>CM067167.1:301267580-301352435 GCA_034093135.1 Erigeron breviscapus | reverse complement strand
ATGTAACATCAATCTCTTTCTTCTTCTTCATCAGCAGATGAATCATCAGAAGGAACCCATTTCTCTTCAGTTGTTGCAATCATGCACTTATTATTTTCCATTTATTGTGCTATGAGAGAAATTTGAGCCTTAAGCTTTTTATATTTAGATTTATAGCTATCATCAGGCTTATTATTAGAAGTAAATGGACCAGGCTTAGATGCAAACTGACTGGACTTTGCAATCTTTCATGAAATGACCTTTTCTGCCACACTTAAAGCATGTCAGATTGCTCTTATTAGTAGAAGAACTGGATGCAAATTGTCCAGATGGCCTATTTGCTCTTGCTTTGAAACGGTTAAACGTTTTAGCAATCATAGCAACCAGGTCAACATTTTCAGACTCATCACAGTCTGGAGAGATTTGACTAGATTCTCCAGATTCCATGAGTTCAGACACCATCTTCTTCATAGAAAATACATTCTCAGAAGATATTAGTGTTGTACCTTGTGGTTCAGTATGACTAACCACAATAGGACTACTGGAGGCATGGTTATAGGAATCTTGTTCTGCCACAACTCTCTGAGCTTGATTTTCCTCAGTGTATCTGAAAGCTCCATATAGAGTTGACAGGGTGTGAGTGTGCAGAGTTTTACCTTGTCGTAAGACCAGGATCATGTGAGACCATTTGGTGGGTAAAATATCACAAAATTTCTCCAGAAGTATATCCTTGCTTTCTCAACCCCCAGTCCTCTCAACTGGTTAATGGTGCTCATAAATCTGGTGTAAGTACCAGTGAGAGACTCATTGGGCTGAGCAAAAAATGACTCATACCTCTTGTTTAAGGAGACTTTTCTGGTGACAATGGTATCATCTCCTCCTTCATACTGGTTCACCAGTTCATCCCACATGGTTTTAGCACTGGGAAAAAAAACTAGTGTGGGAATTAGGGTTTCTGGAACAGCCCCGAGGATCATGTTTTTGAGAAGGGTATCTAGATTTACCAATATCCTCTCCTCTTCAGACCAATGTTCCTCCCTCTTTTCCCTGCCTCTTCTAGATCCAGTTGGATCAAGAAGAGCATTGAGAGGTGATGTGGGGACATAAGGTCCTTCATTTAAGATTTTCATCATGTTTCTCTCAATTCCAGTGATATGCAATATCATCCTAGCCTTCCACGTACCAAATTCATCGCTATTCCCACTGAATTTAGGAACAGGATTGTTTGAATAGTGCATATGCACATGTGGAGAAGCAGGAGTAGGAGAAGGAGGTGGTGGATTAGTGTTATTAACAGGTGGTTCATTATTTTGATCATTGATATTAGGATCAGGACCATGATTGAAACCTCCTTGTGTATTTTCTGGGGTGGCCATCAAAGAAACAGATCTAGGCAAGTTTGTTTAGACTTCTGCTCTGATACCAATTGTGAGTCCCAAACTCTCTAGATGGTTTAACCCAAAGTGTAAAATACAACAAGTCTAATAAGCACTAGATTGGACTAGTATTACTTGAATATAAATGCAAGTATATAAACAGAGTAATACATGACTTAAAGTAAAGGTGGAACACAATGTAATTTTTCAAGTGTATTTTATTTATGATGTTAAATAAAATACAAGGTTGTGCGGAATCAAGATAATACAAATATGTAAGTATCCTAACAACCTATGAATTACAAATAATCTATATTTGCCAAATAAACTCTTTTGATCGAGATACTTAAAGTTGTGAAGTATCCCTGTTATGATCGAGAGTATTTAGACAAATTCACCTTTAATATCTAAAAGTAATTTTAACAAGGAAATGACTTTGTATTTATAGGCAAACAAATTCACCAGTGAATTTGTGCCGTACAAATATGGTTGCATGCATTTAATGAACCGACAAGGTTATTAAATGCATTGGTTAAAATATAAGGATAAAGTCACATCAATATGACTTTATTCTTTTAACCAACCACCTTTACACACGTATGTACTTTTGGTAAAGACAAGTGGAATGTCTTTTGAAAAGTGTGTAAAGGCAAAAAGTCAATACCTCGTAATCAGTGTTCAGACTTGTAAGGTCTAGAACACTGACAAACCTCCAGTCGTAGATCTGGTAAGACTTCCAGTGGACTCCGTCATTTGTCAGTCTTCTTTATTCTAACTTCAGTCTTTGACTTCAGTGAGAATGTCTTCAGTAGAATAGATCTGGACTGGGGTGAAGTCCAGTGAGCTAATCTGGAGGATTCCAGATTTTCTATACAAGTATTTTGCTCACTGGTCTTCCATTATTTCTGGACAAATCTTTAGTGTCGCTCCAGTATTCAAGTCTGGAGTTGGTCCAGTAAATATTATTTCTGGACAAGTCTTCAGAGACTTTCCAGTCTTCAAGTCTGGAGCGAGTCCAGTAAATCTGGACCTAACACTACATATATCACTTTTTAAAATATCATTTCTATACTGAAACAGGAAGTTCACTCAAATACTTTTACTTTTGTATTAATATTACACTAAATTATTATTTATATATTTTTCTAAAAAATAAAATAAATTTATATACCGTCAATTTTCATTAAAAAACTCCACAATACGTACCCATTCATGTTTTAAGCCAAACTCCACAATACGTACTCATTCATGTTTTAAGCCCCAATCTGTGGGTTAATACTTCCCATGTCTTGTTCTTTCATTTATATTAATCACTTGGGTTTTTCCTAAGAATATATAAGAAGGTCCCCAATGGGTTCGTTCCCTATTCTTTTCAGAGGGACGGACAAGTCCACACCATTGGGTGTGACTCTTCCCCCATTCGTTCCCCCCGCTCGTCCCTCCCATTCGTTCCTGTAGGGACGAGAACAAGTGTTGTTTATTTTTATTTTTTTTTTGAATGCGACGGCTAGTAAATGAAGAAGAAGACAAAACACAGGTTTCAAGTTTTGGCAAAACAGGTCCCTCTAACGAATCTTTTGACCAAAATCAGTTCAAACAAGTTTCAGATTTTGGCAGATTTAGTCCCTAACGGCTAGTTTTTCTAAAATCCTATATATACACATCCATTTCATTAAAATTCATACTACTCTTTCATATATTCAGCTATATTAATACCAAAACACACTTTTATATACACAAATCATAACGAAAAACATGTTTCCTTCAAGTATATCCACGTACACGAGACTGGAGTTGTTTCCTGATGACTCCGACGGTGATGAGCTTATGGGTATCATGGCCGATTGCGTTGATTTGCTTTAAGTAGGTGAATCATCACGACCATTCATACCCCGTATGACCATCCACAGAGATCGATACGGTGCTGAAGAGCGCCTAATGAATGATTATTTTATCGAAGATCCAAAGTATTCGTTGAAGAGCTTTAGGCGATGATTTCGTATCTAGAGGTCGTTGTTCATGCGCATAGTTAACGATATAATTTCATACTCGTCTCGACATCGAGGACATGTGCCGTAGCATTTTCAAAAAATGAAAGACAAGCTTGTCAATTCTCGACGAAAGGTTGGTTTTAGTACAATCCAAAAGTATGTATGCGGCATACATCAGCTGGCGTATGGCTACATTCCCGACTCACTTGACGAGTATCTACAGATGGGTGAAGAAACAAGAAGATGTTTCCTAGACTATTATTGCAAATATGTGTTTGAACTTTACAGGGATGAGTACTTGCGTAGACCAACATCGGAGGACATACAATGATTGTATGCTAAACACGAGGAGCTTCATGGTTTCCCGGGCATGCTTGGTAGCATTGATTGCATGCACTGGCCTTGGAAAAATTGTCCCAAGGCATGGCATGGTCAATATACACGTGGTGATCACGGTCATCCAACCATCATGCTTGAAGCGGTAGCATCGTACGATTAATGGATTTGGCATGCTTTCTTCGCACAGCGGGTTCGAACAACGATATAAATGTCCTCAACCAGTCGCCTTTATTTAGGTACTTTAAGTTTCAATTTATTTTATTGCATAACATGAAAGTTGTTCATATTTTAATGTGTTGATATTTAATTTAATGTAGGGAAATCATTGAGGATCGTGCTCCCGATAGTTCGTTCACTGTTAACGTAACCCACTATACAAAAGGCTACTACCTCGCCGACGGCATTTATCTGGAGTGGTCAACGTTTGTAAAGTCGTATACATGCCCTCAAGATGACAAGAAGAAAAAATTCAAAAAGTATCAAGAAAGTTCTCGGAAAGATGTCGAGCGTGCCTTCGGAGGGCTTCAAAATTCATGGAAGATTCTAACCCAACCAACGAGATCTAAAAGCATGAATCGGATCTGTCGAATCATGTACGCGTGTGTTATATTGCATAACATGAAAGTTGAAGACTCGGGATACGCCATAAGCTCACTCGAGGAGGGTGATGACAAAACACCAGCCATCTTACCCCAGCGTACGTTCGAGGGAAGGATGACAGTTCACCAACGAACCAGTAAGGAGCTTCGAGATCGACATATGCATCATGCTCTTTGTAACATCCCAAACTTTTTATGTTGACCATTGACTAAGACGTTAGTCAATGTTTACCTTCCGTTAGGTTTAGGTGTTTAAATGATGAATATGCTATGTGATAATGACTACGGTCATTATATATACCTAATGTGCCTATGTATTAATGATTAATTTCATTAAATATGTTCCAGTGAAGAATATACAATGTCTTATGATGAAGAAACATGTTAGTGAAGTGATTAACATAATGATACGTAATCCCGATAGAGTTAAGGTCATGAAAGCGTTCCCGTAAGAGTGTAATGGGCATTAAGTGAAAGATTGAAAGTCCAAGGGTCTAGATGTTAAATTTAAAAATATGGTACAGCAGATGTAGGTCATGTACGTGACCTATATTCCTCCCATACCCAGATTTAACACTCAAAGAACTCCCTCTCAAAACCCTAAGCACTCTTTTCTCAATTCTTGCGATTTCGAGACGATTCGGTGGTGATTTCTTATAGTTTTTGAGTCCCCCACGTCGAGTGCAGGTAATATAGGTAAATTCTCTTTGAAATCTGAGTAATTGAGTCATAGATGAGTATTCAATCCAGGCCATGGGGTTTGGGTTGGGTTAATTGATTAAACGTTTACCGATTTCTTGTTATTCGGGTGATTCAATGAGTGATTTATGTTTGTAATGGATCAAGGAATCAATTGATGGTTTGAAGGCATCAATTGTGTCTTAAAAGAGGTCAATTTCATGTCTCCAGGTCGGGGTTAGGGTTTGAGATCTAATGGGAATCATTTAAGAGCTGTTCAAAATCAGGTTTGCTGATCGAGCCCCGATATGCGGCGCATGGGATGCGGCGCATGGGAATTCCATGCGGCGCATGGAATGGTCTGGTTTCATCTGACTTGGTTTATGCGGCGCATGGAAGATCCATGCGGTGGATATTCAGGTCTGGCAGTCGTATAGACTTGTTTTCATGCTCGTTTGACCCATAGACCTTATGTTTAGGTTACCTTATGGTATAGGGAACTTAGAGAGGTCTTTTGAAAGCCACGTTTATGTTACCTATTGGTTATATGTTTGCTATAGGTAGTCGGAAACACAAACAAGACAAATTAACTTTGCGTATTGCTAGTTGTGCTCGTCACGAGGTAAGATACACTACTTTAACACGCTGAGGGTTCAACAAAAACATGATTTTCATATAATAACTTCCCAAATGATATCTTGTTTGCTTATGGGTATTCGGTGTTACATGGGAGGTGATATGGACTATGTACATGACTATTGAGGCCTGAAATGCTATCCCAATGATATGAGATGTAATGATATGCTATGAAATGTTATGCAATGATATGAGATGTAATGATATGCTATGAAATGCTATGTAATGTCTTGAGATGAATTGAAATGTGATTATGTGTTGATGATATATGAAATGTGCATGATTGTATGGCTTGTTCATCTAGTTCACTAGATTTATTAAGTTACCATGACACGTGCACGTTTAAGGGCCCAAACGTTAAGATGTATATATGATAATTGTTTAGGTGGTGTAAACACCTAAACTATATGAGATGTGAAATCGAGCTCGTAATTTAGATGTGAAAGTGTTAAGCTTAACCCGTACTTGCCCTTGCCCGACTAAGTGCGTAGATGTGGTTGCTTGGGTGGCTCCTTGCAACATGGTTTGAGATGTGAAGAGTAATACGGGAGGTCTGACCAGCCCCAATTGTCTTGAACATACGGATTACTCCGGGATTGGCTTGCTGATGTGTCTCAATATATACATATTTCTCACATCTTATTTGGACGTTTTGTACACGATTTATAGCCGTTTATACATGTTTTGTGGTGCTTTATGGCATTTGCTAGTGGTTTCAGGATTACAGCAGGTACAAGGCTCATAAATGGTAGAAAATAGCTTAACGATCATCCATATGCGCTAACGGATGAAGAATGGTTGAAAACGAAGCTGAAACGGCGATCCCAGGCACACCTCGCGGCGAGGAAGGTGGCTCGCGTCGCGAGCCGTTCACGAGCCCGTTCACCAGTCCAGTCGCTTGCCCGTTCTCCGATCACCAGCATTCTCGCGGCGCGACCAAGGATTCTCGCGGCGCGAGTTTTTGGTCTGAAATCTTCTGTTCGATTTTTGGTTAACTCGCGGCGCGAGAAAAGGGCCTCGCGGCGCGACCCGTGTCTGACAAACAGCTTTTTCCTTCTCCTGGGTATAAATACCAACACCCATTCAACCCTAAACCGAATTTTTGATACCACAGCTTACACACTTTTCTTCCAGACGATTTTTAGGGTTTTTCAAGGGTTTTCACTACTCCAACATCATTTGAAGATTTGAAGATTAATTTTGGTTCTTGATTAGTGATTGTAGCTCGGTTGTAACCTCGATTTGGATTACTACTTCATATTTGGTACACTATGTTCTCCTTTTTATTTAAATCTCTAGCTATTTTCATTATGAGTAGCTAAATCTCTATACATCTATGAAGATGAAGTGAAACAATTAGTTATGGTTGCATAATATTTTGAATTCAAGTTGGTTTTACTTAACATTTTGTCAAGATCTTAATGAAGTGATTTCTTCTACTTAATCTTGTGTCCTTGGTGATATTTGTGTTTTTCGATAGTGGTACTAGTTGAATACAAGTATTGTTTTAGTTGTTTGTCTATGAACGACTCTTGCTAGGTCATGGTATGATAGTAAATGATACAAGTTGAATAGAAATTACTTTGTTAAGTGGATTTAACGGTTGGTGGTACCACGTTTCTTTCACAAAGATAAAATTGTTATTTAAATAATCAAATAAACTAGTTAGTTCAAGGAATTGTAGCAGGGTTGGTGGTACCACTTGTTGCAAGAAATTGTATTGATTAGGTGATTGAGTCGATTTTACAAACGGAGTGCACGCCGGTTGTGTTTTTGTCTTGTCACGATTATTATCACCAACATTAAAGAATTTGAGCTTAACCCATATGCAACCTAGACTTTTTGTGTAGCGGATTCGACATAGATGGCTTTTTAATTATTTGTTACAACTCCAACTATTTTCGTGTGCTCTCGATTGACGCCGGTTGAGTACTTTAATTTACTTTTGATTACATAGCTTTCAGAAACACAAAGTGACAATTCGGTCACAAACCAAACTTTCTCTTGATTTACATTTAACAACCTTTAGTACAACAATCAGTCCTTGTGTTCGATCCTGGTCTTGCCAGTTAGCTATATTACATACGAACGGGTACACTGCCCGTAAGTGTGTTGTAGTCAGTTAGCGGTAGATCTTGTTATAAATTTTAAACTAGATTTCACACATCAAGTTTTTGGCGCCGCTGTCAAAATTGATTTTAAGTACTTTTGGTTGAGATTCTGTGAATCGATCCTTTTTTGGTTGAGATCAGGTTTGCATTTATAAAGAATTTCATATGGACTTTTGAATTGAATGGGTTTGGATGGAAGCCTATTTATTAGGTAGGTTGCTGCTTGGATGCAATACCCCCCAGAAATGAATAGGAAAGTTTACTTGGAAGCTGAGAGCCCTTGCTACTTATAAGAGGTGTTTGTGTTTCCTTTCCACCATGGCATTTTACTGGGGTGTGTAAGGGCAAGTAGTCTGGTGAATAATCCCATTTGTTTGACAAAAATCTTGTAAAGAGGAGTTTAAAAATTCAGTGCCATTGTCACTGCGGATAGTTTTGATGGAAATTTTGAAATGATTTTGAACATAAGCATGAAAAGATTTGATGTGGGATGTGGCTAAGTGTTTCCCAGACAAAGATATACCCATGTGGCCCTAGAATGGTCATCCACAATAGTCAAAAAATAATTGCAATTATGAAAAGTGGTATGTTTGTAGGGACCCCAAACATCAACATGGATAAGATCAAACAAAGATTTAGCATAAGATTCACTAGAATGAAAAGGTAATGCATGTTGTTTTGCCTTTGGGCAGATTTCACAAACAGATATAGCATCATTACAATTTGCAGAAAAAGACAGAGTTTTTATTTGTTTGATGGTATGAAATGAGGAATGTCCAAGTCTGGAGTGCCAGAGATAGGAATCATCCTTCTTGGTTGCCAGCAGAGTTGAGTGGTTTGATGGGGTTTGATGGAGAATATAGAGACCATTACAGGGGGTGCCATGAGCAATCCTCCTGTGGTGGTCCTGAAAATAACATGACAAGGGTGTAAATAGGACAGCAAGATTTAAATGGGCTCCTAATTTGCTGACAGATAATAGACTGAATTTGAATGAAGGTATGTAGAGAACATCATGGACTGTTATTGTAGGCTTAATTTTCACTGAGCCACAAATTGTGACTTGAGTGTCTGTTCCATCAGGATGGGTAACAAAGATAGGTGGACTGAGATATCTTATCTTGTGCATCCCGTTAAGAGATTTGGAAATATGGTCTGTTGCTCCACTGTCAAGTACCCAGATACCTTTCATGTATATAACTACAGAGGCTATTAAAGCATATCTAGTGATAGTGATGTGTGCAACTATAAGTCTGAATTTGGGTATACCTGCTGGGGTGTTGTTGTGTGGCACATAAGTTGCAGAAGTGTTGTTGTGTTGCATACCAGTTGTGGTATCCACCTGAGAGTTTTGCATCATGATCATGACTTGATTTAGTTGTTTCTGCAACTGGTCCATCCTTGCATACATAGCCAAGTCAGAGCTAGAGTTGCCTGAGAGTGTTGGTTGAATATTCTGAATGTTGCTGGTGGTTATTGTGTCCTGATTCTTGGCAGTTGTGACATTAGCAGTTTTGAATGGCTGACCCACCGGTTTAAAAGGTTGAGTCATTGATTTATGTTTGCCATACAGAGGATGTCCCATATGGTAACCAACAAGCTGATAACACTCCTCTCTAAGGTGTCCTTCCTTTGAACAATTTCCACAATAAACGCCTTTCTTGAATGGACTTTTCCTATTCTGACCATAGTTTGAGGTAGTGTTTTGTCCATAGTTTGGAGTGGTGTAATGAGGCCTGGGTTTGGTTTGATTATAGTGAGGTTTGGGTGGCATAGAGTGAGCAGCTAGAGTGATATTGGGTGGTGTGAGTGCAGAGTGGGTGGCCAGTGCTGCAGTGATAGTAGGTTTAGTGTTAATACCCTCCCTTTGTTTCTCTTCTTGTCTTATCATGCCATAGGCCTTAGCAACTGCTGGTAGGGGGCTCATGAGTAGAATTTGGCCTCTAATGTTGGAATAGCACAAATCAAGTCCCATGAGGAATTGAATTAGCCTCATTCTTGTCTCTTTCTCTGAGTTTGTTCTTCCATTGGTACAAGAACAGGGACAAGTACAAACAGATGAAGCCTCTAAAGTATCAATTTCATCCCATAGGCCTTTCAATTTCTGATAGTAAACTTCAATTGCACAGTTGTTTTGTTTTAATTGCACAATATCATTGGTTAATTGATAAATTCTATGGCCATCAAGTTGAGAATAATGTTCCTTAAGTTCACTCCATAGTTCAGCAGCAGAATTAATAAAGTTAAGAGAATTACCAATGTGTTCATCAATGGTGTTTATGATCCAGGAGATGATCATATCATTATTGCGATCCCATAGTGCATGGTTTGATCTTGAACATCTGTCTTCTTCAATTCACCAGTAACAATTTTCAGCTTGTTTTTTGCACTGAGTGCAATCATCATAGAACGTTGCCAAACACCATAGTTATCTTAACCGGTTAGTTTCTTCGATATAAGTATGAGACCTGGATGATCATTCTGGTGAAGAAACAGTGGATGATTCTTAGAATTGACATCTGTAGAGGAAGGAGTTGTACTTGCACTTTCAGTTGTCGGAGCCATTTAGGGTTTCAATTGAGAATTTTAGGGTTTCGTATTTGTAATTTGTGATTTATTGAGAAAATTAGAGTTTCAATCTAATTTAGATTCGTTTTGTGAATCGGAGAATAGGAATTCCGGTATTGATTCCGGTAGGGTTTTCAATTGAGGATTTTAGGGTTTCGGATTTGTGATTTGTGATTTATTGAGAAAAATTAGGGTTTCGATCTTATTCTGATTCGTCTTTGTGAATCGGAGAATAAGGATTCCGGTGTTGATTCCGGTATGAGGATCGGAGAAATTTTCCGGTGAAGTATGCCGGAGAAGATGATCGGAGCTATAATCACAAGTGTGATTCCGGCTGTGATACCATAAGAACAAAGTAAAATGGAGAGAACTTTGGATATTATTACATCAGAATGTGAGAAATGATTAAGTTAGTTACATCAAACCTTCTGACCACTATATATACTATGACTAGTAAACTAAGTGCCTCTAACTAACTAACTAACTAACTGAATCTAAAAACTACTCTGTATCTATCTTGTACCTATACATCAGATATTTATATAGCACTACAGTCCCTGAAATGTTTATGATGCCACATGTATTGTGTACTATCAATTTATAGAGGTTCGTTCAACTGTATACGGTATTTCATCGAACCAAAACCATTGATTTTTCATTTATTGGTTTTCGATGTAGTTTCTCTCAAAAATTTTAATTTATAAGTTGCTTCACCACACATATAACAAGACCAACACTTAGATAAGAATAAGAATATATCACTATGACTAATCAACCAATCTTACAGTTTTATTCAAGTACATAGAAGTCGCTATATTTTACATATTTCATTGAATCAAAAATTGTGGGTTGATATTCTCTTAATTTAAAATTTGTATTAAAAAAAGAAATGAGTTCTTTGCTTAATTTACTTAGCAGTGGATCCTTTAATCATGTTAAACGTTTATGAGGAATGACAAATTCACAAAAAATTTCAAACTATTCATAACAATGCATATTTTATACCGTTGTAAACTATGTAATATAATATGTATATTTGTTGTCAATTACTATAAAATATTGTAGATTTATTATTGCTCTTTTTTTATTGGTTGAACACTTGAACATGATTAACTTGAAGCATTTTAACTTCGGAAAATTTCAAACTGAAAGTTATACATATTTCAGTATAATCTTTTTGAACAAATTGATTAAAAGAAGTTAACTTTTGAGGGGAGTGCAGTACTACTAAATATTAAATAAGACAAAGTGACAAAGAGAGTCACGAGAGCTTGTGAGTTGGTGAAAGTTTGGCAAGCACAAGACTGAAGATAGAGCAAGAGTTGGGAAATCACTAAACCCGAGAACGGGACCAGGTGAGCTTTTGTTTGGCAACGTTCCCAATCAACCTGAATTTTAGTTGGTCCAACCTACGAAGACTACCTGTTGTAATTTGAGAGATATACACTCTCATATAAATGGGAATAATTTAATCATACAAATATTTTATTTTTTTTAAAAGTAAGAATTTTGTTCACACTCATCCCGGTAAAATCGCCGGCGGTATATATGTACAATTAGTCCTAATACCCGTACGATGTACGGTAGCTATATAGATTATATCATGAGGGAATTCAAATATGCCTCATACATGATTCGTGAATATAAAATATATTGTAGTTAAAGTAAATCGATGATCGAAGCTAAATTTATAATAAACAGTAATGATAAATATAATATATGTTTAGTTAGAGTTTTGGATTTACCTTAAATTTTTAGAACCACATCAAAATCGGAACTTGTAAGCATAGTGGATGATGACAAATAGCCTTGTGATTTCGGATCGTAAACTCAAATTTTTGAAGTCTTCATGTTAATAACTTATTATAATTAATATAAGTAATAGGAGTTAAAGAATTGAGAAAGAAAAAGAGACAATTTATTAATGAAAAAACGATCAATCAAATAAGGTTATATTGTCTTTTGTATTAGTAAAAAACTAATTTAACAAAATAAATAAATTAAAAAGACATGTGTCGATCAAGGATTACGCCACGTGTCGTTTCAAGAATATGTCAATCTGTTTTAGTTTATTGGTAGATAGATTATGTAAGTAAAAAATATATATATATATATAATTATATATTATTATTATTATTATATATATATATATATATATATATATATATATATATATATATATATATATATATATATATATATATATATATATATATATATATATATATATATATATATATATATATATATATATATATATATATATATATATATATATATATATATATATATATATATATATATATATATATATATATATATATATATATATATATATATATATATATATATATATATATATATATATATATATATATATATATATATATATATATATATATATATATATATATATATATATATATATATATATATATATATATATATATATATATATATATATATATATATATATATATATATATATATATATATATATATATATATATATATATATATATATATATATATATATATAAAAAAAAAAAAAAAATAAAAAAAAATCTTGTGTTTTCGGTTTATCGAGTTCAGTTCTTTCAATTCTTTACGTTCATCACATTATCCTTCCCACCTATCCAAACCCACCTGTCCCGCGAGTTGTGAGTAACAGAACCATTAATCAGCGAGGTAAGGCTGATTAGTTCACCCAATTCGTCCCCCGAATTGGGCTGCCTTTTCCAGTTCCATCTTCCTTGAAAACCACCAATGATGGTGTCGTACCTGTCAGCAACTATAAATTTTTTTTTGAATGGCGAAGGTGAAGTATTATTATATTCTCAAAACTAGCAAGAAGCTAGCATGAAAATAGTACATATTCTTGCAAGCCAAATTATGCATAGTTTTTCACCTCCATAGCTTACACGAATATACATATTCTTTTAACAACCAAATAATACGATGTCGGATACTCCGTATGCGGCTCCCAATTACTAAAGATACGCACAAACGGTTATAACCCTAATGGAGGGAGCCCCTCAAAAGAAAAAACCCACTAACCATCCACCTGTATGCACGACAACAGATTAATGATAAAACCAGATGCAACCTTAGACTTGAACCTGATATCCCAAGCTAAGCCTTCATTGGTCAACTCTTATGTCAGTCCTTCTATGAAGTGATTAACAAAAACTGGATAATTCTTTTTACCATCATACTAGGCCTCAATACTAGGCCTCAATGGCATACTTCTTTATATATTCAACTATAATTTCAAAAGAAACTAATCATGGAAAAACTTGTCTCTCCAATCATAAGAGCAATTTGTTCACACGTACTTTGATTTGAACCCAAGCCCTTTAACTCTCAGCTAGCTCCCTCCAAATCATATCTTTTGTAATCGATAAACCAAACACATCTAATTAATTTATACAACAAATCTCTAAAAGAGGTTCAACAACCATTGGGATATTTCACAACTACTATATATGCCAATTAATCCACCTCCAATTCAAAAGGCTAAATATAATTAAAAAGAGAAAACATTTTCCAAACAGAGGCGAACATTTTATTTTAAGAACTCAATAACAAATTCTATAATTGTGAATATCATCTAATTAAGGCCCGACAGCTCCTAAAACTCTTTTGTAGTATCTCATTTCTTTTTCTAGTTTTTGTCTCCTAAAGATTGTGTGAAAGAAGCATATATAAACTTTATAAAGGGACAGTGTTGGTGAATTTACTAACATAGAACCAGCATGCTTATGAGTGTAATTTGTGTGTAACATATGATAGGGTATGAAAATGACAAACAATAAAGCAATAATATAGTAGATGTATAATAGGAGTATCTGCATTTATATATCGGATATGATTATATGTTTGTAAATAACAAGTTCGAATAAGCATATTGAACCTAAATTTGAAGGTAATAAATAAATATTTAGGTTTTTCTAGCACCTTATTAGTTCATGTCCAAACTCTACATCTTCAAATTCGTTATTTGTTGTATTCTGTCATTAAGAACCACTTCGTTTCGCGGTTCCCTCAATAAAATTCTTAATTTTGTATTTATAGCTTTGATACTAGATTTAGTAATTTCAAAAGATGAAAAACTGTGATTGATCAATAAGTCATTTTTTAAGTGTGAACTTTAATCTATATCTCTATCTCTATTATAAATAAAAGAGAATTGTTTTCAAAATGTGTTTGTCGTATTATAAACAACTTTTTTTTTTAATTTGCTTTCTTTCTTTTCTGATTGCCCTATTCAATTTTTAACTAAGGTGCGTTATTTTCTTTTACATATTTTTGACTGACACTATCACAGATATGATTCTTTTATTAGTAGTTACCTACACTGTATCTTAACATTGTCGACTTTCAGTTTTTTTTCATGCTACTTTTATATATGCATTAATCTAAGTACCCATAAATTTTAAATATACAATATATATTGGTGTTTTAAATTTTTCAAATGATTGTTATTTTTTTAAGTTTTGTAAATTCACTATGTGGACTCAAATGACTTAGCTTATACATTGTAAAATGCATCATATGAAATATTGGTTCGGTTCGTTTAGTGTTCAATATTTATAGTAGTTATAGATATGTGAATTGTGTATAATTAAAATATAAGAAATATAGTTGACCAAAGTTATAGCCAAAAATACCCCAAGCAATAATGAAAAGAATCAAACAAATGGATATTTAGACTTGGAAATTTGTCTTACTTTTGTAGTTGACCTAATTCAGATTACTAGGACAATAACATTTAGTACGAAAAAAGCTTTTACCAAACTCGAAGTTTCCAAAGTAGAGAAATGTACAGCTCATGAAGTATAGTTTACAAGTGACGTATACACATATCACTTTTATTAAGTAATTTTAGCTTCCAAAGGGGAAGAGAAAAAAGGAAAAGTCGGCTGAGCCGGGCCTAGTGAAACACCAAAGCGACCGGCCAAACCGCGTTGAATTGTTTTTTGACTCGTTCTAAAAGCCGAGCCGAGATAAATACAGTAGACTAAAGAATCAAGAAATTACACATAGACCCCTTGGAATAATAAAAGTGTCGTTTTCAGCGACTGTTGAAATCTAATGATTAGTGCCAACTTCCAAAATACAGCTGTCACATGAATGTACTTACACGTTTATATATGCCCACAGATTCAGCGCTTAACCTATGTGAACTATAACGTTCAAAAAAAAAAAAAAAACCTATGGGAACTACAAAGTATGATTATTTGATGTATAACTTGTCGTTAAAAAAAGTGTGATGTATAACTTAATTTTTTTGGAAAGGTGTGAATTACTCGCGAATATCGGGAGGTCTAACTTACGTTGTCTTAACCGGACCTGCGCTAGAGAACCCCCTCGCCAAATAGATCCCCAATAAAATGAGAACCCCTATCATCCAAGAATCTGGAGCGAAAAAGTCACCCAGGCCCACCATAAGTGGAAATGAAATGTCTGTGGCCACCCCAAAATGTCTAGGGCGAGACCGTATAACTTAATTGATCAATATAATTATTCTCTTAACTATAAAATCAAATCACCTGAACAAATTAAGGAAAGTGATGAATAAAAAATAATAAATAAATTACGCATGTTAAAATTTTATAATATTAAAATGATTATTAGACTAAAACTTTGAAAAGATAAATCATTTTCCAAGTAATATATGTGCAACTAGGCAACTAGTTAATAATTATGATTAAGAAAAATCAAATTAAATAGTTTTTGAAATTTTTATTAAGAAAACCACTAGCAATAAGCTAGCGAAAAACAAATAAAATCAATAGTAGAATTTACAACATAAAGTTACATCAAACATCCAATTAGCTTTTTACTAATTGAAACGATACACATATGATAATTTTAAGAATGAAAAAAAATTTCGGTTTTGATTGATCTATCTGTCTCATCGTTTCTATATATCACAAACATGATTCAACATAAGCATACAATGAGAAACGATAGATTTTGGATAGAATTTACATTTACATTATATTGATACTAAGTTAAATAATGGGTTAATATTAGATCAATGAATAGAAAAAACAAAAGTGCAAAAACATCCAATGCACAATTTTTATTTATTTATTATTATTTTTTAATTATTAATAAAAGAGACCAATCTAACAAGATACTAGATGCCTAAATACAAAATTACAACAATTCCATTGAAGAAATTGATTGTTTATATGCTTATCTCATAATCAAGCTGCATGTAATTGTATGTAAATTTTATGTAGTTATTTGACTCAATGGCAGAAAGTCCATAGGGCAAGAAGGAGTTTTGATTCATCCCGAATTTTGGATTGTAATTAGCAATTATTCAATAAAATAAAACTTATATGTATTTACTCTTTTAAAAAATTGTGAAACAAAATATTTAAAACCATATTTTATGACGCCTTTTGTAATGATATATACGTTCAAGTTTTGCCTACATCTGAATAAACCTTTTTTTTTTAATTTACGATTTATTTTTTTTTTTTTTGCAAAGTGAGTTTCGATTCAGACGTGTTGGAGGCAATTTTAACCAGAGATTTTCTGGACCTCCAACCCCCTCATGGAAAATGCCTTTGGGATGAGAACCCCAAGGCTCGAACCTGAGACCTTGGGTAAACTCACCCCCGGGGCCCACATAGTGGATTTAGAAGATACTCCTGGCCACTGGGATAGTAACAATTAGCTAATCACTATACAAATACACAACTAAATATCCTTATATTAGTTGTACATGACCGACGCAAGTCCTACCCAATTGGCATGTGTCACCGAATTTGGCATATCATGTTCGCCCACAATTGTTATCCAAAGATTTGCATTTTGACACATTATTGTACGTCATATGTATATGGTAGCATCATGTTTCAGATATATATGGCCAATCAATATATAGTCGATACTTATCTTTTCTTACATTCAACTAACCGAGCTACTTTCATTTCTTATGGATGTGACACATGTTAATCCCAATGCACAAATATACATTTCCTTTCGTATATATATCCACCACTTAAGAGTCAAGAGTTATGTTAGGAACATATATACTTCTTTTCATGATAAGAATGCGGATACTATATGCATAAAACTTCAAAATTGTCTATAGTAATACTTGCTACGTTTTTGTGAATTGAAATACTTACGTTGCTATGTATTTAACACAATTGAATAAGACTGTTTAAATGTATCAAAAATTGTAATGATGACTAACGACAACTTAATGACAACTACATTTAAAACACAGAAGTTGATGTACGGAATATAAAAGTAGTAGTCAATGCATTTAAGTAACCAAAGGGAAACTCGTGCAAAATAGTGGTGGTGGTGCGATGGTGCGGTGATGACGGCGAAGACTGGTGGTGATTGCGACAATAACTGGTGGTGCAGGGTCGGATTTGAGGGTGTTCAACATGCGCGAACGAACAATGTCTAGTTTTGTTTAAGGACCTAAAAGTTCAATTATATGTTTGCTAATATTAATTATTCATATTATCTTTACTATTTTATAAAAATTATCACACTCTCTCTCCTAACACTTTTCAACACCTTCTCTCATAAAAATGTCCCTATGCGAAATGACCATTCTACCCTTAATGAATTAATTAATTCTCTCTTTTTCATTTATTAATTTAAACATCTCCACTTAAAATACCTATAATACCCTTAATGAAATAATTTACAACATAAACCCATCAACTCCTAAAATAACTACACTACCCCTTTTACATTTATTATTTTTACTATAATAACCACACCGCCACCACCCGTCACGCCACCACCACACCGCCGCCAACACCACACTGCCGCTACCACCACCACCACCGCATTGCGCGGGTAAAATGCTAGTAATACCCAACGATTACAATGTGATATTGTGTTTTTGTTTGGAGTTGCTCATTATAAAAGATATTTTGTGATTTTGTAAAACAAGAGAATACGTAAATGATATCGATAACCTTTTGAATTTTCTTTGGTAATGCTTTTTGCTATTATAATAATAGAACTTCTTCGTATAAAATTCGGCTAATTTGTTTGCATATGCTATCACTATTACAAGCTTAACAAATAAATGAAACAAAAAAATTTCCCCAATACCTTTCACTTAGTATAATTTTTTTAACCAAAGGTCATTATATTTAATGCAGTGCAGGACCTCTAAAATCCATGGGATGACCCTGGGTGGCGGCGGCGACGATTGGTAGTGGTGGTGGCGATGACGGTTGGCGATGGCGACGACAATGGATGGTAGCGACGACAACTAGCAATGACGCTGACGATTAGTGTAGTTTATTGAGATAAAGGTAATTGATCCAAAAAGAGGCTACTGTAATTATTTAAGAAGCTGTGTGATATATTTTATAAATTATTTCATTAAGATTATTTTTAAAACATCACATAAGGAGGTATGTGGAGTAATAATAAGCGAGATATTTTACTTATACTAATAATTGACATTTACAAATTATTCTTTTTAAATTTAATTTATACCAAGTTTTTAATTTTCACTCTTAGAAAAAATTAGAAAAAATTAAGACCGTTTATTGCTCAAATATGATTCTAGTATCATTAAAATGATTCAAACTTAATTTGTGTGTGAACGATTGTGATCACAACGGGTGATAATAAAAGATAAAAGTCATAAGTAGTACAAGTGTGAATTATTTGTTTAAATTTTCATACAAGTTGACCTAGTTAATTATTTACTTAAATTACAAAACAATGTGTCATTTAAAAATATAGCCACAATTAACAATTGTATTACTCAAAAGTTTAAAAAGGTATCACTTTTCATATTCATTTTACAATATTTTAATCCAACTTTATTCTTAAAAAAACATGATAAATGGTTTTGGTGGAATAATAGAAAGACCTTGTTTTAAGGGGGGCAGTTTCGGAAGTAAAAAAAACGACACGTTTCAAGGCAAAGGGTGCATTTGGTTGAACAAACCTAACCACCACTTTCCTTCCTGCTTCACATTCCTTTTATTTTTCTCTTTATATTTCCTTTATAAAATCTATATATTAAATAGATATATATTTTTATTAACATTATTTGATTTAAATGTATAAAATAAAATATAACAAATATATCGCGGTTATTTCTGAACCTTTTTTATCATCCAAATTTATAATATTTTTTTTTGAACATTCCATATTTATAACTAACCAAATTTATAACCAAATATGAATAAAAAAAACTAAAAATAAATAAACATAACAAACAAATATACGAGTAATATAAATAACATTCTCTCTCTATTATTTCAGTTTTTTCTAGCCAAACTCTTTTCTCTTTCTCTTTTTGGTTTTTATTTCATCTATACTATTCATCTTTCTCTCTCTACACGGCCGGAAAATTGCTCTGTTATCACCGGAAAACCGATTTCTCGTATATATCGACACCCGGAGCTGTTTTCTGGAGGATTTCTTTACATTAAACGCGGTTTAAGTTACGACAACCGCACTTTCGGTGTAATTAGTTTGTGGTTTTACGAGTATACAGAGCTTAGCCGGTTAAATATTCCGATCTCGTCTCCCGGTGGCTGTTTTAAGGGAATGTACGCCGAGATCGTGATCTAGCGTTGAGATTTCTGCTTGTTGCATTTTTCCTGTTTATACATACATATATTATATCGTTTGTATCGTTCTTGTTAGAGAAGACGGAGAGCTCCGGAGAAAAATTCTGGAATGAGATGGTAAATTGCATTGATTAAATTATTCTGTATATTACATATATATATCAAATTAGTATATTATAATCCTTCAAATTTTTAGCATTGTTTAATTTTTTTTTCTGTGTGATTTAGTTTTGTAAATAAATTGTTTCATGATTTTTTTTTTTGTATTTGATGACTATATGTTTCTGAAATTATTAAATATGTATAAAAAAAGTTATTTCTGTTAATAGTTGACTTTTCGTTTTACCTGCAAGAATTTTTTTATTGTGAATGATTAAAAAATAACTTAATTATTAATTTGTTTATAATTGCTGGTGTGTTTTATGTGTATAGAAATATTATTCACTTGCTTTTTTGTGTAATATGATTTAGATAAAAATATGTTTGAAAACACCTTTAATGTGATTGCACTATTACTAATTTTGTTGGATCATTGAATGTGAGCTTATATCAAACTATGCTTTTTGGTAGGGCAAATATTGGTTATGATAAGATAGTATTAGTAATGCATTATGCGTTTTCTATCTATGTTATTAGTTTCATTTTGTTTAAGTATTCATTGACACGAAAACACTCTGAAGGAAACTTTATATTGAGTAGGTAAAGAGGGAAATTATATCTCCAAGGTATTACCCTTGAAGGCCGTATGAGGCTCAGTCTAAGCTAAAGTTTTCATTATGAAGATAATGCTCGTTAAATGCAGTGTATAAGTAACAGCTTACGGTGTTGTTTGTTCAGACTATGAATAATTTTTTTAAAGTCTAGACACCCCTGTTCGCATTGATATATGATCAAGGAGTAGACTTATGTTTGTTGTGTTTTTTTTTAATCAGGGTGAAGGAAGGATTTGTTTTTCTAGAGAAGCCAAACTAGAGTTTTTGAAGCATAAGAGGCTTCAACGTATGAAAATAGGCACTATAAATGACAATGCGTATGTGATGAACATGATGACTAGAAGCAGTGGAGATGCTTTAAGAGAGTCTGCTTCGTGTGGTGTGAGATCATTCGGCAATCGAGATATATCTACAAACTCTGGGAGTGTTGTTAATGGAAGAGATTCCATGTCAAAGCAGAAGGTTGAGAAGTTTGACGCAAGTGATGTTGATTGGACAGATAGGATGCCAGAATGCCCAGTATATTATCCAAGTAAGGAAGAGTTTGAGGATCCTTTAGCCTATCTGCAAAAGATAGCCCCGGAAGCTTCAACATACGGTAATGGCTCATTACATGATAACTTTATTTTAATGAGCAATTATATATATGCCATATATCAAATTGCTGTCATTATTGTGTATAAATTCTGGCTTTAATCTACTTATTTTTTGTGCATTACTCACTGGCTTGTGTGTTTGCAAACATTCTGTTTGACATATATGCTCTTAAGTAAAGGGCATATGATTTAAAAAAGAATTGCTTTAGATTTAAAGCATCATCAACTATTTACATGTTGATAAGCTACTGTATTCCGATTTAAAAAAGAGTTGCTTTAGATTTAAAGCATCATCAACTATTTACATGTTGAGAAGCTACTGTATTCCGTTCATCTTTATTCTTTTGATGTTGAGTATTGCATTTTAATTAATTTGTAATTAGTAGTACTACATGGATGGTGTATAAATTGTTTTCCGTGAATCCCCTTTTCAGGTATATGCAAAATTGTTTCACCTTTAACAGCAACTGTTCCTGCTGGGATGGTTTTGATGAAAGAGAATGCTGGTTTTCGGTTTACTACTAGAGTGCAGCCTCTTCGTCTTGCTGAGTGGAATACTGATGATAAGGTTACCTTTTTCATGAGTGGAAGGTAGATATCTGTATATCTTTATCTTACTCTTACTTATGCTTTTTCAGTTTTTGACTAACGTTTTTTATTCATCAGAAACTATACATTCCGTGAATTTGAGAAAATGGCGAACAAGGTTTTTGCTCGTAGATATTATAGTTCCGGATCTCTTCCTCCAGCATATGTGGAAAAAGAGTTCTGGAATGAAATAGCAAATGGAAAGACTGAAAGTGTCGAGTATGCATGTGATGTTGACGGCAGTGCATTTTCATCTTCTTCGAGTGATGAACTTGGAAATAGCAAATGGAATTTGAAGGTTTGGCTTTTCTTCAATCATCATAGCATATATTTGTATTTATCTTGTGATTAGGATTACTTAGCTGATTAATGTTGCCCGTGGTCTAAATTATTCTTATCAAGTTTGTTTGTTCCTTACATTATGGTATTAATACAGAAGCAATTTGTGGCAATGTTTTACATTGCCAAACATCCATAGGCTGAAAGTTACTTTCTTTCTCTATATCATCTAATTTACTGCATGCTATATCAGCTGATAAATGAAACCTTTCCTTCATGTATAATTAACCAAAAAGATCATTCTGTTAATTTTTTTGATTGCAGAAAGTTGCAAGATTGTCCAGATCGATTTTGCGTCTACTAGAAACAACAATTCCGGTATTTAGTAGTCTACCTTCTTTGATTATGAGTATATTTTAACTAAATGGTATGTCTTGTTGTCTTAGCTTAGTTTGTATGATATATACAGGGAGTTACTGAACCAATGCTTTACATAGGGATGCTATTCAGTATGTTTGCTTGGCATGTAGAAGATCATTACTTGTACAGGTTTGTATTTATTTTATTACTTTATAATATTTATGCTACTTAATTCTCATATCTTCGTCGACCTGTCACAGCATTAATTATCATCATTGTGGAGCTGCAAAAACCTGGTATGGTGTTCCTGGTCATGTCGCGTTGGACTTTGAAAAGGTGGTTCGACAGAAGGTGTATACACACGACATTCTCTCAACCGAAGGGGAAGATGGTGCTTTTGACGTTCTCTTAGGGAAAACAACCTTGTTTCCTCCTAATATTTTGTCAAAACACGGTGTTCCAGTTTACAAGGCTGTGCAAAAGCCTGGGGAATATGTCGTCACCTTTCCCCGAGCATATCATGCAGGTTTTAGTCATGGTAATATAATTTTTTTCTTGTTTTGATTTACCGAATCCATAAGATTTGTTGCTTTAGAAGTCTACAAATAACTATACTGATTTGATTAGTTTCGTATTTTGTAGGTTTTAATTGTGGCGAGGCTGTGAATTTTGCCATTGGTGATTGGTTTCAGTTAGGATCAGTAGCTAGTCGTCGATATGCACTTCTTAACCGGACACCTCTCCTTCCTCATGAGGAACTTTTGTGCAAAGAAGCCATGCTACTATCGTCAGCTACTCACAACAAAGATATAGGTCGTTCAGATATGGCATCTCAACTTAGCATTAAGGCTTCATTTGTGAATATGATACGCTTCCAACATCGTGCTCGTTGGTTCCTAACGAGATCAAAAGGATACATGGGTATTTCCCAACATTCTCATGGAACCATTCTTTGCAGTGTTTGCAAACGTGATTGTTACGTAGCATACATCAACTGCAACTGCTATTTACATCCTGTGTGCCTTCGCCATGGTATATAAGTACTGGATATTTAATTTCATGTGTTTTAATATCCATGCCTGGTTTGTATTTAATTTCTTCTATCTATTAACCATATTATTTTTTGCGTTGCTTCAGAATTTAAGCGACTCAACCTGCCTTGTGGAACCAACTTTACACTCTCTGTTAGGGATGAACTCTTGGATATGGAGGCAGTTTCCAGGATGTTCGAGGAGGATAAAGATATCGCCAATGAAGTTCAACATCAAATCAAATCCGGAAACGAAAGGATTCTGCTTTCTAAGTTATACCCACTTGCTGAAGATGATGGATACGATCCTTATTGCAAGATTAATTTGGAGCAGGATGATACTAGTTCCATTACAGGGAGTCTCATGCCTGTTGGTTCATCCAAAGACGTAGCCATTGAAATGCATGAAACTTCACCAGTGATTAATAAAGCTCCATCGCCCAATATCCAAGCGGATAATAAAGGTACATGTCACTATAGTGATGACTCTGACTCAGAGGTATTCAGGTTCAAACGCCGCTCATCGTTAAAGCCACAACACAAAAGAGCAGTCAGTTCCGCCCCTGCAAAGTTGGAACTTCAGGTATCGGATAGATACAATTTTTCTCTTTGTATCTTGTCAATATTTCATGTTTTTCAAGTATTAACTTGAGATGCACGTTTGCACAGGGGCTTAAGCGGTTGAAAAAATTACAACATGAAAGATCTGGACGTAGTACATCTCCTGAATGTTTAAAGACTAGTAAAGACTGTGTGCCAAAGGAAAGATTTGGTAATGGAACAAAAACTTCCATCTCCGTCAAATACACGAAAATGGGAAATGAAGAATCCTTGAGTAAACACGGGTTTTGCAGGCAGAGGGAACGACCTCCCCTAGAGGCTTACTCAAAGCGACTTAAAGTAAATGGCCCTTCAATTACAGGTTCCTACGAATACAAACAAATATCTTAGACGCTTTGACTTGTCTAACTTGCATTCACATTGGAGTATCTAAGTTTTAACTACACAGAGAAAGTACATGAGCCATTTTTTAGTTTATGAAGTCAGCAGAAGTGACGAAAATTAACCCACATTCGTAGATGAAACAGAAATATATTCTTTGTGCAGGCCTTCAATTGGGCAATTGGCACTGTGGTGAATTCTTTTTTCTCCTTTTTAGGTAAGTAGGTTGCCATGGATTCAAATTAGCCGGATTATTCTTCCCCTTCCTTTTAATGTACATTTTGCTGTTAACAATTGATCAGTTGTCGTGAGGTTAAAATGGTTATTATACCATTAAAACCTCTTCTCATTTTATGTCAAAAATCTGCTGCTTCGCTTACTGTAGGCGGTTCTTTATTCTTTTATGTATGTATGTAGCAATGGGGTCCTTTGACTACATCAATAACAATCAAGACACATTTTTATTTTTATTACCAAATCTTTTTATTATTCTTGTGTTTCTTTAATCTAATTATTTACGAGTATTATTTATTACAGCTAATCATCAAATCTTTGGTTTCAAGGAAAGGATTTTCTGATTCTTTGGCTTAGAAGGTAAGACAAACTAACAAGTTGCTTTCGTTATGCCTACTTCACAACAGAATAGACTGAACATTATGTACTACAACTTCCACAGCATAATTAATAACTTGAGAAGTAAAAAATGTCTGTATTATTTTGTATAAGAAATTAAATACTTAGCTTTTGGGGTTAGGTTCCATTTCAGAGGTGCAAAGGACTGGTTGTTGGGGCCCTAGCCAAGGCCTATTCTTGATCAAACTGGAACTTTTATATATAGATTGATCAAATTGGAACTTTTATATATAGATTGGCAAAAAGTTTTTAGGGGAGAAGTCCACAATGAGTATTTCAAGATTATTTTGGGTAATATAAAAGTAACATAGATTTTTCGTTTAAAGTTTTTAAATATTTATAAAAGATGGGCCAAAGATGGGCCTGACTCGAGTCTCTGGCAATTCAACTTTCTAACAAAGATATTATCAGTAAACAAAAACTAAGATCCCTTTAATTTAAACCAAAACTAAGACAAAAAAAAAGAGTACTTTCATCTGTTCCATTCTAAGTGTCCTAGTTTAACTTGTCAAGTTTTTTTCTTTCAACTTTCATCGTAGATATCTTTGTTTGTATTATATAGTAGTCAACAAAAATTATATCAATGAAAAGTACATTAAGAACTCAATCAATTCGTATATTATATATCAAATATTATATAACACAAACAAAAATATTTACGGTCAAAGTTAAAAGAAAAAGACCACATAAGCTAAACTAAGACACTTAATATGGGACGGAAGGAGTAAATAACTGAAATGATATATGTGGTTTGATAGAAATTAATGATTTCATACATGCAAGATCAAAATTACGCCAATGATACTTATGCTTTGCAAATTCGCATTCGGACCATATCTCGCGTTAAAAGTCGTTAGTTGTGTCGTTAAGTATCCCCATATGTCTTGCACATGAGGTATGAAACATTTAATAGTAAGCAAAACACGTGTACCATTTGTGTAACTTACATTTATGATATATCAAGAAGTTTGTTTTTATAACAAATTTTAGTGCTAATTTAAAATAAACTATTATCATTTTATAAAAAAATTTTATTTTTTTAAAAAACTGTTGTTAGTTTACAATTTATTATTATTTTATCTAATAGATTTTAGATAACTGATACATAATTTTTTAAAAAGATTGTGTATTAAAATTCTAATTATTATTTTTAAAAACTTAATAAATACTTTATTAAGAAATAAAGAATTTTATAAAAATATAATAGTAAATTATTTTATAATAGTAATAAATTTTTATGAAATACAAACTATTTGATAAATAACAAGCATAAATTATACAGATGATACCTGTAATTTGTATAATATTACATGTTTCATACCTCACATGCAAGGCACGAGGGCCATTTAAAGGTACAACTAACGACCGTCATTGCGAAATATGTTCCAGTGTGAAAACTATAGCTAACATTGGCGTGATTTTAATTTTACAGGTATAAAATCAATAATTTTGGCCAAACTACAAGTACTATAATAGTAATTTACTTCATAAAAAATTTTGAACTTTATGAAATATAATAATCCAATCAAAATACAAAATTTTAAGAGCATTTCAAGCAAATTTGTTCTTTTGAAATATTCGGTGATGAAATTAATGCGCATAAAGGGTCAAAAAATAAATAAATATACCAAAATTAAAAAAATTATGCCCAAGTGCCCAACCGACGCTGAAATCAGGCTTAAAAGTGGGTCTGATAGATGGGGATGGTCTGGGCTTTTTAATTGAATTCAAGGATATGATGGGCTTTGTCGAGTCTAGGTGACGGTCATGAGTCATGACCGATCGTCCGATCCTATATTCAGAATCGGTTGCGCCCTTTCATATCACCTATGTAGGGGTGAGTACGGTTCGGTTTGGGTCGGTTTTTGATTTAAATCAAAAACCAAACCGTTATAATTCGGTTTTTGAAATCTAAAACCATTGGGTTTTGGTTTTTTTTTTGTTTGTGTCTATTTTTTCGGTTCGGTTTTTTTGGTTTTTTCGGTTTTTGTCGGTTTTTAACCACTTGTGAGTTTGAGCAAACTTGAGCTAGAAAAGTTTAAAATTTATACGCTATGATTACATTACAACTTCAATAACTTTTCCAAACGATGTTAGTAACATAAACAATACAACATATATCCATTTGAACAAATTTTAAATCTTTATTTCAAATAAGTTTATATATAAGTACTTATATCTTTCATGCGAATTTTCAATACGTAATTGATTAAGGCCGAATCGATGTTGTTGTGTATTGTCACTTAAAACATAAAATTGATATTTTTTGTACACTAATAAAAGAAAATATCTTAAAAATATTTAACAAGAATGAATAATAAAAAAATATAAATATAAAATATGTAAACAATATATATTTTTGCAACGGTTCGGTTTTTATGGTTCGTTTTTTCATATAAAACCGAAACCGAACCATACTGTTCGGTTTTTAGAAAATCAAAACAAAAAACCATTGGTTTTTTCGGTTCGGTTTTTATGGTTTTTACGGTTTTTGGTTTGGTTTTTGCTCACCCCTACCTATGAGTCTATGACTGTACTTCATAATATGTGTATATATTTATGTATATTTGTCCAATATTGCATGTACGAGCAACACTGGGAGACAATCAATAATTCAAGATATATGTGATTAATCACAATGATGTTTTATATATACCAAAAGAAAAATATCAATCAACTTAATTAATTCATATGCTTAAAAATGAATTTAAAATCTTAAGAATTTGAACGAGGATTCCACTAAGTCTCTTTTTTAGTTATATTCTTTTTTTTTTCTTCACATGTCATTATCTTATGATTAGGTTGAATTTTAGGCATATGAATTAAGTTGATTTATCATTATCCAGACGTGAGTTCCTATAAGGAGTGACCTTGGAACGTGCCCTTGGTTGATTTGTAACATCCCAAAACTTTTTGACGTTGACCGTTGACTTGTCGTTAGTGACCGTTAGTTAATATGTGATTTATACGTGTTTGTGTGAATTAAATGATTAACGTGGGATATTGTGTTAAAGTGATTAAAGTGATGAAAATAAAGTTTATAATGATTAATAAAGTCATTTAGTGTTCCCGATAGGATTTAAGAGTCGTTAAGTGTTCCCGTATGCGTTAAACGAGCAGTTAAGTGACGAAACGAGTTGTAAGGAAGTACGAGGGCCTAGATGTAAAGTTTTTAAAGTTACTCCAGCATAAATAGGGCATGGAGGTCGACCATAAGGCTGAGAAATCAGATTAAAAACCCTAGAAAAATCCTTCACACAAAACCTAGGTCAATTCCTCAATTTCTAGTCGATTTCGGGTGATTTCAGAAGGGTTTTTGCTTGTCTTTTGATCCGTTTATCATCCCTTTCAGGTATGGATTGATTTACACATCTATTTCTGATTATTATTGAGTGTTTCTATGGTTCATATCTGGTCCATAACCCAAGAGGGTGATTGGTGATTGCATGATTCGATTTTGTAGCGATAATTGGGGTTTATGTGATCTATACAAGATGTATATGATCCATGGATCAAGAGATGGTTTCAAACCATCAATTAGGTCATATATTATGTGTATATAGGTTCTGAAAGTCGGGGTTGAGGTGTTGGATCCGTTTGGTGGTCGAGTTGTTTGAAAACAAGGGTTTTGTAGGGCTGAAATCTTATCTGTTTTACAAAAATCATAACTAATTCATTATAAATCTATAGAGGTCGTTCCTTACATATTTGGAAAGGTCTAGGTGTCTCCTAAATTCGTCCAGAAGAAAGTTTTCCCTGATTTTGCTTCGTAATTCTCCGAAAACACTGATTTCTAAAAGTGGTCAGATTCCAGACGAGTTCAACAAGGCAATGTTCAAAAAATCATAGAAAATCAATGAAAAATCGTATTGAGGTGATTTCAAAAGATATTGTTAGATAAAAGAGATATGTTTAATGTCTTATAATAGTTGTTAATAGGTTGGGTAATGTTTTGTGAAAAACATGGTTTTCACATACGCGCAATGCTGAATTCGTCTAGACTAGTTTTGTTGTGGAGTCGTATGTGTGAGTCCATGCTTGTTTGGGCGTCATGGAAATCATTTAAATTGTATAATCAGAGATGTTTGATATTTATTAATTATATATTGATCATAGGTTGTCGGCGACACATACCAAGGTTGGTTGGTAACACATTGTTTGTTGTTTAAGAAGCTCTGAGAGGTAAGATAACTACCTTTTGACACGAGGGACACAACGAAAACTTAACTTTTATAATAAATGTTTGTTAAAGCCCTTTCGTACGTATGTTGGGTATGGGAACTCATGGGAGGTCACTTGGGTGTTGTTTATGCATGCTAATGATCTTTTTATTTGTCGTTATACTTGATATGCATGCTTAGATGTTGGAAATGATTGAGATTGATGTTTAGTTGGATACATGTTGGCTTGTACATCTAGTACACTAGACTTGGTAGGATTGCCATGTCACGCGCACGTTAAGGGCCCTAAAAGTTGTATTGTTGTTGATGATGATACTCGAGTATAACTATTGTCGAAAGTGTTAAGCTTAACCCATGCTAGCCTTGGCTAGTATGCTATTGTCGTTGTCGCTTGGGGTAATCATGATAACCCCCATTCGACTCAGTCTGTTGTTGGGGTTTACCGGATGGCGTGGGCTGGCCATTTTTGTCGATGCCGGTTTACTCGTGGATTGGTTATGCTATCCGTAACGACGCCGATGGACCACCGAAAGGTCTACCCATCATGTCGGGTGTGAGGCTCCCTAAAGGTCAATGGACCGCCTTCACACAATTTATATTGTCGATAACAAGTGACATACGTTACTTGGCTTTGTTGTGGCATAACCTGATGTTGATTTGTTGAGATGCTTATTGTCGATTGATGAGGTTGCTAGGCACATTTAGGGATATGATATTCCTAATGCTTGTTGTTGTTGTTGTTGTTGTTGTTGTTGTTGTTGTTGTTGTTGTTGTTGTTGTTGTTGTTGTTGTTGTTGTTGTTGTTGTTGTTGTTGTTGTTGTTGTTGTTGTTGTTGTTGTTGTTGTTGTTGTTGTTGTTGTTGTTGTTGTTGTTGTTGTTGTTGTTGTTGTTGTTGTTGTTGTTGTTGTTGTTGTTGTTGTTGTTGTTGTTGTTGTTGTTGTTGTTGTTGTTGTTGTTGTTGTTGTTGTTGTTGTTGTTGTTGTTGTTGTTGTTGTTGTTGTTGTTGTTGTTGTTGTTGTTGTTGTTGTTGTTGTTGTTGTTGTTGTTGTTGTTGTTGTTGTTGTTGTTGTTGTTGTTGTTGTTGTTGTTGTTGTTGTTGTTGTTGTTGTTGTTGTTGTTGTTGTTGTTGTTGTTGTTGTTGTTGTTGTTGTTGTTGTTGTTGTTGTTGTTGTTGTTGTTGTTGTTGTTGTTGTTGTTGTTGTTGTTGTTGTTGTTGTTGTTGTTGTTGTTGTTGTTGTTGTTGTTGTTGTTGTTGTTGTTGTTGTTGTTGTTGTTGTTGTTGTTGTTGTTGTTGTTGTTGTTGTTGTTGTTGTTGTTGTTGTTGTTGTTGTTGTTGTTGTTGTTGTTGTTGTTGTTGTTGTTGTTGTTGTTGTTGTTGTTGTTGTTGTTGTTGTTGTTGTTGTTGTTGTTGTTGTTGTTGTTGTTGTTGTTGTTGTTGTTGTTGTTGTTGTTGTTGTTGTTGTTGTTGTTGTTGTTGTTGTTGTTGTTGTTGTGGTTGTTGTTGTGGTTGTGGTTGTTGTTGTTGTTGTTGTTGTTGTTGTTGTTGTTGTTGTTGTTGTTGTTGTTGTTGTTGTTGTGTTTTGACGCCGTTAGGCAAAATTTTTGGAAATCCATATTTTATAAACGATGGGTGTTACAAGTTGGTATCAAAGCAATGGTTTAAGTGAACCAATGACTATTTGGCTTTAGGATTTGGACTTAAACCGTAAGGGACTTTGATAGGCTTAAGTAGTGATGCTTTAGCCTTATGACGAAATGCCTTTAGGACGGGTTGGGATGAGTGAGAGTGTAGGATTAAGGCTTTATGTGAATTATATGTGTTTATTGATGTAAATTATGTTGATAGCCTTTAGTCCTCTATTTTCTCGCTTTATCCATTGCGAGTTATTTTTGTTATTATGATAGATGATTCCTTTAGGTATTGTGCCCTACCCTCATGTCGGAGTTAGATAAGTTCGTGTTTGAGTTGTATGTGAAGTGTTTGCGAATGAAAATTAGTTGGTAAAGCCGTAAGGTGTGGTATGTATTAAGAAAGGTGATTAAAGTTGGAAAATTATGTGAGATGAGATGTGGTCAATGATGTTCAGCCCACTAGGTTATTGACAAGGACCATAAAGGAAAAGAGGTATGAGACTTCATGTATGTAAAGGAAGTTGTAGAGGTTCAATATGAGAAAGTGGATGCAAAAGTTGACGAAAAGAAGTTCGCGTTGAAAAGGATGAATGAGGAAGTCTTGGTTTCGGGTAAGAAGTTTAAGGATAATTAAAAGTTGAATGGTTGGAGTTCTGGTTGCAAGTCGACTTATGTTGTTCCGGTATGGACAAAAATTCGGAGATGTAATAAGTATGTGTGATGATTATATTACTAAGTTTGTAGGACACTTGGTTCCTAATGAAGAAGATAAGGTTCATGCATAGGTGGATGCTATTCCGGCTAGTTATCGGGGTGTTTGTAGACAGCATGCTACTCTTGTAGGTGCTATTAAGGAATCTAAGAAGTTGAATGATGATTTCAAGTCCGAGAAGTTAAATGTGAAGACTGTTGATGACAAGAAGAGTGGATTCAAGAGAAAGTCAGAGGAGTCGTCAGATTCTGGAAAGAAGTTTAAGAATGGTTTAAATAATGAGGACAAGAAATCATGAGAATGCTAGTCAGTGGTGTCCGGTTTGTAGAGCTCGCCACAATGGACCATGTTCGGAGAAAACTAAGAGATGTGATAAGTGTCGTAAGCAGGGACATGTTGCTCTTAGTTGCAAAGATAAGATTCGATGTTACAAGTGTGGTGAGACGGGACATTTGGTTGCTGATTGTCCTCAAAAGAAAGATGGTACACAAAAAGCTAAAAACTCGTGCATATCAGATGACTACCGTGGAGGAAGAGAGTGATGACGAGGTACCTAACAAAGTAGTTCTCTATTAGTCTAACTAATTATATATGTGTTTATATGTGTATGTGAAATGTGTGTCTATTGTGTGTTTCGTAGTTAGTGTAATTATGCTATCGTAGATTGTGATGAAAATGTTGGGCATTATAATGTGTCGATATAGTTAAAAGTACACGTGCGAGGATTGATATAGTTATAATTATGGTCTGGAACATAATTATAAATGTATCATGATGCGGGCGTGTTCATTTGACGGTATTCACATTGACTAATGAAAGACATGAAATGAAAGGAAGGAGATGAAAAGGAAATGGTTGGAAATGTGGTTGAATTTTAAATGGTAAATGTGGTAAAATGTTGAGAATACGTGTGTGGAAAGTGATGAGAAGAGAAATGGAGGTGTTGATATCGTGAGGTGATTCTGGGGACAGAATCCTATTAAGGAGGGGAGAATTGTAACATCCCAAAACTTTTTGACGTTGACCGTTGACTTGTCGTTAGTGACCGTTAGTTAATATGTGATTTATACGTGTTTGTGTGAATTAAATGATTAACGTGGGATATTGTGTTAAAGTGATTAAAGTGATGAAAATAAAGTTTATAATGATTAATAAAGTCATTTAGTGTTCCCGATAGGATTTAAGAGTCGTTAAGTGTTCCCGTATGCGTTAAACGAGCAGTTAAGTGACGAAACGAGTTGTAAGGAAGTACGAGGGCCTAGATGTAAAGTTTTTAAAGTTACTCCAGCATAAATAGGGCATGGAGGTCGACCATAAGGCTGAGAAATCAGATTAAAAACCCTAGAAAAATCCTTCACACAAAACCTAGGTCAATTCCTCAATTTCTAGTCGATTTCGGGTGATTTCAGAAGGGTTTTTGCTTGTCTTTTGATCCGTTTATCATCCCTTTCAGGTATGGATTGATTTACACATCTATTTCTGATTATTATTGAGTGTTTCTATGGTTCATATCTGGTCCATAACCCAAGAGGGTGATTGGTGATAGCATGATTCGATTTTGTAGCGATAATTGGGGTTTATGTGATCTATACAAGATGTATATGATCCATGGATCAAGAGATGGTTTCAAACCATCAATTAGGTCATATATTATGTGTATATAGGTTCTGAAAGTCGGGGTTGAGGTGTTGGATCCGTTTGGTGGTCGAGTTGTTTGAAAACAAGGGTTTTGTAGGGCTGAAATCTTATCTGTTTTACAAAAATCATAACTAATTCATTATAAATCTATAGAGGTCGTTCCTTACATATTTGGAAAGGTCTAGGTGTCTCCTAAATTCGTCCAGAAGAAAGTTTTCCCTGATTTTGCTTCGTAATTCTCCGAAAACACTGATTTCTAAAAGTGGTCAGATTCCAGACGAGTTCAACAAGGCAATGTTCAAAAAATCATAGAAAATCAATGAAAAATCGTATTGAGGTGATTTCAAAAGATATTGTTAGATAAAAGAGATATGTTTAATGTCTTATAATAGTTGTTAATAGGTTGGGTAATTTTTTGTGAAAAACATGGTTTTCACATACGCGCAATGCTGAATTCGTCTAGACTAGTTTTGTTGTGGAGTCGTATGTGTGAGTCCATGCTGTTTGGGCGTCATGGAAATCATTTAAATTGTATAATCAGAGATGTTTGATATTTATTAATTATATATTGATCATAGGTTGTCGGCGACACATACCAAGGTTGGTTGGTAACACATTGTTTGTTGTTTAAGAAGCTCTGAGAGGTAAGATAACTACCTTTTGACACGAGGGACACAACGAAAACTTAACTTTTATAATAAATGTTTGTTAAAGCCCTTTCGTACGTATGTTGGGTATGGGAACTCATGGGAGGTCACTTGGGTGTTGTTTATGCATGCTAATGATCTTTTTATTTGTCGTTATACTTGATATGCATGCTTAGATGTTGGAAATGATTGAGATTGATGTTTAGTTGGATACATGTTGGCTTGTACATCTAGTACACTAGACTTGGTAGGATTGCCATGTCACGCGCACGTTAAGGGCCCTAAAAGTTGTATTGTTGTTGATGATGATACTCGAGTATAACTATTGTCGAAAGTGTTAAGCTTAACCCATGCTAGCCTTGGCTAGTATGCTATTGTCGTTGTCGCTTGGGGTAATCATGATAACCCCCATTCGACTCAGTCTGTTGTTGGGGTTTACCGGATGGCGTGGGCTGGCCATTTTTGTCGATGCCGGTTTACTCGTGGATTGGTTATGCTATCCGTAACGACGCCGATGGACCACCGAAAGGTCTACCCATCATGTCGGGTGTGAGGCTCCCTAAAGGTCAATGGACCGCCTTCACACAATTTATATTGTCGATAACAAGTGACATACGTTACTTGGCTTTGTTGTGGCATAACCTGATGTTGATTTGTTGAGATGCTTATTGTCGATTGATGAGGTTGCTAGGCACATTTAGGGATATGATATTCCTAATGCTTGTTGTTGTTGTTGTTGTTGTTGTTGTTGTGTTGTGTTACTTAACATGCGTATGATAGTTTTAAAAGATGTTTGAACTCGCAACCACTTTATACAACCTGTGGTTATCTTACTTAGCTTTTAAAGCTAACCCTTGTTTTGTTGAAATATGTTGTGTTTCCCAGGTTAGTGTTTGAAGATTGGTGAGATGCATGTGAGGTTGGGTAGACGTTTAAAGATGCTTAGCTACCTGCTAGTGACATCACCTATTTAGACGACATTTATGAACCTTTATTGTGATTATAGTAATGTCTTGGGTTTTACAAGACATGACCATATATTGACTTATTTGTCATTTATGTAGTTGATGACATTTGTGGATTTCCTTTATTGTTGCTATGGTATAGATTCGTAACACCAGTTTTATTACATAACAATTCCAGTAGGAATTGTAAACGTTTTATTAAATGCTTCCGCTTGTTTTGACGCCGTTAGGCAAAATTTTTGGAAATCCATATTTTATAAACGATGGGTGTTACAAGTTGGTATCAAAGCAATGGTTTAAGTGAACCAATGACTATTTGGCTTTAGGATTTGGACTTAAACCGTAAGGGACTTTGATAGGCTTAAGTAGTGATGCTTTAGCCTTATGACGAAATGCCTTTAGGACGGGTTGGGATGAGTGAGAGTGTAGGATTAAGGCTTTATGTGAATTATATGTGTTTATTGATGTAAATTATGTTGATAGCCTTTAGTCCTCTATTTTCTCGCTTTATCCATTGCGAGTTATTTTTGTTATTATGATAGATGATTCCTTTAGGTATTGTGCCCTACCCTCATGTCGGAGTTAGATAAGTTCGTGTTTGAGTTGTATGTGAAGTGTTTGCGAATGAAAATTAGTTGGTAAAGCCGTAAGGTGTGGTATGTATTAAGAAAGGTGATTAAAGTTGGAAAATTATGTGAGATGAGATGTGGTCAATGATGTTCAGCCCACTAGGTTATTGACAAGGACCATAAAGGAAAAGAGGTATGAGACTTCATGTATGTAAAGGAAGTTGTAGAGGTTCAATATGAGAAAGTGGATGCAAAAGTTGACGAAAAGAAGTTCGCGTTGAAAAGGATGAATGAGGAAGTCTTGGTTTCGGGTAAGAAGTTTAAGGATAATTAAAAGTTGAATGGTTGGAGTTCTGGTTGCAAGTCGACTTATGTTGTTCCGGTATGGACAAAAATTCGGAGATGTAATAAGTATGTGTGATGATTATATTACTAAGTTTGTAGGACACTTGGTTCCTAATGAAGAAGATAAGGTTCATGCATAGGTGGATGCTATTCCGGCTAGTTATCGGGGTGTTTGTAGACAGCATGCTACTCTTGTAGGTGCTATTAAGGAATCTAAGAAGTTGAATGATGATTTCAAGTCCGAGAAGTTAAATGTGAAGACTGTTGATGACAAGAAGAGTGGATTCAAGAGAAAGTCAGAGGAGTCGTCAGATTCTGGAAAGAAGTTTAAGAATGGTTTAAATAATGAGGACAAGAAATCATGAGAATGCTAGTCAGTGGTGTCCGGTTTGTAGAGCTCGCCACAATGGACCATGTTCGGAGAAAACTAAGAGATGTGATAAGTGTCGTAAGCAGGGACATGTTGCTCTTAGTTGCAAAGATAAGATTCGATGTTACAAGTGTGGTGAGACGGGACATTTGGTTGCTGATTGTCCTCAAAAGAAAGATGGTACACAAAAAGCTAAAAACTCGTGCATATCAGATGACTACCGTGGAGGAAGAGAGTGATGACGAGGTACCTAACAAAGTAGTTCTCTATTAGTCTAACTAATTATATATGTGTTTATATGTGTATGTGAAATGTGTGTCTATTGTGTGTTTCGTAGTTAGTGTAATTATGCTATCGTAGATTGTGATGAAAATGTTGGGCATTATAATGTGTCGATATAGTTAAAAGTACACGTGCGAGGATTGATATAGTTATAATTATGGTCTGGAACATAATTATAAATGTATCATGATGCGGGCGTGTTCATTTGACGGTATTCACATTGACTAATGAAAGACATGAAATGAAAGGAAGGAGATGAAAAGGAAATGGTTGGAAATGTGGTTGAATTTTAAATGGTAAATGTGGTAAAATGTTGAGAATACGTGTGTGGAAAGTGATGAGAAGAGAAATGGAGGTGTTGATATCGTGAGGTGATTCTGGGGACAGAATCCTATTAAGGAGGGGAGAATTGTAACATCCCAAAACTTTTTGACGTTGACCGTTGACTTGTCGTTAGTGACCGTTAGTTAATATGTGATTTATACGTGTTTGTGTGAATTAAATGATTAACGTGGGATATTGTGTTAAAGTGATTAAAGTGATGAAAATAAAGTTTATAATGATTAATAAAGTCATTTAGTGTTCCCGATAGGATTTAAGAGTCGTTAAGTGTTCCCGTATGCGTTAAACGAGCAGTTAAGTGACGAAACGAGTTGTAAGGAAGTACGAGGGCCTAGATGTAAAGTTTTTAAAGTTACTCCAGCATAAATAGGGCATGGAGGTCGACCATAAGGCTGAGAAATCAGATTAAAAACCCTAGAAAAATCCTTCACACAAAACCTAGGTCAATTCCTCAATTTCTAGTCGATTTCGGGTGATTTCAGAAGGGTTTTTGCTTGTCTTTTGATCCGTTTATCATCCCTTTCAGGTATGGATTGATTTACACATCTATTTCTGATTATTATTGAGTGTTTCTATGGTTCATATCTGGTCCATAACCCAAGAGGGTGATTGGTGATAGCATGATTCGATTTTGTAGCGATAATTGGGGTTTATGTGATCTATACAAGATGTATATGATCCATGGATCAAGAGATGGTTTCAAACCATCAATTAGGTCATATATTATGTGTATATAGGTTCTGAAAGTCGGGGTTGAGGTGTTGGATCCGTTTGGTGGTCGAGTTGTTTGAAAACAAGGGTTTTGTAGGGCTGAAATCTTATCTGTTTTACAAAAATCATAACTAATTCATTATAAATCTATAGAGGTCGTTCCTTACATATTTGGAAAGGTCTAGGTGTCTCCTAAATTCGTCCAGAAGAAAGTTTTCCCTGATTTTGCTTCGTAATTCTCCGAAAACACTGATTTCTAAAAGTGGTCAGATTCCAGACGAGTTCAACAAGGCAATGTTCAAAAAATCATAGAAAATCAATGAAAAATCGTATTGAGGTGATTTCAAAAGATATTGTTAGATAAAAGAGATATGTTTAATGTCTTATAATAGTTGTTAATAGGTTGGGTAATGTTTTGTGAAAAACATGGTTTTCACATACGCGCAATGCTGAATTCGTCTAGACTAGTTTTGTTGTGGAGTCGTATGTGTGAGTCCATGCTGTTTGGGCGTCATGGAAATCATTTAAATTGTATAATCAGAGATGTTTGATATTTATTAATTATATATTGATCATAGGTTGTCGGCGACACATACCAAGGTTGGTTGGTAACACATTGTTTGTTGTTTAAGAAGCTCTGAGAGGTAAGATAACTACCTTTTGACACGAGGGACACAACGAAAACTTAACTTTTATAATAAATGTTTGTTAAAGCCCTTTCGTACGTATGTTGGGTATGGGAACTCATGGGAGGTCACTTGGGTGTTGTTTATGCATGCTAATGATCTTTTTATTTGTCGTTATACTTGATATGCATGCTTAGATGTTGGAAATGATTGAGATTGATGTTTAGTTGGATACATGTTGGCTTGTACATCTAGTACACTAGACTTGGTAGGATTGCCATGTCACGCGCACGTTAAGGGCCCTAAAAGTTGTATTGTTGTTGATGATGATACTCGAGTATAACTATTGTCGAAAGTGTTAAGCTTAACCCATGCTAGCCTTGGCTAGTATGCTATTGTCGTTGTCGCTTGGGGTAATCATGATAACCCCCATTCGACTCAGTCTGTTGTTGGGGTTTACCGGATGGCGTGGGCTGGCCATTTTTGTCGATGCCGGTTTACTCGTGGATTGGTTATGCTATCCGTAACGACGCCGATGGACCACCGAAAGGTCTACCCATCATGTCGGGTGTGAGGCTCCCTAAAGGTCAATGGACCGCCTTCACACAATTTATATTGTCGATAACAAGTGACATACGTTACTTGGCTTTGTTGTGGCATAACCTGATGTTGATTTGTTGAGATGCTTATTGTCGATTGATGAGGTTGCTAGGCACATTTAGGGATATGATATTCCTAATGCTTGTTGTTGTTGTTGTTGTTGTTGTTGTTGTTGTTGTTGTGTTGTGTTACTTAACATGCGTATGATAGTTTTAAAAGATGTTTGAACTCGCAACCACTTTATACAACCTGTGGTTATCTTACTTAGCTTTTAAAGCTAACCCTTGTTTTGTTGAAATATGTTGTGTTTCCCAGGTTAGTGTTTGAAGATTGGTGAGATGCATGTGAGGTTGGGTAGACGTTTAAAGATGCTTAGCTACCTGCTAGTGACATCACCTATTTAGACGACATTTATGAACCTTTATTGTGATTATAGTAATGTCTTGGGTTTTACAAGACATGACCATATATTGACTTATTTGTCATTTATGTAGTTGATGACATTTGTGGATTTCCTTTATTGTTGCTATGGTATAGATTCGTAACACCAGTTTTATTACATAACAATTCCAGTAGGAATTGTAAACGTTTTATTAAATGCTTCCGCTTGTTTTGACGCCGTTAGGCAAAATTTTTGGAAATCCATATTTTATAAACGATGGGTGTTACAGTGACAATGGGCTGTTGATGTTTTTTACTTAAAATAATACTCTCTCCATCTTATTAACAGTGTCATATTTTGAATTATCAAAGTATAATTTTTTCTACTTTAGCTTTATATAATTTTGTTTGTGTTACATAATATTTGATGAAAGTTATATGAATTGATTGAGTTTTAGATAGTGTTTTCAGGTATAATTTTCATCAAGTTTTATGTAACAAAAAAAAATATATATATTTAAAGTCAAAATTTTAAATAAAGATTGTGAAAATTCAAAATAAGACATTTCTAGTGGGAAGAAAGATTATATTGGAAGCCAAGCTAGACATTGAGCCGGTATACCCAATTATCAGTTTGAAAATCTAGAAAATATACATATTAAAACAGTAGTTATCGGACCTTTCTATAGCACTCCTCAACTCAAAGTTATCTTCAAACATACGTATATATTAGTTTTTTTCCTTACAGGCACAGTTGGATGCAAATAGGCGACAATCTGTCAGTTAGGATAATTAAAAACGATTTTCTTGAAAAAAAAAGTAAACAGACTGACAAGCTTCTGCGCTGCAAGTAGCTTGCTTGCTTCACTATTCTTAAACATGCTATAAATTGTACATGATAATAAAATAGTATAAACAACATGCATGAACTTTAATAGCTTTGAGAAAGTTCTATCTCTTCATATTCATAAAGCCAATGTATAATTAAACCATCTATCAGAATCAAATTTATCTTGTATGTTTTGTATTTATAAATTTACACTGCTTTCTCCTTCATGTAAAATATAACATTTATATATCCTAATAAGCACAACAGCTTTTTTATCTTTGGTTCTAAAAAGGAAAAAAGTAAAGGAAGTATGGTAGTTAGAAATAAAAGCCCACCTTGAAAGCCGGGGAGAAAGGGACATGACTAAGGGAAATTGAAGAAGATACAGTAACAAAAGTATCGTCATTTTAACCTTGATTAATGATATTTGTTATTAGTAAGTTTTTTAATATTATACATATGTTTAAAAATCTAGTATTGGTATATGAATTTCAGTCACTTTTCTTAGGGTCTGTTTGTTTTTTTTAACCATTAAGTGACTGAATTGATAAGTGACTGAATGGATAAATAACGTCTGTATGGATTAAGTCAATACAGTTGTTTTTTGTTTATTAAATCAAAAAACAAACACTTTTGACTTAATGGATTAAGTATATCTGATTAAGTCATGACTGAGTTTATTAAGTCACAAACAAACACTACCTTAATCTAGTTCGTTTATCCACCATGTGTCAATAATAAAATTTTAAACTTACAACCTCATCAAATTAATCATAGTTTTTTTTTTCTTTCCACTTTAGGTTATATTCCTCGTTCCTAGAACAACGACCTCTCTCTATGTTTAATGCCAACCATTTTATCCTACTACCAATTTTAATGTTGGTACCACCCTACCCACTCCTCATAATATCATGACCTTTCATTATTTTTTTAATATTACACAAGATATATTCATTACAAAATTTTCCACTTTAAGAACCACAAGAATGTATAGAGATAATTTATATTTTATATTGTAATGTGAATAAACTTAATCCTAAAACACACAGTTTAATAGTTCTTTCGGTTCTTATAAAAAATGATTTAGCACGAGATCTAACACATTTAACATTTTTCAAACAACAAATTAAATAAAGAAGTTCTAAAGGTAAAATTAAAGTTAATTAAAAAAAAAAGGTTAAGAAATAAAAGACTTTATGTTGAATGGGCGGGCCATTGGAACCCACAGACTGTAATAACAAAAGGCTGCAAAAATACTTAAACATATGAAAATGAAGTAAAGTGGTACAAAATACAAATAAAAATCCATATAGGTCAAAACATAGAGGGGACACATGAGTTGTGGTCAGTCAGCGAGGAGTCAATCATGAAGCAATGGATTGCAAAATCATTGATTGTTTGTTTTCTTTTTTATCTTCCATCGATTAATTCATTCACACACACTCTTTTGGTGTACGTATTTGCACACACATATCAAGACATAATGCTCTGTAGACAATGACATGACCATAATGCGAACTGTATGCACACATGAGGCTAATCACATGTCCATACATCGATAAGATATATATGCATATATACATGCATGTGTCCATCTTAATTAGTGTACTCCGTATTACAGTATATATTTATGTGATATACTACAAATATAACCAATATCAAGATATATGTCCTCATGTTTAGAAAAGTACTACTAGTAAATGCCTGGTTATTATGGTATTTTAGTCTAATGGCCGGGGCAGATTCATGTCTAGTTAACCCGCATTCTTTTTGATTGATCATATATCTTGTGTTATATATTCATCTTGTCTCACATACATTGAAAAAAATGAAAGAAAGGGCAATTAAATTATGGTTATACAGGGACAGTAAGTTCTTTTGATTAAGATGTACACAGCTTCATCAGGATATCTCTGTGACCGTATTTGACCATTAATTCTACTAGCCACAATTAAGCCGTTTATCTAGAGAGGTTTCAAACATAAGACATACTAAGAGGTTTTGACGCGGATGTGACACCTAGGCAACGCGGACCCAATCCCTCCCAATACCCCCTGCTCGCTCTTGTAATATATACTATAATTGTTTACGTACAAAAATTGAAAATGTCACTTTTCGATCACACTGATCAGGACCAAGTCTTGGTCCACATGCATGTATGAAAAAGACGGATCATAAATGGCTCCCGCGAGAATATAGGCTTGATATGCGTTGATGCAAGAGGGAATATTATATTATTTTAAGCTTAATGGTATTGTTTTGTTATGGTATCTTTTTGTCTCTTGTTAAAATCATAGGTTTGGTGGTTTTGCCCAAGTACTTGTCAATCTCATATAAACCACGTCCTTGCAATTTATTTAGTTTCCTTCATTTAATTAGGAGCAGAAAGTAATATTTTATTCCATGAAACTTGGTAATAAAATTTTTTAATGACATTGTTCTCATATTATACTTTTGGATAAAAAAAATTTAATCATCTCTAATGGTTAATTGGAGTTTTAATTTTGGTTATATTCATCTTTACGTTGTAAATGTTCATATGTATATACATACTTTAAATTTTATTGTGATATGTTTGAACTTAATTTTTTTTTTCTAACGACAATTAAACTATTTTATTAAAATAATGGATCAACTAGCAAGGTACTAGTGATCAGATTACAAAATCTAAATTACAACAAAATAAACATAATCTAGATTCATCTTGGAACTTTAACTGCTAAGGTTGCAAAAAGGTTGAAAAAAACTTATGTCAATTACAGATAAACCGAGACATAAGAAAAAACCCCATCGGTGAAGGCCGAGCCACCGGTTTTCACTTCACGATGTTTTTGTTGCAACCCCAAACAAGTTCCAAGGAAAAATAACTAATCAAAGTAAGATACATCTAGTCAATGAACGGATTCGCGATCTAATCTTCCCATGTCGCCTTGGACTTCCTGTCACGATAATGAATCCAAAGATAGGATGTCACCACGATAGAATTAACGATACCCTTACTAGTCTCGGTCTTGTCAATTGTCATTATAAAGTTTGTTGTTTCTTGCTTTCCAAATGTGCCACCACCAAATGAAAATAATGGCTTCAAGTCGCTCGCATACCTTTTTCGACTGAGACACATTGTTACACCATTTCAAGGTCCCTTCAATCGAATCAGTGGGGATGTCTTTTTTGGTCCAAGAACAAATAAGATCCTTCGTATCATTTGTTGAGTCAAGGATTCGCTGTCAAACTTGGTCGCTGGTAGCGAGACATCAGCGAGTCCAGTGACTCTGTGCCAACAATGCATTCTTATCCAATTTGTTTGTCAAAGCGGGAAGAATTCAAATTAGAAGAAGACAAGAGTCACATGGTGGTTGTTCCAACTGTATTATACCTTGAATGGCAAAGTTGCAGTTGGATCCAAAAGAGAAAGGTTTCTCTCTCATACCCGATTTGGTAAAGAAGACAAAGGCTTCTAATGAAAGTACTTCGAGCCAATGGGATCTCGACAACCACCATCCTAGGGATGGGCATGGGACCAGTCCCGTCCCGTACCGTCCCGGTACCGATGGTACCGAGTCCCGAATTTTTCAAAAACTTGGTACCGGTACCGGTCCCATTTCCCATTCGGTACCATTTCCCGGTACCAAATCCCGGTACCGCGGTCCCAAGTCCCGCGAACTAAGAAAAATGGGTACCGGTCCCGGTCCCAAGTCCCATTCGGTACCATTTCCCGGTACCAAATCCCGGTACCGCGGTCCCAAGTCCCGCGAACTAAGAAAAATGGGTACCGGTCCCGGTCCCAAGTCCCATTCGGTACCACTTTTCGGGATCGGGATCGGGACGGGATCGGGATCGGGACGGGATCGGGACTTGGGAAAATCTGCTCATCCCTACACCATCCTATCACTATCAAAACAAGGCTGTGTTGCCCTAATTCCTCCCCTATATAAGGCAACACAGCCGCACCAAACACTTTGTGTTTGTCACCATAAAGTGTGTGTCACTTATTTTCTCTCTTGTAAATTGTTTAAGTTTCTAGTTTGTCTAAACTTAACAATTGTATTTTTCAATTACTTTCTTGTAAGACAAGTTGTAATATCGACCATGTATTCACTGTTTAATCAATGATACATATAATTAGACTTGCATAGATTCTTGTATTTGAAATTTGACAGTCCACGATTTGCACACTTATATGTGATTAATTAAGACAAGAAAGTAAATGCAGAAAGTAAAGAACAAGAACAAGAATTAAGTTCAAGTGCAAAGATCTAAGCAAGTCTAATCATATATATCATTGAATTAAACGATGAATACATGGTCGATATTACAACTTGTCTTACAAGAATACAAATGAACTAATTAATTGCTAAGTCTAGACAAACTATAAACTTAAACAATTTAGAGAGAAAGTAAGTGACACACACTTGTGGTGACAAACACAAAGTGTTAATGAGATGGTTGTGTTGCTTTATATAGGGGAGGAATTAGGGCAACACAACCTTACATTGATAGAGATAGAATGGTGGTTGTCGACATCTAATTGGCTCGTAGTACTTGAATCCAGGTGCCTTTGTCTTCTTTACCAAAACGGGTATGAAAGAGAAAACCCTTCTTTTTGGTCCAACTGCATTTTTGCCATACTAAGTAAATTGCAGTTGGATGAACCACCATGTGACTCCTTGTCTTCTTTTGATTCGAAATCTTCCCGCCTTGACACACAACTTGGAAAGTGAACTACCCGCTGACAAGAGTCACTGACTCGCTGAAGACTTGCTGACGACATACGTCAGCGACCAAGTCTGGTCAGCGAATCCTTGACTCAACAATCTCCCCCTATTCGCTGAGAAGACTTGCTGAGTAAACTAGACTTTGAGATAATAAAAGAATGATAGAAAGATGTCTTATATTTCATCATTTTAACTTTACATGTTGAACCATCAAGCATTTACATTATACGACATCTAAGGATTGGCAGCTTCAATCTCCCAAGCATCTTCTTGTTTAGCAATTCTTAACACTGGGTCATTTATTCTGTGAGGCTTCAGCAGTTCTTCATCCAACTTGCTGATGAACCATCCAGCATTGGTTTTCTTGGCACACCTTTTCCTTATGCCGATGATGAACCCAGTGGATGCCTTTTCAAGTTCAGCCAATCGAAAGAACAGTTGATCGTTCTGAAAATTGGTGAAGAATATGCCTGCTGGATTCTCCAGCACTCTCCCTTCTTTGAAAAAGCTTCTAGGAGGAAGTCTGAGGTTCAGCAAGGCATCACCAGATATAGGAGGAAGATCAGCATGCAAGGTTCGATATTCTTCTTTTCTTTTTCTTTGGATCCTTTTGCCTGCTGATGTGGAGATGGCTGCTGGAGTACCAAAGATTTGCCTCAGCATAGGCAGATCAGCTTTGAACTTTGTCTCATACTCCAGTGCTTTTTCAAAATATTCTTTCAGCATCTTCTGGAGGTGAGCATAGCTGACAGTTTTCTTATCTCTGATCAGCATATAGACCTCAAACCATTCAGAGGCACTAAGTGTCGCTGGTTGAACCTCTTTAAGATAAATTGGTTTGGGTGCCCCTTCTCTTAAAATCTTCAAATTTGTTGTTAAACCCATATCAGCAGGAAAGGCTTGAGCAGCAATTATTCTTTGTGGCCTTTTTCTTGTTTCCATATTCTTCAGCCACTTAGCCTTTTCTTCTTCAAACTTAGCTCTTTTCTCACTAAGTTGTTTTTCAACCTCTGCATGCTTTTGCTTGTATACAGCTTCAGCACCCCCAGTTTTGAACAGCATCTGCTGCTCACCATCTAGTTCACTCTTCTCAAGAAGAGGCAGCTGCTTGATAAACTCCAAGTTCTTTCTTTCATTTTCTTGGTTTTCTTTGATCCTATCCAGCTCTTTGATAGCTTCTTCTTGAGACTTTCCCTCAGCAGTCAAGGTCAGTATTTCTATCATTTGATGCTTGTGACCTGCTGGGGTTTGGATAGAAAGTTGAGCAGCAGGAAGAGAAGATGAAGGTCTCTTGTGCTGAATGCGAGCAAGATACTGACGCTGAGAGTCAGTCATAGGAGTAATGGTAGCATTTCCAAGGAAACGTTTGTGAAAGATTGGAAGGGTTTCCTTGGACCTGTCAGTGGCCATCTCAGCGGCAAAACCTGCCTTCCATGCTGCTTCCACTACTTTGGGGTCAAACTGCTGTTCTATATCATCAAAGACTTCAATCTGGGGAGCATCAGCAATGATCATTTGTCGCTCCCCCTCAACACCAGCTGGAGGAACTTCAACATTAACTTCTTTTTCAATCTCCCCCTCAACACCAGCAGGGGGAACTTCAACATTTGACGTCACAATTGCCATCTCATCAGTGACATTATCAGTAGTGCCCAAAGTTTCTCCAGCAGCTTCTTCATATATTTGATCAACAGCTTTGTTTACAGCTTCACCAACTAAATCAACAATAGTTTCATCAATTTTCTCCCCCTTGGAAGTTGCATTATCAATAGCCACTTCCACATCGGCTGCCTTGGTTTGTTGTTGGTTTACCAGCTGAACCAACAGGTTCTTAAGTTCTCCTACTTCTCTTTCCAACTTAATCTGCCTTTGGCGATCTTCCTCAGTGAAAGATGCTTGAGGGATGGGAAGATCAGCTACTTGTTTTTCTAAGGCATATATAGCCTTGGTGTTGTTTTCAACTTGAGTTGACAGAGGGGAGATGAGATCACTCAGCCTCTTTACATGAGCAGCAACAGATTTGCTGGTAGCGGCTGCCTTCTTAGCTGAGTAGCTGGTAGAATTGGCACATTTGATCAGTGACAAGGCACCAGACTTAATGATCTGCTGATCACGCTTGATAACATTTGTTGTTGCATTTATTTTGTCTTGAGCATCAGCTATGGAGGTTGTGTTATCTTTCAGCATGTCTATAGCTTTGGTATTCTCATTTTGCTTGTTGTACCAACTGGTTAATGTGGAAATCAGCCTTCCAGACTCTTTTTCTTTCCATTCAACAGCCAAATTGGCAGCTTTGGTGAGATCATTCAATTGATGCTCAACTCTTTCCAGTCGGTTTGAAGAGTAAGTAGAGTAGGAGATGCCCAGTTCTTTAGCAACAAGGGGCTCAACTTCTGTTTGCAGGTTAGAAGGGCAACCAGGAACAGCTTGGAAAGAGGAAGGCATGCCAAGAGATAGCATGGTGTTCACTGGTTGCATAGGAGGAGTCTTAGGTCTAGCAGTGAGAGCTATTGACCCACTTTCAGTGTCAACATTTTCTGTCTCAGTGACTGGAATATTTGCTGCTACATTTTCACCAGATGGTTCAATTACCTCATCACCTTCATCAATTTCCATGTCACTGGCCTCCTTTTCATCAGCGTAGTTGTATGAGTCCAGCTGGAACTCATCAGCAGCAAAATCTCCTAAATCCAAATCACTTTCATTTTCGTCATCCTCAACTTCAAAATTAACAACAGTCTCTTCCTGTTCAACAGCTACATCACCAACAGTAACTTCACTTTCAACTTCATTTCTTCTTTCAATATTTTCAGCAGATATGTCACCAGTACCAGGACCTTCATTTGTTTCAACGTTTCCACCAGCATCTTCGTTTGTTTCAACATTTTCACCAGCACCTGTATTGAGATCAACATTTCCAGCAGCCTGTGTTTCAGTTTCACCAGCAGCTTGCACTTCAGATTCATCAGCAATGGTTGTTTCCCTTTCATCAATAGAGTAGTTGATAAGGGTAGGTGATAGGCGTGCCTCTGCTTCAGTATGTTGCTGCTGAATGTTTTCAACAGCTATAAAGGCTTCTTCCTCATCAATGAGAGAGAGTTGAGAGGATTCCAGACCTTTAATTGCAAACCCCTTTGCTGTTTTTTGCTTTCTTTTAGGGGCAGCAGCGGAAGGTGATGATGGAGCAGAAGTCTTGGAAGACTTTGATCTTGCTTTCTTTGATGGTTTGGCAGCTTTGGGTTGTGCTTTCTCAGCGAGACCCTCAGCAATTTCTCCAGAAGGTTTCTTTATGTAGATGTTTGGATAGGATGAGAAAAGTACCTCTTTCATTGTCGGAGTGAGATCAGCAAACTTACTATCGAAGAGGGCAGGATCACAAGCATGTTGCTTGTAAACTGAGGGACCAATTCTTGGTGGTTTGCATACAGAAGCACCGAATTGATTGTATTTTTTCTTCAGCTCTTGTTTAAAAATAAAGGAGAAGAATCTTGTAAATGGAATGGTGTATGAGCGATTTCTTGCTTGAACTTTTGCCTTCATATCTTCAAATATGACTGAGGCAAAATCAATAAATCTTCCATTAGCCAAGGCATGGATGATTTGCATATTCGCTGCTGTAGCTTGATCATGTGATCCAGAGTTGCCACCCATGCATTGAATAACATGTGCAAATAGTAATATCCACACACCAGGGAGATGCTTTTTTGTGGGATTGCTGGGTACAGCTTCAGGTGGATCAACATCTGTTCCATATCCAATAGTGGGCAACCACTCTTTCCATTGTTCAATAGTTGCTGGATTCACAAAAGGCTTTTCTTTCGTTTGATCTGGAAGACCAAGTGCTGTTCGAATAATATTTGGAGTGATTGTTATACGTGCCTGCTTCTTTTTCACTGTGCCAGAGATGGCACCGATACTTACATGATAGTCACACGTCCACCAAAACTCTCGAAGGAGATAAACATACATTTCTTCAGGATCAGCATAGATAGCATTTTTTGCAGGGCAAGCTTTTATAAAGTCTAGCATTTGCTGGTACCCTGTAGTGGAAGAAGGAACATCAAGAGAACCCAAATAATTGTTAGGTTTAATGGAGATTCTTTGGGCTTGAAACATGACTTTTGAAGAAGGAGGAATGGTTTCTGGATCATATATTTCAGAATGCATATAGAGAGGGACATGTTTAAGAGCCTTTTTGGTGGCTAGATCCTTTGCAGGCAACTCAACATGAGTTGGTGATTTTGGTTGATTTTTTGATGGAGGGTTTTGAGTTTCTGATTGTTGTTGTTGTTCAGGAGTGGGTTGCTCAGATGAAGAAGCCATCTTAGATTAAGATTGAGAAATAGGAAGAAGAAGATGAACAGTGAGAGGAGATAGAGAGGATTTTGAGAAGTTTGAGAGATTTGGAGAATAAGAAAATAAGAAGGTGAATTTTGAGAGTATAAAGGATGGTGATTGAAACGATTTGAATATATATAGTATGGATATGGGCCCCATAACTATGACAGTGAACCGTCACAAATACTCTCTTTCATACGTAATATATACATATATATACGTATTTAATAAATTAATAGGAGACCATCAGTGGTTTTGTATATATATAAAAAGCTGATTTTTAATTTACAAGAATACGTTTAATATACGTATGTGAGTAACGTATAAAAATGGATTGATGTGACAACTTGTACCATTATTTCAAAAGTACTCGAGTTTTACGGCGGATACAGTGTACAAGTTGCCCATTAGGGAGAAAATCGAGGTAACCGTTTTGAGATTCCAATAGAATATTGATAAAAATACTTGGTGGATATACTCACACGTTAAAATAGTTGAGATTGAAGTATATCCACTGACAATTTTGTAAATCTGGTTACCTCATTTAGAGAAGGAGTTTCAGTCAGCGACTTCACGGCAAACGTTGGTCGCCGATGAATAAAGAATACAATTTTTAGCAAATTGTCAGCTATCAATGGATTTGGTTAGTCTTTACCAGAGCCGTTTGCTGCTGGACTAGATGGAAACTTTCAGCTTTCCATTGCTTTTATTTGCTTATTCCCAAAGCAACAGGGACTAACGGATTTGGTGAGTCTTTACCAGAGCCGTTTGCTGCTGGACTAGATAGAGACTTTCAGCTCTCTATTGCTTTTGTTTTGCTTTTCCCCAAAGCAATAGGGAATAACGGATTTGGTAAGTCTTTACCAGAGCCGTTTGCTGCTGGACTAGATGGAAACTTTCAGCTTTCCATTACTTTTATTTGCTTATTCCCAAAGCAACAGGGACTAACGGATTTGGTGAGTCTTTACCAGAGCCGTTTGCTGCTGGACTAGATGAAGACTTTTAAGCTCTTCATTGCTTTTTAGTTCAGCGAGTTAGACATACTAAAACTCGCTGATAAGGGTTTTGACTACACGAGTCAATTTTCAACTTATAAAGAGAAAGATAAGTTGAATTTTAGCAAACATGACACATCATGTCGCTGATTCACCATTCAGCATTCCCAACTTGCTGACCAGATATTTGAATCTGGTTTCATCTAACGGTTTAGTGAAAATATCAGCAAGTTGGTCATCAGTGGGAATGAAGTAGATTTCAACATCCCCTTTCATGACATGGTCACGAATAAAATGGTACTTAATGTCTATGTGTTTGGTCTTTGAATGCTGAACAGGATTGTGTGTGATGGCAATTGCACTTGTATTATCACACATTATGGGAATCTTAGAAAATTCTAAGTCATAGTCAGCGAGTTGATTTTTCATCCATAGGACTTGTGCACAACAACTCGCTGCTGACACATATTCTGCTTCAGCAGTGGAGATGGACACTGTATGTTGTTTCTTACTAGACCAACTAGTCAGCTTCCCCCCCCCAACAGTTGACATCCACCACTGGTGCTTTTCCTATCTAACATGCAACCAGCATAGTCAGAGTCAGAATATGCAACTAAGTCAAAGCTGGAGTCTTTGGGATACCAGAGACCCAGAGTGGAAGTACCCTTCAGATACTTAAAGATGCGCTTGACAGCGAGAAGGTGAGACTCCCTGGGAGATGCTTGATATCTTGCACACAAGCAAGTAGCAAACATGATATCAGGACGACTCACTGTGAGATACATCAGCGAGCCTATCATTCCCCGATAGTGAGTGGGGTTCACATGCTTACCTTCAGGATCAACATGGAGATTGTTTGGAGGGGACATGGGAGTGGCCTTAGTAGTGACATTTGACATGTCAAATTTGGCCAGCATGTCACGAATGTATTTCTCCTGATTAATGAAAATTCCATTTGGGAGTTGGCGAATTTGCAGTCCAAGAAAGAAGGTCAGCTCACCCATCATGCTCATCTCAAAATGAGAGGACATCAGGGAGCTGAACTTGGTACAAAGTTTCTTGCTGGAGGACCCAAAGATGATGTCATCCACATATATCTGGACATAAAGGACATCAGCACCCTTTCTATAGATGAAGAGGGTGTTGTCGATGGACCCTCGCTGAAACTTGTTAGAGAGAAGAAATTCAGAAAGAGTGTCATACCAGGCTCTAGGAGCCTGTTTAAGACCATAAAGTGCCTTATAAAGACGATAGACATGGTGTGGCTTAGCTGGATCTTCAAAACCAGGTGGCTGCTTAACATAAACTTCCTCGTCGAGTTTTCCATTTAGGAAGGCACTCTTGACATCCATCTGATATACTGTGAAGTTTCTGTAAGCAGCATGTGCCAGGAATAGGCGAATTGCCTCCAATCGGGCCACTGGTGCAAATGTTTCATCATAATCAACACCTTCTTCCTGAAGGTATCCTTGTGCAACCAGCCTAGCCTTGTAACGAGTAACTACACCATCTTCGTCCATTTTATTCCTATAAACCCATTTTGTTCCAATGGGTTCTTTGTCAGCAGGTATGTAACACCCCAACATGGCGGAATCATGGGATGTCACACGAAAAGCATAGCACGACATGGAAAATTAAGTAGAGACAATACTATATGCAAATAAGGATTGGGCAATCCATATATCAAATTCAAATACGAGTACAATATACAACATGGAATCACAAAATGCATAAGGAGCACATGCCATCAAAGTTACAAAAGAGTATAATCCAAAAATGATGGCCGATAATCCTAAGCACAACCCATCAAGGGAAAATCAATGAATCACGGATCCAATAGTCAAGCCCAATCCTAGCAAAGTCATGCAAATCATCCATTACGTCCTTGATTAGCTTGATTACCTGAAAAGTGTATTAAAACGGGTCAACATAAAGTTGGTGAGTTCGTAGGTTTAAACGTTAAATTCATAGTGTCGGGATAACAACCGTTAAGGGTATTCAAGGATGAGGACACTTACATCATCATTCATACGTTCACAATTCATCATATCAACGTTACGTTACAACTAAGCATTCATACACAATCCACACGTTAAACGATATCGTTAACAACAATGTTATGCCACAAATGTGGACTTACTCGTTATGCCACTAACGTGGACTTACTCATTACGTTATGCCACTAATCGTGGACTTACTCATTTAGTTATGCCACTAATCGTGGACTTACTCATTACGTTATGCCACAAATCGTGGACTTACTCATTATCGAAATCATCCATCACAACAAGCATTCGTACATACGTTTACGGAAAACAACACATTTACGTTCACAAATCATCGTCTAATATCAAATCATTTCAATTAAGTCGTTAAATCGTTTACGTAAAAACAAGTACACTTTTCACCCCAAATATAAGAGAAAACGGGGCTACGAAACTCACCTTTGCCACGCAAGTTAAGTAAATGACAAGTTATGTTTGTCCAAGGTTCGCCACACGTTCACCACCTATCAATCATACAACATACGTTTACCATTAATACTTTACTTGAGTTCAAAAGGTGGTGTTCGAATTTAGACGACTACCGGGACACACACAATACACTAGGGAAGCCTAGACGTGGTTTAGATGAAAGATAGACGCGATTCGGGGAGTGGGGAAACCAAACTAGTAAAACAGGAAATTGAACAAAAGAGAAGGCCGTAACTTACGGCCCTGGCCACCGTAAGTTACGGTGGTTCAAATCAAGCAGGCGTAAGGTACGGTCAAAACAGGCGTAAGGTACGGTCAAACAGGCGTAAGGTACGGTCAAAACAGGCGTAAGGTACGGTCAAAACAGGCGTAAGGTACGGTCAAAACAGGCGTAAGGTACGGTCAAAACAGGCGTAAGGTACGGTCAAAACAGGCGTAAGGTACGGTCAAAACAGGCGTAAGGTACGGTCAAAACAGGCGTAAGGTACGGTCAAAACAGGCGTAAGGTACGGTCAAAACAGGCGTAAGGTACGGTCAAAACAGGCGTAAGGTACGGTCAAAACAGGCGTAAGGTACGGTCAAAACAGGCGTAAGGTACGGTCAAAACAGGCGTAAGGTACGGTCAAACAGGCGTAAGGTACGGTCAAAACAGGCGTAAGGTACGGTCAAAACAGGCGTAAGGTACGGTCAAAACAGGCGTAAGGTACGGTCAAAACAGGCGTAAGGTACGGTCAAACAGGCGTAAGGTACGGTCAAAACAGGCGTAAGGTACGGTCAAAACAGGCGTAAGGTACGGTCAAAACAGGCGTAAGGTACGGTCAAAACAGGCGTAAGGTACGGTCAAAACAGGCGTAAGGTACGGTCAAAACAGGCGTAAGGTACGGTCAAAACAGGCGTAAGGTACGGTCAAAACAGGCGTAAGGTACGGTCAAAACAGGCGTAAGGTACGGTCAAAACAGGCGTAAGGTACGGTCAAAACAGGCGTAAGGTACGGTCAAAACAGGCGTAAGGTACGGTCAAAACAGGCGTAAGGTACGGTCAAAACAGGCGTAAGGTACGGTCAAAACAGGCGTAAGGTACGGTCAAAACAGGCGTAAGGTACGGTCAAAACAGGCGTAAGGTACGGTCAAAACAGGCGTAAGGTACGGTCAAAACAGGCGTAAGGTACGGTCAAAACAGGCGTAAGGTACGGTCAAAACAGGCGTAAGGTACGGTCAAAACAGGCGTAAGGTACGGTCAAAACAGGCGTAAGGTACGGTCAAAACAGGCGTAAGGTACGGTCAAAACAGGCGTAAGGTACGGTCAAAACAGGCGTAAGGTACGGTCAAAACAGGCGTAAGGTACGGTCAAAACAGGCGTAAGGTACGGTCAACAGGCGTAAGTTACGGTCAAAACAGGCGTAAGGTACGGTCAAAACAGGCGTAAGGTACGGTCCTCTAGATTCAGCGTCTCGTGCACCCATTTCTGGCGTAAACAGAAGGTTTTTGGCGTAAAGTAAAATTGACACTTGGAGATAGGCGTAACCTACGGCCCCTTGACCGTAACCTACGCCCCCAAACATTCCACCAGCGTAAGCTACGCCCAGAATGGGCGTAAGCTACGCCCCACCTGCACCAGTTCGACCAGCAGCAGCTAAGAACATGAAAAACGACCCATTTCGACTTGAAATCACCAATTTGACTCAAAACCAGTTTGGGGAACTTGGAAACACCTTATTGAACATAACCAAACAAAGTTTAACACAACCCATCTCAAAACCTTCAATCAAAACACATAAACAAGCTTGAATTCATTATTAACCTAAACAAACCCTAAGAAAACCCTAGAGATCGATTTGCCCAGATTTGACCCGAAACTTGCAAGACATGACTTGGAAACAAGTTTAACAACAAAGATAACTGATTTAAACAAGACATTTCTTACCAAAACAACCCGGATATCAAATTTCGGGTTCTTGAGCTTGAAGGAGATGAACACTTGAAAAACTCTAAATTTCTTCCACCAATGAATATTATTATTATCAAGATGGTAGGGTTTAGTTAGCTTAACATTCAAACATTAGATTTCATGCATTCTTTTTGATTTAAATTAGGGTTTTAGAGGTAGGTTGGATGAGTAAATGAGGGAGTAGATGAGAGGGTGGAAGAGGAGAGATAAGATTTTTAGTAAAGTAAAAATGAGTGAATGGAAGGGTGTGAGGTGAGAGGGGCCGGCCAAGGGGTCTCAATTATGAGGCCCCGCTCCGCTAAATTCGACAAATAACTATACGTTATCCATTTAATCGCTAAAACAAACCCGTAAATGCAAATAAATTCAACGTTATATTAAAACATGATAAAACGTTCAATAATACATATAAATTCACGTAATCGTTCACATTTTATTACATTCAATCAAAAGTCAACCCAAGTCAAAAGTCACGAATGTTACAAGGTAGAGGAACAAGAAACCAGACATGCTGTCGTTTGAACTGGGTAAGTTCTTCTTGCATAGCCTCTACCCATGAAGGATCAGCCATTGCTTCTCCTATGTTTTTAGGAGTGATCATTGACAAGAAGTTCACATAAAGGCATGTGTTTCTCGTCGCTGATCGAGTAACTATCCCTTGAGAAGGATCACCAATTACTTGGTGAGCTGGATGACTAGAAGTCCATTTAAGTGCTGGAACACTTGATGAACCTAGTTGAGTGTCAGCGGAAGACTGAGAGATGGGTTTAGTAGAAAGATCATTGTAAGAGGAGAAGTCAATGGTAAGAATGGGATCAGAAGGGGTATGATCAGATGAGCCATTCGACTGAATTGAGTTATCATTGATGTTGGAGTCATCAGCTGACTCCATATCATCAGCATTAGCTGATGCATCATGAAACTCTTCCTCAGCAGAGTCATCAGCATGCACAACATCAGCCAGTGATCTAGGTTTGGCTGATGCAGCATGGATTGATCTTAAGATAGGCTCAACTGGCTCAATCGAGTAGATATGAGCAGCAACTTGCTCTAGTTCAGTATCAGCTGAACTATCCTGTGTGTCATGCTGAATATTTTCAGACAGTGAGCAAGATGTATCAACAAATGAGTCAGCTTACTCAGTAAGAGGATCAGCGAGCTCATTAAAAATGACTTCTGATGGAGTAGTTTGGATGTCCTTAAGAGCTGATGAACTTTCATCAAAGGTAACATGAATGGATTCATCCACTTTCTGAAGGTGAGTATTGAATACTCTAAATGCTTTACTGATGGAAGAATATCCAAGAAAGTATCCATCATCAGCTTTAGGATCAAATTTTCCTAAGTGATCCTTATTGTTTAGAATGAAAACAGGGCATCCAAATACATGGAAATATTTTATTTGAGGTTTCTTATCTTTCAAAACCTCATAAGCTGTCTTGTCATGTCTTTTAATAATGAGACATCTATTCTGAGTATGACAAGCAGTGCTGACAGCTTCTGCCCAGAATTTACTAGGCAAAGAAGACTCACTGAGCATGGTATGTGCTGCCTCTATTAGAGTTCTGTTTCTTCTTTCAGCAACACCATTTTGCTCAGGAGTTCTGGTGGAAGAAAAGTTTTGTGAGATCCCTTGATCAGCACAAAAGGATTCAAGAGTGTGATTTCTGAACTCAGTACCATGGTCGCTTCTGAGTTCTTTAACCCTTATGCTGTTGAGATTTTCCATCTTCTTTATGAAATTTATGATTTCTTCAGCAGCATCACTCTTTGAACGAAGAAAGATAGTCCAAGTGTATCGTGAATATTCATCCACAATTACTAAAGTGTATCTGCTACCCTTTAGGCTTTGGACATTCACTGGACCAAACAGGTCCATGTGAAGAAGATGAAAGCAGCCAGAGATAGAATTGGCCTGCTTTGTTTTGAAGGTAGCTCTATGGCTTTTACCTTTTTCACAAGCACCACATAGTCTATCCTTTTCAAAAGAGAGATGAGGAAGGCCACGAACAAGGTTCTTTTTGGCCAGAGAGTTGATGGTTTTGAAATTCACATGCGACATACGTTTGTGCCATAACCAATTGAGTTCAGCTGCTGACTTAGCAAAGAAACAAGTCTCACTGTCAGTCTTGATAGGAGTGAAGTCCACAAGATATACATCTCGTTTTCTTGGAGCGACCAAGACAACTTCCTTGTTTATATTTACAACAGTGCCTTGATGCTTATCAAGAATCACTTTGTAGTCAGCATCACAAAGTTGGCTTATGCTGATAAGATTATGTTTCAAACCATTTACATAAGCAACCTTGGTGAACTTAATGAGACCATTAGAGAGATGACCATATCCTTCAGTTTGTCCAGTGGAGTTATCACCAAACACTACAGTAGGGCCAGCAGCCTCTACGTAGTTATCCAGCAGGGTCTTAGTGCCAGTCATGTGTTTTGAACAACCACTGTCCAAGTACCACACACCTTTTCCCAGCGAGCCTTGCATGGATATGACAGAAGGAATTAGACGGGTTCACTATTAAACTCGCTGACAGCAAGATCAGCAGGGTTAATAGCAGCAGCTTCAGAGGTTTCCCTTCAGCTTGTGTAGAAGGATGAGAAGGAAGAGAATCTAGAGGAAAGGTGCCATAAGATGATTCATCACCATCAAATGGAGTTGTGGTATTATTAGATTGAATGAAGACCACATTGCTGACCACATCAGTATCACTGAACTCAACTATCATAGCTGGTTCACCAAATTCATTGGTAATAACCCTTTGAGAGTGAGGGACGGATACATTCTGGGCTGCAATGAAGTCAGCAATGTTTTCCTCAGTGAGAATGGTTGTGTCTCCTACATTATTTTCATGTTCAGCAGAAGAAGAACTTTCGCTGACCATAGTGGAGGAGGAAGCAACCGTTGAGGAAGGAGGATTAGGTTGAATGACAACCTCAGGAGCATCCCTGGAGTTATCACAATCGGAAGCAACATGACCTCTGCTGCCACATATGTAGCATTTTTTTATCAGAGGTGCTGCCCTTTTGATTTTGAAGGAAGAATTCCTCCAGTTGAGAAGAGAGATCATTAACTCGCTGAGTGAGCTCGTTAATTTAAGGGTCAGAGGTGGAAGATGCCCTCTTCTTTTGCTTAGACTTATGCTTTTGCTTAAGTGTCAGCTGAGGCATCTTAGGAGCAGGACCTAAAATGGACTTTCCTTTTGTATCCTCTGATTAAGAAGTAGAGGGATTTTGTGATCCCTTGACTATACTCCAAGCTTGATTAACAACAGGGTTATGAGAAGAAGAAGAACCCTGCTGATGAGACTGATGCACTCTTTTAGGAGTGATCGGTCTAGATTGCTGATTAGGAGTAGCTGACCTCATTTGCCTATGAGGTAGATACTCCCTTTTTGGAGTAGTGGACCTTACTTGCTGATGTGGCAAGTGTCCTCTCTGAGGGGTAATAGGTCTAACTTGCTGATGTGGCAAGTATCCTCTCTGAGGAGTGTTGGACCTATTTTGAGAATGAGGTCTTCTTCTTTGAGGAGTGGAGGACCTATTTTGGGAGTGCGACATTCTTCCTCTTTGAGGAGTATTGTGCCTCATATTAGAAGGAATAGGCACAGATTGAGGAGCCTGCTGATGGACCTGTCTATCAGCAGGTTTGACTTGAGATGGTCCTATATGCTGATATCTAGCATCACCAAACCTGACACGTCTTTTCATGAGACGATCATCCTGAACAGTTTTACTGTCAGCATGGGCAGGAACTTGCTGAGAGGATGAAGAAGAAGAGGGTTGAGGAGCAACTGGTTGAGGTTGCTGATTGACAGGATCAGCTCGCTGAGGCGTGCTATAGTCATAAGGGACATCAACCTTACTTCTTTTGAAGGGTTCAGTAGCTTTGATAGTAAGCTATTGAGGAGCGACGGGTTTGAAACCATCACTGCCAATATCACCTTCAAAGGATTCCCCAGAAGAGTATTGAATTCTTCCTTCATTTGGCATCATGCCAATAATGGGAAGCTGAGGAAAGAGGTTGCTGGTGTTTGCTGAGGAGCTTGCACCATTATCCTCAGCAGGGTTAGATGGGTTGCTGGTAGTAGAAGAGGTAGTACCAGCTTCCATTTCATTATGGTAATCATTAAGACCCCTAACGAAATACCATTTCTTCATCTCTTCAGGAGAGATGACAGCAGATGGAAGAATGGAGATTTCAGGTTTCACATCATCATTGAACAAGTCAGAAAGAGTGGCAGCGGCTTCAAAGTCACCGCCTATCACTGCCTGAACTTGGGCAGGAACTTGTTCACTTAAGCAACTATGGTGAAACCTGGAAGCTTTTGACCAGGAGATCACAATCTTCTTAAGATTGGCAATTTCAAGCTTGAGTTTTTCATTTTCAAGCTGAACCTTTTGTGCCAGCAACTCATGAGATTGGAGTTCAACATGAACATTCCTCAGCTCATTGAGTCTTTCAGATTTGTCACTTAACTCTAAGCAGACAGAGTCAAGTTTAGACTGGAGTTCAACTCGTATGGATTCTACGAACTGAATATCACATGATAAGGATTCAAGAATTTTGGATTTATCCTCATCAATGGCTGAAGAGTGAGCACATACCTTTTTGATGGTGACGTTAACCCACTGACTGGAGGAGACTTGGTCTTTTGTCAGTGCATCGCCATCAGCAAGAGCCATTAGACACATGGAATCGACATACTCTTCACTATCTGAATCATCTGATTCAGCCCAGTCGTGCTCTTCAGCGACCAGCCCTTTTGCTGGTGTTTTTCCATCCTCCATCTCAGCAACCTTTGCTTTGAGCTGATAGTATTTGTTCATGTACTCATCAGCAGGTTTGGAAGAGTTAGTCTTAGGAGCAGCAGGAGTTGGTATAGCAACTCTGCACTCCTTTTGGTAGTGTCCCTTCCTACCATATCTCCAGCACTCCTCTTGAGATTTGTCAACAGGAGGCTTGTATGGAGCAACCGACTTACGGTTGTTCCATTTCCGAGAGTACCTCTTACCAGCGACCAGGGCAAAGTCCATGAAGTCGCTGAACATCTCTTGTTTCTCATCAGCGTCGAGATCATTAACAAGAGACTGAATAGGAGGTGGGAGATGAGAGGAGCTGGCACCAATATTAAGATTAATGGGCTCAGCAGAGACAAGGGCAAGGGGGTCAAGAACAGAATAAGCAGAAGAAGAAGTAGAAGAAGAAGAGGAGGGACCGACACTATGTTGTGCGTTAGCAGCAGCCCTTAAGGTTTGGGCAAGAGCTCTCTCTTCAAACTGAAGCATACCGAAGAGAGATTCAAGATCAAGACCATTAAGACGCTCTGTGGTCCTAAGGATTTGTCTTAATCCTTGCCACTTGATAGGTAGACTATCAATAAATTTGTGACACACCTCAAAGTTATCATGAGTGATACCAACATTGGTCATGTCATTCAGCAACCCTTTAAATCGGGTATAAGTGCCGTTGAGACCTTCATTTGGAAGAGAAAAGAATTTTTCATAGGCTCTTTTAAGGTCTATCTTTTTAGTAGCAATGGTAGCAGCAGAGCCCTCATACATGCTACACAACCTATCCCAGACTTCTTTAGAAGTGGGATATTTGATGATGAGCTTCATGATGTCAGTAGGAAGGGTAGAGACAATCATGTTTTTGAGCCTGGAATCAAGATTTACCAGCCTTCGCTCATCATCAGTCCATTGTACCTCTGGTTTGACTATGTCAATCACAATCTCAGGAGCATCAGCAGTTGCTCCTGGTGTTCTTTGTACCAGAGTGGGTACGTATGGACCTTTGGTCATTATGGTCATTAGATAGGGTTCTACACCAACAATGTGAAGAAGCATTCTTTCCTTCTAAGATCCAAAGTCCTCAGGCTCGAATCTTGGAGGAACAGACACGTAACCAAAGTCACGTGTGTTCACAAGAGTTGGTACAGCAGTCATGTTCTTGTTTTAAAGAAAGATAAAAAGTTTAAGAAGGAAAAGAAAGAACAGAATTATAAGAAGAAAGTAAGTATGCAAACAGATCTTGTTTCAATGATTTAGAAACAGTGGCTCTGATACCACTTGACAGTCCACGATTTGCACACTTATATGTGATTAATTAAGACAAGAAAGTAAATGCAGAAAGTAAAGAACAAGAACAAGAATTAAGTTCAAGTGCAAAGATCTAAGCAAGTCTAATCATATGTATCATTGAATTAAACGATGAATACATGGTCGATATTACAACTTGTCTTACAAGAATACAAATGAACTAATTAATTGCTAAGTCTAGACAAACTATAAACTTAAACAATTTAGAGAGAAAGTAAGTGACACACACTTATGGTGACAAACACAAAGTGTTAATGAGATGGTTGTGTTGCTTTATATAGGGGAGGAATTAGGGCAACACAGCCTTACATTGATAGAGATAGAATGGTGGTTGTCGACATCTAATTGGCTCGTAGTACTTGAATCCAGGAGCCTTTGTCTTCTTTACCAAAACGGGTATGAAAGAGAAAACCCTTCTTTTTGGTCCAACTGCATTTTTGCCATACTAAGTAAATTGCAGTTGGATGAACCACCATGTGACTCCTTGTCTTCTTTTGATTCGAAATCTTCCCGCCTTGACACACAACTTGGAAAGTGAACCACCCGCTGACAAGAGTTACTGACTCGCTGAAGACTTGCTGACGACATACGTCAGCGACCAAGTCTGGTCAGCGAATCCTTGACTCAACAAAATTCTACCTTTGTTCTTGTCCTTTACTTATTGCAATTTACATTCTTGTCTAGTTAATCTATTAAGTTAAGCAAACAAGTGGACTGTCAATTGGTATCAGGGCCAATGTCTCTAATTTTATTGAGACAAGATCTGTTTGCTTACTGACCTAATAGCTTATTAACTAATCACAACTCTTTATTCTTAACATAATAAATTATTTTTTTTAAAAAAATCATACGCCTAGATTCATGGATAAATACAGAAACACAATTGATATATAATAAATAAATAAATTCTAATATAGGTAAGATTTACGTTTAAGTCAAAACAATCCTAATACACTAAAACACAAACACATACCAATTCAATATAAAAACCACCCCAATAATCTTCAATAATTTCGACATCATTATTTTCGAACAACGCAACCTTATATTGATATTCCCGTATGCTCATATATTTTATTTTCTTTAAATTTCTTAATGTTTTATAGCATCAAAACGCTACATTTTTATATACGTTAACAGAGCTTTTGCTGAATATTAGTTGCTAAATAACTTTATCGCTTTTTTGGTTTATAAATGGTTATCAAATAAACTATATGAGTTTTTGTGGGCAGCTTGGGTTTTTGATTTTTGATATGTTATTGTATATGATTTTTGATAAAAGTATTTACCAAAATCTAATATTATACTTTTGATATTGGTAATAACATCATCTAATCTAAAGTCATGATGTTAAAATATGGTTCCATGTTTCGTTTTATTAGTACCTGTGTATTTGACACGGGTCTAAAAGCTAGTTTTATTATTAAAGCAAAGGGAATGTAATTTTGTAGGTGATCGAACAATTAGCGCATATAGACCCCATTTGAATTTCTACCAAAGAACTAACTATCCATTTCTTTAACCCATCGTAATCGTAAATTTTATAAGTTTTAGTAAGCCAAATCCTAGTATATAAACACACCGTGAATTAGTTGTGTTTATATTTACAATATAATATGCTTATACTAAAAACCAAGATGGAATTGACTTGTAAAAAGCCACTTGCTTCAACCGGACATATAAACATTTTCCCTCTGGAAAATGATAAATCCTCCTAATGATTAACTTAAAAATCTTCTTAAAATTATAAAAAGGTGACATGTGATATCCACTAGTTTTCTTTTTTAATCTTGCCCCCTGATTTTTCAGTATGTCATCATCTCATGGTTAGAAGGATTTTTAGGCTATTTAATTAGAAGAATTAATATTGTCTCTTTTCAGAGGGACTATTGCTTGCCTAAGATTGCTTTATTTGATCAAGCATATTTTCTATGTCAAGAAATCAATATGTTCAAAGAATGGCATAAGTTTTTGTATTCATTAAGTATATATAATTTTATTTTCATATACATATGAAGAAATATAGGTTGTTTTTTTTTTAATCAAACCATTAGGATGAGGCTCATACAATTTTCTATTGCCTATATGTGAATTACACCTGTGACTAATCTAAACTTATAAGTTAGAACACAAATTCAAATGGATAATTTGAAAATTAAAATAAGTCCATATCCGAAAGGAAAAAAAAAAAAAAGACATGCAACAACGGAATGTATCATTGTGTGAAACCAAAAGAATGTTTAACGTTAAGCAACAACCAATATTCGGACCTGCAATGCTACACATGCATCATCATCTTTTGCGACCACAATCGTCTTCACTAGAAGTATGTAATTAAAAACTGCAGGTTATTATAATCAAAAGTTTAAAGAGATTGTTCTAAATGGCTCTTGGCAACTACAATATTTATCGCTAAATGATTTTTATTTAAGAAAAATATATAATTGGAGCGGCTTAATTTTACATTTGGAGGCGGAATGAAAAAATCATAAAAAAAGAATTTTATAAAACAACGATGACAATATCATTGAAGAAAGCTGCTTGGAATAAATAAAAATTTCGGTGGGAAACAAAATTATAAAGGAAATCGAATATATGTTTAGCGAAGATAAATGTTGTCGATAAAAAATGGATCAGTCAAATGCAGAAATAAAAACATTAAATATGTTCTGGTTTAAAAAATCAACCTCATAATGTTTAAAAATAAAAAAATAAAAAAATCTACCTCATATGTCTCAATTTTTAATTAAAGTGAAATCATTATTATTTTAATTAGAAAAAACGAGTTTATTTACTTTTTTTTTTAAATAAAACAATTCAATTATCTTTAAAATAATTGTATGGTGCTAGTAATTAAATTTACCGGCCCGTTCAAACTGAGCCCAACTGTAAAAAAGTGTTGGATGAAAACAAGGTGTCAAGAACGATAACAGTTGCTAGTCAATTTTCAATTGATAAATCAGAGTGGCGGACCTACAGACAGATCTGACGGCCACGGTTATCTGAAACATGTCTCCCAGATGATTACACGTGGACTGGATCACAAATGATAGTGTAATCATTCTTAAATAATTTGACATTCTTGACCTGCTTTTGTACACTTCCTTACATTCACTGCTTCACAACAGTTCCCACCAACCACCCTTCTTTGTATTCATTAAATCCCCATTTTCCCAAAACAAATTAAATCATTTAATTAGTGTGTATTTGTATTGAATAAGAAGTAAATATATTGTTTCTTTTTTAAAGGTGAATTTCGCTTGAAATTTCGTGTCGCGATTCGACAGCGAGAGGTCTAACATACGTTGTCTTAACCGGATCCGCGCTAGAGAGCTCCCTCGAAGTAGAAATGCCTATTTCAAATACCCAATGGGGGAAAACCCCCTACTAATCCGCCCGAAAACACGACGATTAATAGGGGTAAACCCTGCCTCTCAGACTTGAACCTGGGTATACCCAAGTCAAGCCCTCATAGAAGGACTACCTATATCTCAAAGTTGGTGAAATGGGGATTCTAACCTGAGACCTATAGGTCACCAGGGGAACTCCAAACCACTACACTAACTAATCATTGATAGAAGTAAATATATTGTAGGTGTAACTTGTAAGACCAAGGCGGTGGGCAGGACAAAAACCTTCGGTAGTATTGAATTTTGGTATTTCAAAAAACTGTTTTTTAACATTTGGCAAAGATTGGCATGCCTCTTTAACAAGGAAATTCCGCATACAATTTCATCAATCTGGAATTAAATAATTTCTATAAAATCAAACAAATCTTAGCTAGCTCATCTTTATTTCTTGTTTTCATAAATCAAAAGTAAGGAAAGCTACTCAAAGTTTAAAAGTAGAAAGAAAAGGCAATTTGTAAGAAAGCATGAAAAGCCGAGTAAAGGAAAAGTGTTTTAACATCTTTTCAATCTTTTCAACAGTACATTCTCCTCTTATATATAGTCCTGGCTATGAGACTGAGAAAGTAAAAGTTCATACAATTATCTGATATATTTTAGCATGTAGGATCTATTATTATTATTATAGGTAATAAATTATGAGTTTAATTTTGTTATGAATTAATGTCATGTACGTTTATACAATAAAAGACGATCGATATATATGATCATCTATATCTCGCAGACGCCAAGTATTCATATGGCAGTACGTAGTGGAAGTTTTAAAGCAACAAGCAGGCCTTTCAGATAAGAAAGTAAATGTACTTTCATACCTTTAGTTGGATCAATATATGTTTTTATATATCTGCAATAACCAGCGGTGTTTCTCCATTCGATCTAGATACGGTTTTTCTAATGTCTTTGATGATCAATATGCATGATTATTATATATATACATAGGAACAATAACATAGTTCTTAATTAAGTGGTTTGATGGTAAATCGGTACGTTATTGGCTAGTAGCTAGCTAGAGTACTACTCAAATTAAATGGAGTAGTAACTAGCTATGAAGAATAGTCAAAAGTAAAATGATCTTTTACCACGATCTTTTATGAATACAAGACATAAAAAGCCTACATGATTTTTGAAAAATGTTAAAGTAATCAAATTAAATGCGTATTGAAGAATTAAATACTTCGACAAACATGCATATATATTACTCTATATTTGGGCAAGATATATGATCATAATTTCACTTTTGCAATGTGTTAATTAATTACCCATTGCAATTGCGTTGAGAAATACAAGAAGCTACAATGTCTGAATGCGCCACCTTGCTTGATCCTCCAATTCCACCATGCCCAAATTAATCAAGGAGAATGTAGCACACGCCACGTAACACCTTAATTCATAACCCATTTTGATTCAGATGATAGCTACGATATTAAAGATATGGTAAGCGATCGACAGATTAAGCATATTAGTGCCAATATTCCACCATCCCCAAACTTTTGTCCAAACTCAAAAGAATGGTGACCTTTTGGACATAAATTATAGCTACGAATGATCCCGAACCTTCACGATAGAGTTGCACGTAGGGCCTGCGTGCATTCGTGCTCAACGGAATGTTTCTTGATTCAATTGCTAAAGCTTTAAAAACCCCCAAAATATGAAATTTCTAGTCTAGAAACTAGGTGAACATAAATACTCGTCCGTATTTACAGTGATTAATTAGGACCAAAGTACGTACATAATGAGATCTCAAGGCGCACATATTAAATAAATCAAATTAATATGACGAATACTCCTTATTCCTAGTACTACTAACACACTTACTAAAATGTACCGACTATTGTTTGACTAGCATTTGTAGTATGGGTCTTACATGACGTCACTTACATAAATGAGGAAAACAGTTGACTAATTAAACTGTCACACCCCGTTGTAGCGGAAATACAGGGTTAACAAAGAATTGCATACTAATCAGAAGGTTAATAGAGATTACATCCATTTATACCAGTACAAGTCAATACAAGTACAATCGTTCAAAGTGTGGACCCCAAAATACGGATACAAGTCATCCTCATTTGGAACTGGGCCCACAGAATACAAGTTCAATAAATTGGACAGTCAAATACAATTAAAGCCAAAAGCATGAGAGTCCTCAATGTCTGATGCTAATTGTACGTCCAAAGTCAAAAGATTGGCCCTATAATGCCAAAGACGATTCCAAGACTTACTGATGGTCACCTGAAAAGCATGAAATTTGAGAGGATCAACTATCGAAATAGTTGGTGAGTTTACAGTGTGTTTGACTAAAAGATCAATCGTCGTTTGTTGTAGTTATTTAATACAGGACGGTCCAGACCGAAGTCTAACCTAAATATATAGACAAGACGGTTCAGACCGAAGTCTAACCTAAATATAATGACAAGACGGTTCAGACCGAAGTCTAACCTAAATATAATGACAAGACGGTTCAGACCGAAGTCTAACCTAAATATAATGACAAGACGGTTCAGACCGAAGTCTAACCTAAATATAATGACAAGACGGTTCAGACCGAAGTCTAACCTAAATATATAGACAAGACGGTTCAGACCGAAGTCTAACCTAAATATAATGACAAGACGGTTCAGACCGAAGTCTAACCTAAATATATAGACAAGACGGTTCAGACCGAAGTCTAACCTAAATATAATGACAAGACGGTTCAGACCGAAGTCTAACCTAAATATAATGACAAGACGGTTCAGACCGAAGTCTAACCTAAATATAACTACATGAGGGGGGGGGGATCATTTTAGTTCGTCAAAACACAAAGAAACAGTTTAGTCAGCCGACAACATGGCAAGTCTAGACATATAGATCGATTTTCATAAGACATGTATACACATTTTTAGACAGCCGTCTCATGGCAAATATAAGACAAATGATTTCATTTACCAAATCTCATGGCGTAGACAAAGACAAATCATTTACAAAGTAGTCGTGTATACAGTACATGCTTTCAGGCCCAAAGTAAAGGAAAAAGGGCGCCATAAACTCACCTTAGCGATAACAGAGCTAAAAGTATGAGCAGTCAGAGAATAAGAGCAGTCTAGCCTCCACGTCTATCCAAAACCTAGGATATGAGCACGAATGGTGAGGATCAAATCTCACGACGACAAGTATCCTACGTACCACTACTTAGCTATAGACCTTAGAATGCCATAACCGAGAATGTGTTTCAAACTTTCATTTTATCGAACTTTTATTGGTAATATCAATGACATAGTCATTATAAGGTAATCTAAGGTACCATTCGATATTCACCAAGTTCAAACGTTCAAGTTGTCAAAAACTAGAAACGTCAAAATTTACAGTAGTATTTCACTGCGCCGCAGTGGGAGGAGTTTCACCCCCACTGCGCCGCAGTCAAGGTCGGGCAAAAAAACAAAACATTTTTCTCAGTGTATAATCACTGCGCCGCAGTGAGCATGAGCATGGCTCACTGCGCCGCAGTCAGCCTATTTCGCCCAGAAAGAGAGCTCACTGCGCCGCAGTGAGGGTGTGCATGCCTCACTGCGCCGCAGTGGGAGGAGTTTCACCCCCACTGCGCCGCAGTCAAGGTCGGGCAAAAAAACAAAAAAAAAAAAAAAAAAAAAAAAAAAAAAAAAAAAAAAAAAAAAAAAAAAAAAAAAAAAAAAAAAAAAAAAAAAAAAAAAAAAAAAAAAAAAAAAAAAAAAAAAAAAAAAAAAAAAAAAAAAAAAAAAAAAAAAAAAAAAAAAAAAAAAAAAAAAAAAAAAAAAAAAAAAAAAAAAAAAAAAAAAAAAAAAAAAAAAAAAAAAAAAAAAAAAAAAAAAAAAAAAAAAAAAAAAAAAAAAAAAAAAAAAAAAAAAAAAAAAAAAAAAAAAAAAAAAAAAAAAAAAAAAAAAAAAAAAAAAAAAAAAAAAAAAAAAAAAAAAAAAAAAAAAAAAAAAAAAAAAAAAAAAAAAAAAAAAAAAAAAAAAAAAAAAAAAAAAAAAAAAAAAAAAAAAAAAAAAAAAAAAAAAAAAAAAAAAAAAAAAAAAAAAAAAAAAAAAAAAAAAAAAAAAAAAAAAAAAAAAAAAAAAAAAAAAAAAAAAAAAAAAAAAAAAAAAAAAAAAAAAAAAAAAAAAAACGATTAAAATACCGTTTGACTAATTTGTTAAAATGTAAAGTAAAGGTATTTTTCCTCGTCTCATTTTAGTCAAGACAAGCCAATAAAGTTTCGTCAAAGGGAACTTTATAATATTAAGTCTAGACAGTCTATTTATTTTGTACAAGACATAACCTTTAAATATTTATTTAAAGTTATTTTTAAAGACTCGGCATTCGTCTAGATAGCTAATAGTCTACGTCATCAAGATACGTCTATTTTGACTAAGTCAAAAGTCCAAAAGTCTAATAAGTTCCACGTCAAATGACTGTCTAATCGAGATTAGGACTAACCCGATGTTAATTAATTACGAGTTGTCACAGCATCCCCGACTTCTAAGGATTTCGTCCCGAAATCAAGTCTTGCTCAGTAAAAAGATGAGGATAGTTATTCCTCATAAAGTCTTCACGTTCCCAAGTCAAGTCGGGACCATGTTTTGAGTTCCAACGAACTTTGACCAATTTGATACGACTACGTCTAAGTTGTTTGAGCTGTTGGTCTAAAATTTCAACAGGTTCTTCAACGAATTGAAGAGAGTCAGTCACTTGCAGCTCTTCGACAGGTACGACTAAAGTCTCATCAGTCAGACATTTCTTAAGATTCGAAATGTGAAATGTGTGATGAACGTGTTCTAGCTCCTTAGGTAAATCGAGCTTGTAAGCCACGGAACCAATTCTTTGAACAATTTCGAATGGTCCGATATAACGAGGACTAAGTTTCCCTCGTACGCCAAAACGTGCAGTGCCTTTCCAAGGTGACACTTTCAACATGACTTTGTCTCCCACTTGAAACTCAAGTGGTTTCCGTCTACGGTCGGCATAGCTCTTTTGACGATCTTGAGCCGCCTTCAGCCGTGCCCTAATTTCGACAATTTGATCAGTAGTCTTCTGAACTAGTCCATATTTAAATAAACGACGTTCTCCAGCATCAAGCCAACAGACAGGAGATCTACACTTTCGTCCATATAAAGCCTCATAAGGCGCGCATTTGATGCTAGTGTGATAGCTGTTGTTATATGAAAATTCAGCTAACGGCAAAAAGGTATCCCAACTACCTTTGAAGTCAATGACACATGCCCGAAGCATGTCCTCTAAAGTCTGGATGGTACGTTCACTTTGTCCGTCAGTCTGTGGATGGTAAGCCGTACTCAGGTGCAATTGAGTGCCTAGGGCGTCTTGAAAATATCGCCATGATTGTGAAGTGAAACGACCATCACGGTCAGAGATAATAGACAAAGGAACGCCATGAAGAGATACAATCCTTTCAATGTATATTTGAGACAATTTCCTTATCTTCCAGTTCTCCCGAATTGGAATGAAATGAGCAGACTTCGTCAATCGATCGACAATGACCCAAATAGTATCGTATCCTTTCAGGGTTCGAGGTAACTTCGTAATGAAGTCCATAGTAATCTGTTCCCATTTCCAGTCAGGAATTTGGGGTTGTTGGAGCAGCCCAGAAGGCTTTTGGTGCTCCGCCTTGACCATTGAACAATTTAGACACTTCGAGACATAAGTGGCGATATCTCTTTTCATACCAGGCCACCAATAAAAGTCCTTCAGTCCATGGTACATTTTGTCAGCACCAGGATGGATTGAATACCTAGATCGATGACTTTCGTTCATTAAAAGTTCTCTAAGTCCATTATACTTGGGAATCCACACTCTGCCCTTAACATGTCGGATTCCATCGCCATCCAATTCAAACAAACGTTCAGCATTCCACAATGCTTCCTTCTCGATACGCCCTGGCCGTAGGGCTTCGTTTTGATCGTCTAAAACTCTATCCCTTAATGACGAGCCAAGATAAGAACTTGCTCTTGTTATGACAGATAGTGAAATTCTATCTTTTCGACTTAGCGCGTCAGCAACAACATTTGCTTTACCGGGATGATATTTGAGTTCACAGTCGTAGTCACTGAGTAATTCTACCCATCGTCGTTGTCGCATATTCAGCATTTTCTGATCGAAGATATGCTGAAGGCTTTTGTGATCCGTGAATACAGTACACTTGGTACCATACAGATAATGTCTCCAAATTTTTAATGCAAAGACAACCGCTCCGAGTTCTAGATCGTGGGTTGTATAGTTCTTTTCGTGGATTTTGAGCTGTCTAGAAGCGTAAGCAATGACCTTACCTTCCTGCATAAGTACACATCCCATGCCCTGATGTGAGGCGTCACAGTATACCACGAAATTTTCAATGCCATTCGGTAATGCTAGAATAGGAGCATTACACAGCCTGTCCTTTAACGTCTGAAATGCCTTTTCTTGGGCATCCTGCCAAATAAACTCCTTAGTCTTCTGAGTTAATAAAGTCAAAGGTTGAGCAACCTTAGAGAAATTCTCAATGAATCTCCTGTAATAGCCAGCCAGTCCAAGAAATTGACGAATTTCTGTCGGAGTCTTAGGGGCTTCCCACTTCTTTATCGCCTCGACCTTAGATGGATCTACATGGATTCCATCTGCATTCACTACATGACCCAAGAAGTGTACTTCCCTAATCCAGAATTCACATTTTGAGAATTTCGCGTACAACTTTTGATCCTTGAGCAGTTGCAGAATGGTTCTCAGATGACCTTCATGTTCGTCTTTATTCCTTGAGTATATCAGTATGTCGTCAATGAATACAATGACAAACTTGTCAAGATACGGTCGACATACTCGATTCATTAAGTCCATAAACACAGCAGGTGCATTGGTTAAGCCAAACGGCATAACCAAAAACTCATAATGTCCGTAACGAGTTCTGAAGGCTGTTTTAGGAATGTCCGTCTCTCTGACTCTGAGTTGATGATACCCAGATCTGAGATCGATCTTGGAAAAATGTGATGCACCTTCCAATTGATCAAACAAGTCGTCAATACGAGGCAAAGGGTACCTGTTCTTGACAGTCAACTTGTTCAATTCTCTATAATCTATACACATGCGCATAGAGCCGTCCTTCTTTTTGACAAATAGAATCGGAGCTCCCCAAGGTGATGAACTTGGGCGAATTAGTCCTTTAGCTAACAACTCTTGAAGTTGTTCGGATAATTCTTGCATTTCTGACGGCGCAAGACGATAGGGTGCCTTGGCCACGGGTGCAGCTCCAGGGACTAAGTCTATTCCAAACTCAACTGGTCTGTGAGGTGGAAGTCCCGTCAAATCTTCAGGAAATACTTCTGGAAAATCTTTAACTACTGGGATGTCTTGAATGTCTTTACCCTTCGGCTTCCTTTCAACAACTAGTGCCAAGAAGGCAGGGTATTCTTTTTGTAAATATTTATTCGCCTTTATCGCCGATACTAAAATCAATTCCTTCCCTGACTTGTCTCCTTGCACTATTAGGGTTTCGTTATTCTGAAGGGGTATTCTAACAATCTTCTCGTAACACATTATTTCGGCTCTAACCTTAGATAACCAGTCCATACCAACAATTACATCAAAACTACTGAGTTCTATGGGAATTAGATCAATTTTAAAGGTTTCGCCAGATAGTGTCAAATTGCAATCTACTAAATGATCTCTAGCAATATACTTTTGACCGTTTGCATATTCGACAATATAAGTGTCTTTCATGGGGATAGCCACTATACCAAATCGGGACTTAAATTCTAAGGATATAAAGCTTTTATCAGCACCAGAGTCGAATAACACAAAAACATAATGATTATTGAGTATGAATGTACCTATCACAACGTTGGGATCACGTCGTGCATCAGCAGCATCCAAAGCAAAAACTCGGCCTCTACCTCGTCCACCTTGATTCCTTGCTTGATTATTCCCCGCATGGTTCCTTACTGGAACTATTGCATTGTTGTTCGGGTTCAGATTAAGTCTTGGACATGCAGGTCGCAGATGGGTTTCGCTCCCACATTCGTAGCATTGAGCTAGTGCCTTGCCCTTACAAAACTTTTCCAGATGTCCCGCCCTTTTACAACGGCGACAAGTAGGACAATTTCCTCTGTGATGGAGATTACACCTATTACACCTAGGATCTGCGCCAGTGTACCTCGTGACGTCCTGAGTAACTACCGCAAAGTTTCTGGCAGTCTTAAACCTCTTGCCATTTCCACCGCCACCATATCCACTACCAGAGGCATGATCACTCCTTCTCTTGACCACTTCAGTTCCAACAGAAGAACCAGTGGTTCTTTTCAAGTCTATCACCATCCGGTTGGTTGCACTAACTGCCGCTTGAAGAGTCATAGGATTAAAAGCGGCTACCAATCTTCGGACATCAGGTGACAAGCCATAACAGTATCTCTCGATCAATTTCTCCTCCGTATCTACCATACGAGGAACTAGTCTTGTCAGCTCATGAAAACGAGTAGTGTATTTCTCGTTGTCTAGCCCGACCATATTATGATTCCAAAATTCGCCTTCCATTTTCTGTACTTCCTCCCTAGGACAGTATTTTTCCATCAACATACTTTTAAAATCAAACCAAGGTATCCTATTAGCTTGGTCTCGACCTCGGGTCCTAACCTGCTCGTTCCACCATGATAGAGCGTGCTTTTGAAGTTGAGTGGAAGCATATTCCACTTTGTGCTCTTCGGCACAACGACTAATATGAAGCACCGCCTCTATGCTTTCTAGCCAGTTGATTAGACCTACCGGACCCTCGGTACCATGAAATTCTTTTGGTTTACAATAGGTAAAGGTCTTGTAGTCACCCACTCGAAGTTGAGCTCGAGGAACAACTTGTTCAGCAGTAGGTTCAACATTGTTACTATTATCAGTATGATGATTATTATTGGCGTTCATGCTTGCCGTGATCTGAGCAACTAAAGTAGGCATGGCGGCCAACAGTTGCTGTGTCACAAATGCTGCCATATTATTATCCCCGCCAGTATTTGGGGTAGGTCCAGGACCAGTGTTCACCTGGACAGTAGCAGCTTCCGGTCCTTGCTGAATCACAGGTTCTTCCTGTTCAGCTTCATTATTCAAAGGAGTGGATCGAGTAACTCTCTTTGGTGCAGTTTTCTTGACTGGAGCCTTTTTCTGAACTTTGCTTTTCGTCTTAGGAGCCATAAGTCTAAGATATGAACAAAAATGTCATTTAGAGATTTCCTTGATAGGTTAAATAGAAAGTAGCTTTGCAAGACAGATGACAGTACAATGCAAGTCACAATTTGTTGACTTGTATGAATTCATGTACTAGACAAGACAAGAAAAATATGGAAAAATCATATTTCTAGAGCTAAGAATAAGCAGTTGACATAGTCTGAACAAGTAAGTAAGCCAAAAGACAATCGTATTTCATTGATGTTCAAAATTTTACATAGTCTGGTATGTACAGTCCAAAAACATGTGGGAAACTTCATCCACAATGATAGACTACATAGTCGGAGCAATACGATTTATAGACACGTGGGAAATACATCCACCAAAAAGATAGACTACAACTCAAAGTACAGAAGTACGAGTTGTTAAAAGTTCTAGGCTTACAATATGGAAAGACTTATTACAAAATTACATCTTGCAAATAACAACGACCAGCAAAGCCACCACCAAAACCACCACAACAGACAGTATCCAGATCAACCTCCCAATAGTTTCCTTCCCCTCTCTAGCAACAGTCAACGCCTCCGCCGCCTGATGATAAGCTCCAGTCAACGCCTGAGCTTGATTCTCTATTTTCTCCCTTGTACAGATGAGGGAATTGTTCATCCTTGACAATTGTCGGCGATAATATTCCGACCTATCAGCTGCAGATGCAACTGGCATAACAGCACTTGGATTGTAGACAGGCACTCTGGAGGGACCCGCCGCATATGGATCTCCCTGAAAGAATGAAAGACCAAGTCCACTGTTGCCCTGAACTGGTGCAGAAGGACCAGGAGCATAAGGGTCTCTAGGAGCATAAGGCAAATGAGCTCCCTCGGTAGTCCTCCTCTGATATGGAGATACCGGTGTTACAGATGATTGAACATGGATAGACACATGTTCGCCTCCAGATTCACTGGAAGATGACACAAGATTGATAGGGCGTGATTCATTGCCCGATTCCTCCATTGGTTCCTCTTCATAAGAGTCAGGAACATAAGGAATGGAGTTTGCCAAGACAGGAACTGGAGGTGTACAAGGTACAACAGCATTTGAGCTAACTCCATCCGACATGACTAGTCTGAAAAGATAGTCAAAGAATCCATATAAGTCAAATGGATAAGGCAGTACGTCTCAAATGGATGATACAGTACGCAATTTGAGTTTTAAAGAAATCTTTGTCTAGATTACACACATTTGGTTTGGGTTTCTATTACCAACATATTTGAAATGCTTATATATAGGGTCACCCGCAGCCTTCCCACCACATCTACAGTATGTTGTGAATATAGCTCAAACTATAACGTATATACAAAATCTAAGATATTTATTTCGAGCCTTATATTATTTTACATAATCGGGACGTAGTTGATCAGGTTAGGTCTAATTATAGACAAATAATATAACTCCTGAAATAAGTATCCTAAACCTAAATAGACTTAGATTCCCTTTTGAAACGAAATGGCTATAGATTGAGTTTTTCCAGCGGAAAAACTCGGTATTAACTATAACCTTGTCTCTGATACCAATTTTTGTCACACCCCGTTGTAGCGGAAATACAGGGTTAACAAAGAATTGCATACTAATCAGAAGGTTAATAGAGATTACATCCATTTATACCAATACAAGTCAATACAAGTACAATCGTTCAAAGTGTGGACCCCAAAATACGGATACAAGTCATCCTCATTTGGAACTGGGCCCACAGAATACAAGTTCAATAAATTGGACAGTCAAATACAATTAAAGCCAAAAGCATGAGAGTCCTCAATGTCTGATGCTAATTGTACGTCCAAAGTCAAAAGATTGGCCCTATAATGCCAAAGACGATTCCAAGACTTACTGATGGTCACCTGAAAAGCATGAAATTTGAGAGGATCAACTATCGAAATAGTTGGTGAGTTTACAGTGTGTTTGACTAAAAGATCAATCGTCGTTTGTTGTAGTTATTTAATACAGGACGGTCCAGACCGAAGTCTAACCTAAATAATATGACAAGACGGTTCAGACCGAAGTCTAACCTAAATAATATGACAAGACGGTTCAGACCGAAGTCTAACCTAAATAATATGACAAGACGGTTCAGACCGAAGTCTAACCTAAATATAATGACAAGACGGTTCAGACCGAAGTCTAACCTAAATATATAGACAAGACGGTTCAGACCGAAGTCTAACCTAAATATAATGACAAGACGGTTCAGACCGAAGTCTAACCTAAATATAATGACAAGACGGTTCAGACCGAAGTCTAACCTAAATATAATGACAAGACGGTTCAGACCGAAGTCTAACCTAAATATAATGACAAGACGGTTCAGACCGAAGTCTAACCTAAATATAATGACAAGACGGTTCAGACCGAAGTCTAACCTAAATATATGACAAGACGGTTCAGACCGAAGTCTAACCTAAATAATATGACAAGACGGTTCAGACCGAAGTCTAACCTAAATAATATGACAAGACGGTTCAGACCGAAGTCTAACCTAAATATAATGACAAGACGGTTCAGACCGAAGTCTAACCTAAATAATATGACAAGACGGTTCAGACCGAAGTCTAACCTAAATATAATGACAAGACGGTTCAGACCGAAGTCTAACCTAAATATAATGACAAGACGGTTCAGACCGAAGTCTAACCTAAATATAATGACAAGACGGTTCAGACCGAAGTCTAACCTAAATATAATGACAAGACGGTTCAGACCGAAGTCTAACCTAAATATAATGACAAGACGGTTCAGACCGAAGTCTAACCTAAATATAATGACAAGACGGTTCAGACCGAAGTCTAACCTAAATATAATGACAAGACGGTTCAGACCGAAGTCTAACCTAAATATAATGACAAGACGGTTCAGACCGAAGTCTAACCTAAATATAATGACAAGACGGTTCAGACCGAAGTCTAACCTAAATATAATGACAAGACGGTTCAGACCGAAGTCTAACCTAAATATAATGACAAGACGGTTCAGACCGAAGTCTAACCTAAATATAATGACAAGACGGTTCAGACCGAAGTCTAACCTAAATATATAGACAAGACGGTTCAGACCGAAGTCTAACCTAAATATATAGACAAGACGGTTCAGACCGAAGTCTAACCTAAATATAATGACAAGACGGTTCAGACCGAAGTCTAACCTAAATAATATGACAAGACGGTTCAGACCGAAGTCTAACCTAAATAATATGACAAGACGGTTCAGACCGAAGTCTAACCTAAATATAATGACAAGACGGTTCAGACCGAAGTCTAACCTAAATATAATGACAAGACGGTTCAGACCGAAGTCTAACCTAAATATAATGACAAGACGGTTCAGACCGAAGTCTAACCTAAATAATATGACAAGACGGTTCAGACCGAAGTCTAACCTAAATAATATGACAAGACGGTTCAGACCGAAGTCTAACCTAAATAATATGACAAGACGGTTCAGACCGAAGTCTAACCTAAATAATATGACAAGACGGTTCAGACCGAAGTCTAACCTAAATAATATGACAAGACGGTTCAGACCGAAGTCTAACCTAAATATAATGACAAGACGGTTCAGACCGAAGTCTAACCTAAATAATATGACAAGACGGTTCAGACCGAAGTCTAACCTAAATATAATGACAAGACGGTTCAGACCGAAGTCTAACCTAAATATAATGACAAGACGGTTCAGACCGAAGTCTAACCTAAATAATATGACAAGACGGTTCAGACCGAAGTCTAACCTAAATATAATGACAAGACGGTTCAGACCGAAGTCTAACCTAAATATAATGACAAGACGGTTCAGACCGAAGTAAAGGAAAAAGGGCGCCATAAACTCACCTTAGCGATAACAGAGCTAAAAGTATGAGCAGTCAGAGAATAAGAGCAGTCTAGTCTCCACGTCTATCCAAAACCTAGGATATGAGCACGAATGGTGAGGATCAAATCTCACGACGACAAGTATCCTACGTACCACTACTTAGCTATCAATCCTAGAATGCCTTTACCGAGAATGTGTTTCAAACTTTCATTTTACCAACCAAAAGTAAATAAACATATTCGGACTTTCGGATTAAAAGTTATTAATGTTTAAAAATTGATGCGCAAAATTTTTACAGTGGGTATCCACTGCGCCGCAGTGAGCCAGAACCATGCTCACTGCGCCGCAGTGGGCTAAATCGAACCAGGGACCAGTACAATGGCACTGCGCCGCAGTGGGCTAAATCGAACCAGGGACCAGTACAATGGCACTGCGCCGCAGTGGGCTAAATCGAACCAGGGACCAGTACAATGGCACTGCGCCGCAGTGGGCCATTGCCAAGCTCACTGCGCCGCAGTGAGCCAGAACCATGCTCACTGCGCCGCAGTGGGCTAAATCGAACCAGGGACCAGTACAATGGCACTGCGCCGCAGTGGGCTAAATCGAACCAGGGACCAGTACAATGGCACTGCGCCGCAGTGGGCTAAATCGAACCAGGGACCAGTACAATGGCACTGCGCCGCAGTGGGCTAAATTGAACCAGGACCAGTACAATGGCACTGCGCCGCAGTGGGCTAAATCGAACCAGGGACCAGTACAATGGCACTGCGCCGCAGTGGGCTAAATCGAACCAGGGACCAGTACAATGGCACTGCGCCGCAGTGGGCTAAATTGAACCAGGACCAGTACAATGTCACTGCGCCGCAGTGGGCTAAATCGAACCAGGGACCAGTACAATGGCACTGCGCCGCAGTGGGCTAAATCGAACCAGGGACCAGTACAATGGCACTGCGCCGCAGTGGGCTAAATCGAACCAGGGACCAGTACAATGGCACTGCGCCGCAGTGGGCTAAATCGAACCAGGGACCAGTACAATGGCACTGCGCCGCAGTGGGCTAAATCGAACCAGGGACCAGTACAATGGCACTGCGCCGCAGTGGGCTAAATCGAACCAGGGACCAGTACAATGGCACTGCGCCGCAGTGGGCTAAATCGAACCAGGGACCAGTACAATGTCACTGCGCCGTAGTGGGCTAAATCGAACCAGGGACCAGTACAATGGCACTGCGCCGCAGTGGGCTAAATCGAACCAGGGACCAGTACAATGGCACTGCGCCGCAGTGGGCTAAATTGAACCAGGACCAGTACAATGTCACTGCGCCGCAGTGGGCTAAATCGAACCAGGGACCAGTACAATGGCACTGCGCCGCAGTGGGCTAAATCGAACCAGGGACCAGTACAATGGCACTGCGCCGCAGTGGGCTAAATCGAACCAGGGACCAGTACAATGGCACTGCGCCGCAGTGGGCTAAATCGAACCAGGGACCAGTACAATGGCACTGCGCCGCAGTGGGCTAAATCGAACCAGGGACCAGTACAATGGCACTGCGCCGCAGTGGGCTAAATCGAACCAGGGACCAGTACAATGGCACTGCGCCGCAGTGGGCTAATCGAACCAGGACCAGTCAATGCACTGCGCCGCAGTGGGCTAAATCGAACCAGGGACCAGTACAATGGCACTGCGCCGCAGTGGGCTAAATCGAACCAGGGACCAGTACAATGGCACTGCGCCGCAGTGGGCTAAATCGAACCAGGGACCAGTACAATGGCACTGCGCCGCAGTGAGCCAGAACCATGCTCACTGCGCCGCAGTGGGCTAAATCGAACCAGGGACCAGTACAATGGCACTGCGCCGCAGTGGGCTAAATTGCCAAGCCATACCACTGCGCCGCAGTGGGCTAAATCGAACCAGGGACCAGTACAATGGCACTGCGCCGCAGTGGGCTAAATCGAACCAGGGACCAGTACAATGGCACTGCGCCGCAGTGGGCTAAATCGAACCAGGGACCAGTACAATGGCACTGCGCCGCAGTGCTAAATACCGTTTGACTAATTTGTTAAAATGTAAAGTAAAGGTATTTTTCCTCGTCTCATTTTAGTCAAGACAAGCCAATAAAGTTTCGTCAAAGGGAACTTTATAATATTAAGTCTAGACAGTCTATTTATTTTGTACAAGACATAACCTTTAAATATTTATTTAAAGTTATTTTTAAAGACTCGGCATTCGTCTAGATAGCTAATAGTCTACGTCATCAAGATACGTCTATTTTGACTAAGTCAAAAGTCCAAAAGTCTAATAAGTTCCACGTCAAATGACTGTCTAATCGAGATTAGGACTAACCCGATGTTAATTAATTACGAGTTGTCACATAAACTCTCGTTTGCTACTGGAAAATTAATTTCAAGAAAGACCATATATCATTATTATTGTGACTACTCAAAAGTACCTTTTGTTTATATTAATTGATTGATCATTTGAATTTCTATCATCATATATCCTTTACATTATCAATCTTTGGGTCAAACCTATATATAAATCTATCACCTCCCATATATTAACATAAACCAATGTGCATAGAAGCACGAGCAGAAAGATCGACGAACCAATTCTATAAATATATATGTATACATCCAGCTGCAGTACTGTTCTGCACTTTTGCCGTTCTGTGCTAATAAATGCATCTGCTGAAATAAGTTTCTTACATATTTCAGTTCTCTTTTCATGTTTGACGTTATCTTTTTCTTTACTTTTCTTTTTTTGAGTAAGTGTAAAGCATGTGACAATGTATACGAGAATAAATAGAGAGCTCTCTTACACGTTTGGCAAAAATATACCACCTTTTTTTCTCTGTTAAAATGTAAAGTAAAGGTATTTTTCCTCGTCTCATTTTAGTCAAGACAAGCCAATAAAGTTTCGTCAAAGGGAACTTTATAATATTAAGTCTAGACAGTCTATTTATTTTGTACAAGACATAACCTTTAAATATTTATTTAAAGTTATTTTTAAAGACTCGGCATTCGTCTAGATAGCTAATAGTCTACGTCATCAAGATACGTCTATTTTGACTAAGTCAAAAGTCCAAAAGTCTAATAAGTTCCACGTCAAATGACTGTCTAATCGAGATTAGGACTAACCCGATGTTAATTAATTACGAGTTGTCACATAAACTCTCGTTTGCTACTGGAAAATTAATTTCAAGAAAGACCATATATCATTATTATTGTGACTACTCAAAAGTACCTTTTGTTTATATTAATTGATTGATCATTTGAATTTCTATCATCATATATCCTTTACATTATCAATCTTTGGGTCAAACCTATATATAAATCTATCACCTCCCATATATTAACATAAACCAATGTGCATAGAAGCACGAGCAGAAAGATCGACGAACCAATTCTATAAATATATATGTATACATCCAGCTGCAGTACTGTTCTGCACTTTTGCCGTCTCATTTTAGTCAAGACAAGCCAATAAAGTTTCGTCAAAGGGAACTTTATAATATTAAGTCTAGACAGTCTATTTATTTTGTACAAGACATAACCTTTAAATATTTATTTAAAGTTATTTTTAAAGACTCGGCATTCGTCTAGATAGCTAATAGTCTACGTCATCAAGATACGTCTATTTTGACTAAGTCAAAAGTCCAAAAGTCTAATAAGTTCCACGTCAAATGACTGTCTAATCGAGATTAGGACTAACCCGATGTTACTTAATTACGAGTTGTCACATAAACTCTCGTTTGCTACTGGAAAATTAATTTCAAGAAAGACCATATATCATTATTATTGTGACTACTCAAAAGTACCTTTTGTTTATATTAATTGATTGATCATTTGAATTTCTATCATCATATATCCTTTACATTATCAATCTTTGGGTCAAACCTATATATAAATCTATCACCTCCCATATATTAACATAAACCAATGTGCATAGAAGCACGAGCAGAAAGATCGACGAACCAATTCTATAAATATATATGTATACATATATATATATATATATACATATACATATATATATTACATATTATACATATTACTAGCTATAATATATATATATATATTATATATATATATATATACTCTTTTAGATTAGATATACATATAATATATATATATATATATATATATATATATATATATATATATATATATATATATATATATATATATATATATATATATATATATATATATATATATATATATATATATATATATATATATATATATATATATATATATATATATATATATATATATATATATATATATATATATATATATATATATATATATATATATATATATATATATATATATATATATATATATATATATATATATATATATATATATATATATATATATATATATATATATATATATATATATATATATATATATATATATATATATATATATATATATATATATATATATATATATATATATATATATATATATATATATATATATATATATATATATATATATATATATATATATATATATATATATATATATATATATATATATATATATATATATATATATATATATATATATATATATATATATATATATATATATATATATATATATATATATATATATATATATATATATATATATATATATATATATATATATATATATATATATATATATATATATATATATATATATATATATATATATATATATATATATATATATATATATATATATATATATATATATATATATATATATATATATATATATATATATATATATATATATATATATATATATATATATATATATATATATATATATATATATATATATATATATATATATATATATATATATATATATATATATATATATATATATATATATATATATATATATATATATATATATATATATATATATATATATATATATATATATATATATATATATATATATATATATATATATATATATATATATATATATATATATATATATATATATATATATATATATATATATATATATATATATATATATATATATATATATATATATATATATATATATATATATATATATATATATATATATATATATATATATATATATATATATATATATATATATATATATATATATATATATATATATATATATATATATATATATATATATATATATATATATATATATATATATATATATATATATATATATATATATATATATATATATATATATATATATATATATATATATATATATATATATATATATATATATATATATATATATATATATATATATATATATATATATATATATATATATATATATATATATATATATATATATATATATATATATATATATATATATATATATATATATATATATATATATATATATATATATATATATATATATATATATATATATATATATATATATATATATATATATATATATATATATATATATATATATATATATATATATATATATATATATATATATATATATATATATATATATATATATATATATATATATATATATATATATATATATATATATATATATATATATATATATATATATATATATATATATATATATATATATATATATATATATATATATATATATATATATATATATATATATATATATATATATATATATATATATATATATATATATATATATATATATATATATATATATATATATATATATATATATATATATATATATATATATATATATATATATATATATATATATATATATATATATATATATATATATATATATATATATATATATATATATATATATATATATATATATATATATATATCTAAAATTACTGACTTAATTAGAATAAGATGATGACATGTTATATTTATCAAATTAAGTGGATTTTACTACAAGTATTAAAGTTCACAAATCATGAACTTTTCTCTAATTGCATATAACGTTTCCGGATTAAGGTTAAAGAAAGGCATAATTGACGCTCAAATATTTTGTTGATTTGACTCAGCTTTCCAAAAGATTTCGTCTTTCTTGCTAGCTTTCTTTCTACTTTAATAACATTCTCATGAAATTTAGAATATATTTATATTTATATTTATATATAATATTCCCATGCAAAGCATATAAAGCTACTACAATCACATAATAGAAAGTATCAAAAGTGGTGAAAGGAGATCTTACTAGTATACCCACTAATTAATCTGTATAATTAATTAAAATTCTTAAGAAAAACTAATACGAGTAGTTAATTGTCCAGGAACTAAAAAAGAGGATTTAATAGTTCTTAATTATCTACCTCAAGAGATGGTTTGCTTGCTTCAGAATCTCTATGTTCTCCATGCAACCAAGCTTCCCTGCTACAAATTAGGAACATTAAGTTATGTTCCAATCAGTGGAAATCCCATCCAATAATCATATACTGCTATATCCCATATATTGTCTTGTTTATGACTAGTTAATAAATTTCTCTCACTTTTTCTTTATTTGATATAGATAAATCTAAAACCCAACACATGTGAAACAACATTACCCATGCAAATCCAAAATATATAAAATTCAGTAGTTGAAAAAAAGTTAATTCTAATACGTGCGCGAACACACACGCACACACAAGGATAAGCAGTAGGCAGAAGGTAAAAGAAAGGTTCAAAGCTAACAGATAGATTTGGCATCCGGCCACTGAATTTTCATAAAAGGGCTTATCTTTGACACTAAGTTTTGTAAGTAGCTAGCCTATGTCCCACTAAATATGGTCAAGATGCAAATCGTATGACTTTACTGTAATTATTTTAAAATCATATGATATGTATGCAACAAAAACTAGTCAAACACGTACTACTATATATATATGATGAAAGTAGCTAGAACTGTACAGTGTGCAGTGTACAGCGTAAACATAAAATTGTAGCGTATGATTGTGTACATATAATATATATATATATATATATATATATATATATATATATATATATATATATATATATATATATATATATATATATATATATATATATATATATATATATATATATATATATATATATATATATATATATATATATATATATATATATATATATATATATATATATATATATATATATATATATATATATATATATATATATATATATATATATATATATATATATATATATATATATATATATATATATATATATATATATATATATATATATATATATATATATATATATATATATATATATATATATATATATATATATATATATATATATATATATATATATATATATATATATATATATATATATATATATATATATATATATATATATATATATATATATATATATATATATATATATATATATATATATATATATATATATATATATATATATATATATATATATATATATATATATATATATATATATATATATATATATATATATATATATATATATATATATATATATATATATATATATATATATATATATATATATATATATATATATATATATATATATATATATATATATATATATATATATATATATATATATATATATATATATATATATATATATATATATATATATATATATATATATATATATATATATATATATATATATATATATATATATATATATATATATATATATATATATATATATATATATATATATATATATATATATATATATATATATATATATATATATATATATATATATATATATATATATATATATATATATATATATATATATATATATATATATATATATATATATATATATATATATATATATATATATATATATATATATATATATATATATATATATATATATATATATATATATATATATATATATATATATATATATATATATTTTTCATATATCTATATATCATATGATATGTATGCAACAAAAACTAGTCAAACACGTACTACTATATATATATGATGAAAGTAGCTAGAACTGTACAGTGTGCAG
>CM067167.1:301117580-301262580 GCA_034093135.1 Erigeron breviscapus | reverse complement strand
GAAAATGACAATAAATCTTTATGTACATTAGTAAATATGTTTGACATCTAAGTTTGGAATTATTACTAATTTGTGTGGAAAAGTGAATTATTGTTAATATATACATATAGTTCATAAATGTAAACAAAATAAAGATATACAGTATATACATTTATATTAATTTTGTACTAACCATTAAAAAGTAACACACGGTAGGAGTCATAGTGTTATGGTGAAACAGAGGCGGATCCAGAAATATGATCTACGGGGGCAAAAAAAAATTTCGAAGTGACCAGACGACAAAAATTCATCGACATAATGTGACGAACTGTTTATAGGGGAAAAAAAGCCCAGGTGCCGCTACATCAATGCCGCAAATATAATAAAAAATAGCTTTTTATTTTGATGTTTTTAATAGAAAATGCAACGAGTAGAACTAGAACAACAAATCATCAATAATTCAAAAAATCCAAACTAAATAATTAATATAATAAATAGTTAATATTAAACGAATTCATAACCTACATGTGATAACAAAATTTATATATTCTATGGAAAATTGGAAATACAAAAAGAAGTCCATAACAATAATAATAATATCACAACTTCAAAGCAACATATTTTACATAATTGTCCCTTAATAACAATAATTTGAGCGAAAATAAATTAGAAGTTAATCTTATGATTATTTTGAATGAAATAAAGCTCATTAACACTAAACATTTATAGCAGGAAAACTCATCAAGACTTAGAGACTTGAAGGAAGTTTTTATATTTCAATCGTTGGTGTAAAAAAAGTTCACCAAGATTTAAATATTACAAAATGAGTAAAGGATTTGATGTAAACATTACTAAATTAGAGAAGATTCCTTTAACTTTAAGTCTTTTCACCTAAAATGTTGAGGGCACACACAATTTGAGCCGAGGGCACATAACCAACTTGGCTTTAGAATATGAATAACCTATTATAAAATTAGATTACTTCATGAGATATCAAAGAAGTTGTCGGGGGCATTACCCCCCATATCTAATAAGCTACATCCGCCCCTGTGGTGAAATGCAGCTTATTGCTACATCGTATGTTTCTGTACCTTTGTTGGCCCTTCATTTTTCCCCCCAGTAAATCTTACTCGTATTATATTCATGTTAATGTCAACACTATTTAAAAGTAAGTTTTGGTCTACTTGTAGTGCTAACCTTGTGTATATCAAAAAATTTGGCTCAAATAAACATTAAGAGCAGGGATCTTGGAGATGGTGTGTAAGGGTTTTATGAAGTTGGGCCCAATCTTTTTAAGGGCCCGTAGCTTTTAAAATTATATATATTTATATACTCATATTTTTTATTTTATTTTTTAAAAAGAGTTATAAAACGGCTTTTGAGCCTGTTTATTTCTTTTAAACAATTACTAAAGAACGGACCTTTGTGTATTAGATTATAAAAACTCAAAGTGCCTGTTTAGTTTATTTAAAACCTATTGATCGGGTGTGTTTACTAAAAAAAGTGCAATTGTGACACGATTTGTTTAAAAATATAAGAGTTAAATGCAACAACGGTCCCTGTGGTTTGTCGCTTTTTGCAACGCTAGTCCCTCTCTTGATTTTTTAGCAACGGTGGTCCCTGAAGACATGTTTCAGTTGCAACGGTAGTCCCTATCTAACGGATCCGTTAATTAGTGTCGTTAAGTTTGTCACGTGAGTACCACGTGAAGGGTATTAATGTCTTTTTACCTACACAAACATAGGGTGTTCAAAAGTATCCGTATCCAACCCTGTAATCTGAAAATCCGATCTGATTTTATCTGAAAAGTTGGATATTTGAACTTCAGATATCCTAAATTTCTGATCCGAATAATGATTTTTGAAAATCTCGGGCATTCGAATAAATCCACGAATATTCGAAAAGTTTGGATATTGAAATTCACTATGAGAAAGTTCGAATATCCAAAAATCGGATATTCGAAATTTCGGATAAAGGATTTCAATATTTGAACATATTCAAATTTTTGGATATTCGAAGTTTTCGAGTATCTGAAATATCCGAATTTTAAAAAAAAATATATATCCTAGATATTTTCGTATTGAGACTAAGTTTCAGATATTTTCGTAAAGTTTAGAATATTTTCATATATTGAAAATAGTTTTTTTTGATATTTTTTGACATTTTCGGATATTTTCGGATTTAAGAAAAAAAAGATATTGAAATTCTTAAACTTTTTCAAAAGTCACTATCCGAATTTAAGTGTGAAATATAGGATATCCGACTTTTCGAAGAAAACCGGATCAGGTTTTCGGAGAACAGGTTCGAATATAGATAGTTTTGAACATCCCTAGGTTTGTGAAAGACATTAATACCCCTCAGGTGCTACTCACATGGGAAACTTAACGACATTAATTAACGGATCCGTTAGAGAGGGACTGTCGTTGCAATTGAAACATGTCTTCAGGGACCATCGTTGCTAAAAATTCAAGAGAGGGACTGCCTTTGCAAAAACTGACAAACCACAGGGACCATTCTTGCATTTAACTCAAAATATAAACTATATTACTCCCTCCGTCCCACTAAATGTGTCCACTTTTAAATTTTCAAAGTCAAATTTTTATAACTTTGACCTTGAATATCCTTGTTTGTGTTGTATATTACTTGATGAAAATTATATGAATTAATTGAGTTTTACATATGTTTACATTGGTATAACTTTCATCGAGTATTATATAACACAAACAAAGATATTCAAGGTCAAAGTTGCAAAAGATTGACTTTGAAAACTTAAAAGTGGACATTTGGTGGGACGGAAAGAGTACATTATTATATTATTGACTCACTATTTTAGGGGCTTATTTTTTATTCCCGAGTCGGGCCCGATAATATTTTACAATCTTGGAGACTGTATATACTGATTATGAGCAAGTAATCAACCATGATATATATATAGCAAAACGTTTTGATCGATGAGGAATTAAACAAGGCCCAAGGTTTCTTTGGAGCACCACTATTCCAAAATCTCATAATGATCCACTTGATGCTGTCGATAGCACATTTTCCAAATCCAATCCTCTTACAAGTAACTATCAAACTAGAAATCAACAAGGACACACCGGCCTTACTCCTTCCCCAAAGGGGCCACTCATCGCTATTTGCTAGCTAGATAAAGGGACAAATCTCATAATGATCCACTTGATGCTGTCGATAGCACATTTTCCAAATCCAATCCTCTTACAAGTAACTATCAAACTAGAAATCAACAAGGACACACCGGCCTTACTCCTTCCCCAAAGGGGCCACTCATCGCTATTTGCTAGCTAGATAAAGGGACAAATCTCATAATGATCCACTTGATGCTGTCGATAGCACATTTTCCAAATCCAATCCTCTTACAAGTAACTATCAAACTAGAAATCAACAAGGACACACCGGCCTTACTCCTTCCCCAAAGGGGCCACTCATCGCTATTTGCTAGCTAGATAAAGGGACAAATCTCATAATGATCCACTTGATGCTGTCGATAGCACATTTTCCAAATCCAATCCTCTTACAAGTAACTATCAAACTAGAAATCAACAAGGACACACCGGCCTTACTCCTTCCCCAAAGGGGCCACTCATCGCTATTTGCTAGCTAGATAAAGGGACAAATCTCATAATGATCCACTTGATGCTGTCGATAGCACATTTTCCAAATCCAATCCTCTTACAAGTAACTATCAAACTAGAAATCAACAAGGACACACCGGCCTTACTCCTTCCCCAAAGGGGCCACTCATCGCTATTTGCTAGCTAGATAAAGGGACAAATCTCATAATGATCCACTTGATGCTGTCGATAGCACATTTTCCAAATCCAATCCTCTTACAAGTAACTATCAAACTAGAAATCAACAAGGACACACCGGCCTTACTCCTTCCCCAAAGGGGCCACTCATCGCTATTTGCTAGCTAGATAAAGGGACAAATCTCATAATGATCCACTTGATGCTGTCGATAGCACATTTTCCAAATCCAATCCTCTTACAAGTAACTATCAAACTAGAAATCAACAAGGACACACCGGCCTTACTCCTTCCCCAAAGGGGCCACTCATCGCTATTTGCTAGCTAGATAAAGGGACAAATCTCATAATGATCCACTTGATGCTGTCGATAGCACATTTTCCAAATCCAATCCTCTTACAAGTAACTATCAAACTAGAAATCAACAAGGACACACCGGCCTTACTCCTTCCCCAAAGGGGCCACTCATCGCTATTTGCTAGCTAGATAAAGGGACAAATCTCATAATGATCCACTTGATGCTGTCGATAGCACATTTTCCAAATCCAATCCTCTTACAAGTAACTATCAAACTAGAAATCAACAAGGACACACCGGCCTTACTCCTTCCCCAAAGGGGCCACTCATCGCTATTTGCTAGCTAGATAAAGGGACAAATCTCATAATGATCCACTTGATGCTGTCGATAGCACATTTTCCAAATCCAATCCTCTTACAAGTAACTATCAAACTAGAAATCAACAAGGACACACCGGCCTTACTCCTTCCCCAAAGGGGCCACTCATCGCTATTTGCTAGCTAGATAAAGGGACAAATCTCATAATGATCCACTTGATGCTGTCGATAGCACATTTTCCAAATCCAATCCTCTTACAAGTAACTATCAAACTAGAAATCAACAAGGACACACCGGCCTTACTCCTTCCCCAAAGGGGCCACTCATCGCTATTTGCTAGCTAGATAAAGGGACAAATCTCATAATGATCCACTTGATGCTGTCGATAGCACATTTTCCAAATCCAATCCTCTTACAAGTAACTATCAAACTAGAAATCAACAAGGACACACCGGCCTTACTCCTTCCCCAAAGGGGCCACTCATCGCTATTTGCTAGCTAGATAAAGGGACAAATCTCATAATGATCCACTTGATGCTGTCGATAGCACATTTTCCAAATCCAATCCTCTTACAAGTAACTATCAAACTAGAAATCAACAAGGACACACCGGCCTTACTCCTTCCCCAAAGGGGCCACTCATCGCTATTTGCTAGCTAGATAAAGGGACAAATCTCATAATGATCCACTTGATGCTGTCGATAGCACATTTTCCAAATCCAATCCTCTTACAAGTAACTATCAAACTAGAAATCAACAAGGACACACCGGCCTTACTCCTTCCCCAAAGGGGCCACTCATCGCTATTTGCTAGCTAGATAAAGGGACAAATCTCATAATGATCCACTTGATGCTGTCGATAGCACATTTTCCAAATCCAATCCTCTTACAAGTAACTATCAAACTAGAAATCAACAAGGACACACCGGCCTTACTCCTTCCCCAAAGGGGCCACTCATCGCTATTTGCTAGCTAGATAAAGGGACAAATCTCATAATGATCCACTTGATGCTGTCGATAGCACATTTTCCAAATCCAATCCTCTTACAAGTAACTATCAAACTAGAAATCAACAAGGACACACCGGCCTTACTCCTTCCCCAAAGGGGCCACTCATCGCTATTTGCTAGCTAGATAAAGGGACAAATCTCATAATGATCCACTTGATGCTGTCGATAGCACATTTTCCAAATCCAATCCTCTTACAAGTAACTATCAAACTAGAAATCAACAATGAGGGGAAAAGAAATTTTGAAGAAAAATCAAGAGGAGGAGAAAAACCGAGAACCGGGTTTGACCAGAGAAGAAAAAGCTACCCTCCATGTGGTATTTGTAAAAAGACAAACCACTTGGAAAAGGATTGTTTCCACAAAGGAAAATCACAATGCAATAACTGCAAAAGATTTGGACATCTAGAAAAAGATTGTCGTCTAAAACAAAACCATCGAGCTAATTACACGGAAGAAGATGGAGATACACCGGAGAACAATAATCAACTATTCTACGCGTGTCATGCTGCGAATGAGCAAAAGGAAGATATTTGGTTCATCGACAGTGGCTGTAGCAACCACATGACCGGAGATGAGAAATTATTCAGCAGCATTAACACGCCAGTAAGGTCCCGTGTCAAATTAGGGAATGGAGCACTCGTTGACACTAAAGGAAAAGGTACGATAGATGTCCAAACTAGTAACTGCACGAGATCCGTCAAGGATGTTCTTCTAGTTCCAAGCTTAGCGAGTAACTTGCTAAGTGTTGGCCAAATGATGGAGCATGGATACTCTCTACACTTTAAAGACGAGTCATGCGTTATTCGTGACAAGAAAAATAATAACAAATTAATTGCTGAAGTCAAAATGGAAAATAGAAATTTTCCACTTCGTTGGCATTATATCAGAGACACAGCCATGAAAGCTCAAGTTGAAGAATCATGGTTATGGCATCGAAGGTTTGGCCACTTCAATTTTCACGCACTAAATATTCTCCAACAGAAAAATATGATGAGGGACTTGCCTAACATAGAGGAGATCACTGACACATGTGAAAGCTGTATGATGGGCAAGTAACATCGAAAACCTTTCCCTCGTGATAACGCTTGGAGAGCAAAGGGTATTCTAGAGTTGGTACACACTGACGTATGTGGACCAATGAGAACCCCATCTCATAACCAATCCAGGTACTTCATCCTCTTCATAGATGATTATTCTAGAATGACCTGGGTATACTTTATGCGTGAAAAATTAGAAGTTTTCACGATATTTAAGAAATTCAAAACTTTCATTGAAAATAAAAGTGGTCATTACGTAAAAACACTAAGGAGCGATAGAGGAAAGGAATACACCTCCAGAGAATTTAATAAGTTCTGTGAAGATGAAGGAGTTAACCGCCAACTGACAGTTGGTTACGCTCCTGAACAAAATGGTGTCTCTGAACCTAAAAATAGAACTGTAATGGAAATGGCCAAAACAAAGATACATGAAAAAGGCCTTCCAAACAGTTTCTGGGCAGAAGCTGTATACACAGCTCCCCCCCCCCCCCCCCCCCCCCCCCCCCCCCCCCCCCCCCCCCCCCCCCCCCCCCCCCCCCCCCCCCCCCCCCCCCCCCCCCCCCCCCCCCCCCCCCCCCCCCCCCCCCCCCCCCCCCCCCCCCCCCCCCCCCCCCCCCCCCCCCCCCCCCCCCCCCCCCCCCCCCCCCCCCCCCCCCCCCCCCCCCCCCCCCCCCCCCCCCCCCCCCCCCCCCCCCCCCCCCCCCCCCCCCCCCCCCCCCCCCCCCCCCCCCCCCCCCCCCCCCCCCCCCCCCCCCCCCCCCCCCCCCCCCCCCCCCCCCCCCCCCCCCCCCCCCCCCCCCCCCCCCCCCCCCCCCCCCCCCCCCCCCCCCCCCCCCCCCCCCCCCCCCCCCCCCCCCCCCCCCCCCCCCCCCCCCCCCCCCCCCCCCCCCCCCCCCCCCCCCCCCCCCCCCCCCCCCCCCCCCCCCCCCCCCCCCCCCCCCCCCCCCCCCCCCCCCCCCCCCCCCCCCCCCCCCCCCCCCCCCCCCCCCCCCCCCCCCCCCCCCCCCCCCCCCCCCCCCCCCCCCCCCCCCCCCCCCCCCCCCCCCCCCCCCCCCCCCCCCCCCCCCCCCCCCCCCCCCCCCCCCCCCCCCCCCCCCCCCCCCCCCCCCCCCCCCCCCCCCCCCCCCCCCCCCCCCCCCCCCCCCCCCCCCCCCCCCCCCCCCCCCCCCCCCCCCCCCCCCCCCCCCCCCCCCCCCCAAACCACTTGGAAAAGGATTGTTTCCACAAAGGAAAATCACAATGCAATAACTGCAAAAGATTTGGACATCTAGAAAAAGATTGTCGTCTAAAACAAAACCATCGAGCTAATTACACGGAAGAAGATGGAGATACACCGGAGAACAATAATCAACTATTCTACGCGTGTCATGCTGCGAATGAGCAAAAGGAAGATATTTGGTTCATCGACAGTGGCTGTAGCAACCACATGACCGGAGATGAGAAATTATTCAGCAGCATTAACACGCCAGTAAGGTCCCGTGTCAAATTAGGGAATGGAGCACTCGTTGACACTAAAGGAAAAGGTACGATAGATGTCCAAACTAGTAACTGCACGAGATCCGTCAAGGATGTTCTTCTAGTTCCAAGCTTAGCGAGTAACTTGCTAAGTGTTGGCCAAATGATGGAGCATGGATACTCTCTACACTTTGAAGACGAGTCATGCGTTATTCGTGACAAGAAAAATAATAACAAATTAATTGCTGAAGTCAAAATGGAAAATAGAAATTTTCCACTTCGTTGGCATTATATCAGAGACACAGCCATGAAAGCTCAAGTTGAAGAATCATGGTTATGGCATCGAAGGTTTGGCCACTTCAATTTTCACGCACTAAATATTCTCCAACAGAAAAATATGATGAGGGACTTGCCTAACATAGAGGAGATCACTGACACATGTGAAAGCTGTATGATGGGCAAGTAACATCGAAAACCTTTCCCTCGTGATAACGCTTGGAGAGCAAAGGGTATTCTAGAGTTGGTACACACTGACGTATGTGGACCAATGAGAACCCCATCTCATAACCAATCCAGGTACTTCATCCTCTTCATAGATGATTATTCTAGAATGACCTGGGTATACTTTATGCGTGAAAAATTAGAAGTTTTCACGATATTTAAGAAATTCAAAACTTTCATTGAAAATAAAAGTGGTCATTACGTAAAAACACTAAGGAGCGATAGAGGAAAGGAATACACCTCCAGAGAATTTAATAAGTTCTGTGAAGATGAAGGAGTTAACCGCCAACTGACAGTTGGTTACGCTCCTGAACAAAATGGTGTCTCTGAACCTAAAAATAGAACTGTAATGGAAATGGCCAAAACAAAGATACATGAAAAAGGCCTTCCAAACAGTTTCTGGGCAGAAGCTGTATACACAGCTGTATACTTGCTAAATCGATGTCCGACCAAGGCGGTAGAAAATAAAACTCCGATTGAGGCATGGAGTGGAAAGAAGCCGTCAGCAAAACATCTACGAGTATTTGGATGTATTTGCTACATCCATATTCCTAAGGAGAAACGTCACAAGCTCCAAGAAAAATCAGATAAAGGAATATTCTTGGGCTATAGCACACAATCAAAAGGCTACCGAGTCTATAACCTAAAGACCAATAAGCTCGTGATCAGCCGAGATGTGGAGTTTAACGAAGACGCTTCTTGGAATTGGGAAAAAGAAAAAGTTGATAAACAGACATATCTTCCAAAAATATCTATGGAGACTCCTGCTCAACAACCACCACAAATTGAGCATTCTGGAGGAGAAGAAAGTACAGGCGAAACAAGCCCGACTACTCCAACTTCTTCGCCGTCAACATTACCTTTGGCACAAAAGGAATCGAGTTCGGAGTCAACACCCGGAAGAGTCAAAACATTAACTGAAGTCTATGAGACTTGCAACTACACATCTCTAGAACCTGAAAGCTATGAAGCTGCTGCCAAAGACGAAAAATGGGTGACAGCTATGAACGAAGAAATCAAGATGATCGAGAAAAACAACACATGAGAGTTGGTTGATTTTCCCAAAGATGAAGAAATCATTGGAGTTAAGTGGGTCTATAAAACAAAACTTAACCCCGATGGCTCTATTCAAAAACATAAAGCAAGACTAGTGGCTAAAGGCTACTCACAACAACCCGGGGTCGACTACAATGAAACTTTCGCACCTGTAGATCGACTTGATACTATAAGAGCACTTGTGGCATTAGCAGCTCAAAGAAGATGGAAGGTTCATCAACTAGATGTAAAATCAGCCTTTCTAAATGGGTTTCTCGAAGAAGAAATATACGTAGAGCAGCCACAAGGATTCATCAAGAAAGAAAAAGAAGATCAGGTCCTAAAGCTAAAGAAAGCTTTATATGGACTAAAACAAGCTCCAGGAGCTTCGTATAGTCGTATTGACAGCTACTTCACAAGTTCTGGATTCAGGAGGAGTGAAAGTGAGCCTACGCTCTACATCAAAACCCAAGGTAACTCTGACACTCTCATTCTTTCCTTGTATGTCGATGATCTTATATATACGGGAAACAATGAGAGAATGATACAAGAGTTTAAACAAGATATGATGAAAACGTTCGAGATGAGCGACCTTGGATTGATGCACAATTTTCTTGGCATCGAAATTAGTCAAGAAAATGAAGGCATCTTCATATGCCAAAAGAAATATACCGAAAACCTCCTGAAAAAAATTCAAACTATACGGTTGTAAAACCTAGCCACACCACTGGTTACCAATGAGAAGATGAGAAAAGAAGATGGATCTGAGAAGGCAGACGCTTCAAGATTCAGAAGTCTCATTGGAAGTCTACTCTACCTAACAGCAACAAGACCAGACATTATGTATGCAACTAGTCTGCTATCCAGGTTCATGCAAAACCCTACACAAATACATTAAGGAGCTGCAAAAAGAATTTTAAGATACTTGCAAGGTACCATGGACTATGGAATATGGTACAAGCCCACTACAAACACAAAATTACACGGATATACAGATAGTGATTTGGCCGGATCGGTGGATGACATGAAAAGTACTTCTGGATATGTATTCACACTTGGATCTGGTGTAATCTCGTGGGTGTCTAAAAAGCAAGATACAGTGGCACAATCATCAGCAGAAACCGAGTACGTTGCAGCCGCAAATTCAGCCAATCAAGCTATATGGCTAAGGAGAATTCTAGAAGATATGGGCGAGAGACAAGATGAAGCTACAAAAATATTATGCGACAACAAGTCTGCAATTGTAATGGCAAAGAACCCCGTGTTTCATGGTAGAACAAAACATATTGCCATCAAGTATCATTTCCTACGAGAAGTCTCAGCCAAAAAGGAGATTGAGCTACACTACTGCAAGACTGAAGAACAAGTAGCAGATATTTTCACTAAAGCATTGTCAAGATCAAAGTTCGAGTTTCTGCGTAACATGCTCGGAGTAACATCAAATACATTAAGGAGCTGCAAAAAGAATTTTAAGATACTTGCAAGGTACCATGGACTATGGAATATGGTACAAGCCCACTACAAACACAAAATTACACGGATATACAGATAGTGATTTGGCCGGATCGGTGGATGACATGAAAAGTACTTCTGGATATGTATTCACACTTGGATCTGGTGTAATCTCGTGGGTGTCAAAAAAGCAAGATACAGTGGCACAATCATCAGCAGAAACCGAGTACGTTGCAGCCGCAAATTCAGCCAATCAAGCTATATGGCTAAGGAGAATTCTAGAAGATATGGGCGAGAGACAAGATGAAGCTACAAAAATATTATGCGACAACAAGTCTGCAATTGTAATGGCAAAGAACCCCGTGTTTCATGGTAGAACAAAACATATTGCCATCAAGTATCATTTCTACGAGAAGTCTCAGCCAAAAAGGAGATTGAGCTACACTACTGCAAGACTGAAGAACAAGTAGCAGATATTTTCACTAAAGCATTGTCAAGATCAAAGTTCGAGTTTCTGCGTAACATGCTCGGAGTAACATCGAAATACATTAAGGAAGAGTGTTGAAATAGTAATGTATTTCTAGAATAATATAGATTAATTAGTGATAGCAAATCTAGAAATTATAAGAATTAGGTAGAAAATAATAGAATTAGTAGATATTTACCTAGTGAAAAAGACTAGAAATTACTAGTCGGTTTAACCGACTTAAACTCCACCGACATTGAAGCCTTTAAAAGGCAGATTTTGGAGTCAAATATTGATGTGAAATTTTGGTAGTTGGATCCACAATTCACTAAAATAACAGGATTTGGGTTTTAGGGTTTATGGCAATAAAATAAAAATGAGCAGATTAAATGAATCTGAGATGAAATAAAAGAATCCACCACTTAGATTCATAAAGAAACAGTCCTCTAGAATCAAAGATAAAGGATCCACTCCAACCCACCACTATAATCTATAAAGGATAACCACCAAGATTATAATTAAAGGAATTGAAGATTTAAAGATCTCACCCCTAAAATTGTTAAAGGACGAGCCACCACAATTAAAGGTAAAGGGATCACTCCAAACACCAAAATAAATAATGATTTATAAAGGTAAATTGAAGATTTGATAAGAAAAAGAAAGTGTTCTTTTCATTCCATTCAATAACTTTACAGATTGATTAAGTCTAGCTTTTATAGGCAACACTTCCTATTTTCCTAGAATAAAAGAAATACAATAATAAATAAATAACTACTGTTGCATATGGGAAAAGGACAATCAACCAATGGTAGAGGGGACACGTGTTGTACCCTGCCTCAGGAAATATTCCTTTCATCTGATATGGTCCCCATAAACCGTTAGACAACATTATTCTCATGCACACATCCTTATCCAAGACCTTCTATAACTTGTGACGTGGCAGCTTTTAATTGAATAAAATAACTTCTTGACTGAACTAGAGAAAACTTGACTGGAGGTTGTGACTGGTGGGTGCTGACTAGAGTCGCTCGCTGATGCTATCCACTGATGAGTTTCATTGATCCTGGAGGGACTTGCAACTGGAGTAAAGTAACAACTGGAGGCTGCTCATCAGTGAAGGCTTGTCCATAATGGGCTATGGCTGGCAAGATGAGCATTGCTTGCTCTGGAGGCATCTTCAGTCCACTGCTCGCTGCCAGTTGGTTGTTGCCTGACAGTTCAGCGAGTGGGATTATTTTCGCATCATTCTCCCCCTCTAAAATGGGACTTGTCCTCAAGTCCTCGAGATATTCATCTTCAAGGTAAGGCATCAAATCTCCAACATTAAAAGTGCTTGAAACCGACATGCTTCCTTGTAGCTTAACCTTGTAAGCGCTGTCACCCAATTTCTCCAGTATTCTGAATGGTCCTTCAGCTCTTGGCATCAGTTTGTTCTTTCGTTTGTAGGGAAATCTTTCTTTTCTGAGGTGCACCCAAACAAGATCGCCAGGTGCAAAACTGGGCTGCTGATGATGCTTGTTAGCTCTGGCCTTGTATTCTTCATTTGCTTTCTCAATTCTTGCCTTTACTTGCTGGTGTATTTTTTTGATTTCCTTAGCTTTCTCTTCAGCATCAACACTTACTCTTGGTTCAATTGAAAAAGGAACTAAATCAATGGGAGTTAAAGGATTGATACCATAACAAACTTCAAATGGAGTCTTGTTGGTTGAGTGGTTGGGGGATCTATTAAAAGCAAACTCAGCATGGGCAAGCTTTAGATCCCAATCTTTCAGCGTCTTCTTCACTAGGGTTCTTAATAACATCCCAATGGTCCTATTGGTTACTTCAGTCTGGCCATCAGTTTGGGGGTGATGGGAAGTGCTGAACAGAAGCTTAGTTCCCATCAATCTCCACAAAGTTTTCCAGAAATAACTTAGAAACTTCGTATCTCTATCAGAAACAATGGTCTTGGGAATTCCATGAAGACGGACAATTTCTTTGAAGAATAAAGTTGCTACTGCTGAGGCATCATTAGTGGTGTTACAAGGAATGAAATGGCCCATTTTTTAGAACCTGTCAACCACCACCATGATAGAATCTTTTCCTCGCTGGGTTCTGGGTAAAGCAACAATGAAATCCATACGCAGGTCTTCCCACAGCTGATTTGGAACTGGAAGAGAAGTATACAAACCTTTGTGAAAAGTTGCCTTGGCCTGATGACAAGTTGAGCATCTACTGATAATATTCTGGACGTCCTTCAGCAGGCATGGCCAATAGAAATGCTCGCTGAGGATGTCAGCAGTCTTAGTAATACCAAAATGACCAGCGAGTCCTCCTCCATGGGCTTCTCTTATCAGCAAGTCTCGAATTGAACCCTTAGGGATACACAACTTCCCATTTTTAAATAAAAACCCATCTTGCACTAAATATGATCCTTTGGAGGGACCATCAGTGAGGTGACCAGCAAAATCTGTATCAGCAGCATACAATTCTTTGATAAAAGAGAACCCAAGAACCCTTGCTTCCAAAATGGAAAGCAATGAATATCTTCTCGAGAGGGCATCAGCAACAACATTAATAACCCATGCCTTATGTTTTGAAACGAAAGAATAAGACTGTAAGAACTCGACCCACTTAGCATGCCTAGGGTTAAGCTTATGCTGACCATTGATATACTTCAGCGCCTCGTGATCAGAAAATAAGACAAACTGTTTAGGCTTCAGGTAATGAGACCAGTGATCGATTGCGCGAATAATAACATAGAATTCTTTATCACAAGTACTATACTTCAGTTTTGACCCATTAAGCTTCTCGCTGAAGTAAGCTACTGGTCGTTGCTCCTGGATCAGCACTGCTCCAATTCCTATTCCACTGGCGTCACACTCCAGCTCGAACAATACATCAAAATTAGGCAAAGAAAGTACTGGAGCTGAACTAAGCTTATCCTTCAGTGACTCAAAAGCAGTTTGGGCTGGCTTAGGCCAGTTAAACACACCTTTTTTCAAACAATCAGTGATAGGAGCTACTACAGTTGAAATTTTTTTGATAAATCTTCTATAAAAAGATGTCAATCCATGAAAACTTCTTACTTCAGTAATTGTAGTAGGAACTGGCCAAGATTTGATAGCTTCTACTTTCGACGGATCCATGGAAATTCCTTCTTTCGACACTACATATCCAAGGAATACCACACTATCCACCATGAAGTCACATTTTTCCAACTTGCCATAAAGTTTATGCTTTCTCAGCAAATCAAACACACTTTTCAGGTGGCTCATATGTTCAGCTTTAGTTTTCGAGTACACCAGTATGTCGTCAAAATAAACAACTACGAACTGGCCAATGAGTGGTCTGAGGACTTCATTCATCAGTCTCATAAAGGTATTGGGCGCATTAGACAACCCAAATGGCATGACCAGCCATTCAAAAAGGCCTCCCTTTATTTTGAATGTTGTCTTCCATTCATCTCCATCCTTCATTCGAATCTGGTGATAGCCATTTCTCATATCGACCTTTGAAAACACACAGGAACCATGTAATTCATCAAGCATATCATCCAACCTGGGAATAGGATATCGATACTTGATAGTGATATTATTGATGGCTCTACTATCAACACACATACGCATTGAGCCATCTTTCTTTGGAACCAAGAGAGCTGGTACAGAACATGGACTCATACTTGCTCTCACGTAACCCTTAGCAATCAGTTCATCGACTTGCCTTTGTAACTCTTTAGCTTCAGTGGGTGATAACCTATAAGCAGCTTTGCTAGGAAGGATTGAACCTGGAATTAGATCAATCTGGTGTTCAATACCCCTGATAGGAGGTAAACCAGAAGGCATTTCTTCAGGAAATACGTCAGCATATTCTTTCAGCAAGGGCTTGACTAAACTGGAAATGTCAGCGAGTCCCTTCTTATCGGCAAGTTCAACCATCAGCAACATCATTACTGAGGTGCCATCAGCGAGTTCCTTCTCAACTTCGGTATGAGTCATGAACAAAGCTTTGTCTCGCTGATCCGTGACCTTGGTATTTGAGTGCTCATCGGGTTTTAAAGAAGTTAGGGTGATCTTTTTCCCATTTACAAATAATGAATAAGAGTTTAAATGGACATTGTGGAATACATGCTTGTCAAACAACCATGGCCTTCCCAACAACAAATGACAAGCATCCATAGGGACAACATCACAAACAATCTCATCCTGATAAATAAGACCAATAGAAAATAGAATAGTAACTTGTCGAGTAACCTTTACCTCCGTTCCCTCGCTGAGCCATTGAAGCTTGTAAGGACGGGGATGCCTTAGTGTAGGTAACCCCAGTTTATCAACCATGTAAGTTGAAGCAGCATTTGCACAGCTGCCGCCATCAATGATAAGACTACATACCTTTCCTTTGATGGTACATCTCGAGTGGAAGATATTCTCTCGCTGAGCCTTGTCAGCAGTAACTTCACCAGCGTGCATTATTCTTCTGACCACCATCATCTCAACAATATCAGCACCTACATATGTTTCTTCAGCACCATCGTCATCATCGTACACTGGTTCTTCTTCCTCAGTTTCAGCTTCTGGTAAACTTTCTATCTCCCTGATAGTCAGTGCTCGCTGATTGGGACACTGGGCCTGGAAATGACCATACCCATGACACTTAAAACATTTTTTTCCTACTGGTTCTTTTGGGCTGCCAACATCTTTATCTTTTCCCTTGAAGGGTTTGTAACCAGTGTCAGCGACCTTGGGAGCTGCTGCCTTTACAGTGAAAGGGGTCTTAGTAAAAGACTTGTTCTGTTTTTTTTTTTAGCTTGTTTCTCCACCTGAAGGGCCATCTTGCAAGCACCTTCGTAAGTCCAAACGGACTGTAACTCGACCTTCCCAGCATTCAATGGGTTAAGTCCACCAATAAATCTGGCTATGGTGTGTTCTTCAGCTTCTTTTACACCGGTACGAATTTTCAGCTGCTCAAACTCTCTGATATATGCAGTGACTTCCTTCATGCCTTGCTTCAATTGTTCATCTCAATATATAGGTCTTGCTTATACGCTTGAGGAACAAATCTCTTTATCATGCACTCTTTCAACTTGGACCACGTCTGAATCTTCTTCTTCCCTGCTCTCTCCCTTTCTCGCTTCATGTTCTCATACCAAAGAGAGGCATATTTCTTCAGCTTCATTACAGCAATCTTATACCCCTTTTTTCTCGTCGTACCCCTTAACTTCAATAATTCTGTCCATGGTTTGAACCCACTCAAAATATTCTTCTGGGTCAGTTGTACCAACAAATTCTGGTAAATCAACCTTAATATCTCTTAAATCATCTTTAGGCCTCCTAACCCTTCTCCTAGTAACATTTGTTTGGACAGAGGATTCATCTGTTCCTTCAGATTCATAAGGAGAATCTTGAGGGTCAGATCCCAAATCACTTGGAACATCATGATCTCTATTCACTCTTACACCTTCCTCTAACAAATTCAAGACTCTGCCCATTTGTTGTTGGAGAGCCTCGATTTGTCTATCACGTCTCTCATTAAGAGCTCCTTCTAAATTCATGTTCCTTCTAAAGGCCATTTTTTAACAAAACAGAGTATAAGATGAACAGAATAAAACAGATCTGGAACAATTTCTCAATTCAACAAGAACAACAAGAGAGAGATCAGATCTAAGATCGATCGGAAACCACAATTTCATGAATAAATACTTCAGATCTAAATTAATCTTAAACAATAATATTCAAGAAGAATCAGATCTGTGAAAGTGGAGACAACTTATCCAAACAGATTTTTCAATAAAGAAACAAACACCAATAGAATAAAAAGATTAGGATAACTCTTTTGAAAGAAACCTGAACCAACAATCAAACGACAAAAACCACGGATAAAAAGATTAAGAAACCTTTTTAAAGAAACCTGAACCAACAATCAAACGACAAAACCACGGATAAAAAGATTAGGATAACTCTTTTGAAAGAAACCTGAACCAACAATCAAACGACAAAACCACGGATAAAAAGATTAGGATAACTCTTTTGAAAGAAACCTGAACCAACAATCAAACGACAAAACCACGGATAAAAAGATTAGGATAACTCTTTTGAAAGAAACCTGAACCAACAATCAAACGACAAAACCACGGATAAAAAGATTAGGATAACTCTTTTGAAAGAAACCTGAACCAACAATCAAACGACAAAACCACGGATAAAAAGATTAGGATAACTCTTTTGAAAGAAACCTGAACCAACAATCAAACGACAAAACCACGGATAAAAAGATTAGGATAACTCTTTTGAAAGAAACCTGAACCAACAATCAAACGACAAAACCACGGATAAAAAGATTAGGATAACTCTTTTGAAAGAAACCTGAACCAACAATCAAACGACAAAAAACGGATAAATAAGAAAAAGAAAGTGTTCTTTTCATTTCATTCAATAAATTTACAGATTGATTAAGTCTAGCTTTTATAGGCAACACTTCCTATTTTCCTAGAATAAAAGAAATACAATAATAAATAAATAACTACTGTAGCACATGGGAAAAGGACAATCAACCAATGGTAGAGGGGACACGTGTTGTACCCTGCCTCAGGAAATATTCCTTTCATCTGATATGGTCCCCACAAACCGTTAGACAGCGTTATTCTCATGCACACATCCTTATCCAAGACCTTCTAGAACTTGTAACGTGGCAGCTTTTAATTGAATAAAATAACTTCTTGACTGAACTGGAGAAAACTTGACTGGAGGTTGTTACTGGTGGGTGCTGACTAGAGTCGCTCGCTGATGCTATCCACTGATGAGTTTCATTGATCCTGGAGGGACTTGCAACTGGAGTAAAGTAACAACTGGAGGCTGCTCATCAGTGAAGGCTTGTCCATAATGGGCTATGGCTGGCAAGATGAGCATTGCTTGCTCTGGAGGCATCTTCAGTCCACTGCTCGCTGCCAGTTGGTTGTTGCCTGACAGTTCAGCGAGTGGGATTTTTTCGCATCAAATATGTACGCAACATTTCAAGCAATAAAATTCAAGTTTATTACTCTCAAAAATCTATCACCCACGTTCTATATATATTGTCAAAAGTAAATCCCCTCAATTAATATATTAATCAAACTAATAAACTATTAATCATCATATTTAAATAACAAAAATCTTCTACAATTCTAACAATATCTTAAACTGTATAGCACTTTCATAATCTTAAGATTAATTAAATGTACCCATTTTTGTGCTGACAGTATATATATATGTTTACCAGTAAGAGATATATGGTATCCATATATACTACGATTTTGTGCTGACAGTCATTCGATAAGTTAAAGAAATATATTTTGATGACTGAAAATTACAAGCTATACATGTACCACATAATTATTAATTTCTTGATTTGAAGAAAATCAGCAATGTCACAGACTATTTATTTGAGGAAAAAAGAAATTAAAGTAATGTTTGCAAGCTTTTAATTGAACGTGTGAAACTTTTTCATCCACATCAATAACTCAATGATAACTTTCTTCATAGAAGTGAAACAATCGGTTGTTGCCCCCTTTCCCCTAAAAATTAACCATAATATCAACAATCTTTCCAGATATCAATTATTTGGTATTTGATTACACAACGCTCCACCCAGTCTCGTATTGTGTGCGTATATATATATATATATATATATATATATATACACTAGATGGACGTCCGTACCATACAGCAGCGATGGTGGTAGCGACGGCAGTGAGGATAGAGGTGGCAACGAGTGGTGGTGGCGGCGACCACGACGAAAATAGTGTGGGTTTTATTTAAAGGTAATTGATGTATAAGGGAGTTATGTAATTATTAGAATGTAAAGGATAAACATTGTAAATTAATTTATTAGAGCATTCACAACGCCCAGACAAATCCTCCAAGGACATGTCATAGTTAGCGCATCATCAGTTTTTTTTCCAGACACGGACATGCTAAGGACTAATCCCTCAAAACACAAACAATGTCAAGACTAGTAAAGGACACACTAACTATTTAATTCTATACTATTAAAGAATAATAATAATAATAATGTCGGCTTCCCACTAATTTCTTGTAAATCTTAAATTTATTAAAAATAAATAATAATAATAATAATAATAATAATAATAATAATAATAATAATAATAATAATAATATAGATAGATAGATAAACAGATACAATTATAAGGTTAGATAAGTGGTTAACACTCTTGCATCTGGAGACAAATGTCAAGGTTTCTATCTTCATGCATTGCAAGGTTGGAGATCTTTTTCTATCTCAGATATATCTGGAAGAAGCTTTTCTACACCATCGTGGTAGGAGTATAACTGTCTACATCTTAACTTCTTTATACATCGTCGAGGTATCTAGTGAATAAAAGGTAATGGAAACCTAAAATAGTAAGAATAATAATGAAACAGAATACATTTTGTTGTTTGGTAAAAAAATAAAAAATGAATATTTCTCTTTTTTTTTTTATTCCGTTTTCCTTCTTTAATGTTAACAAATAAAAAAGATATTTCTTATTCTTTTTCCTTTTTTTATTTCATCCTAACAAAAATTTAAACCGGTACATACATTATTTACAAATGCCGATAAAGCAAGACACATTAAGGACTAATATTGGCTAAATTGAAGATTCCCCTATTTTTATCCCATATAAGTAGTTGATTGACTCCTGCAAATTCCCCACCGTGATAACTTTGTTATTGAATATCATAAAATTTTCAAATTAGCCAGTGTGCTGAGCATAAAAAAAGTTTTCCAGTTAAAGAAATTTTTTTTACCTTTTGTCGCTAATTATTTTCATTAAATTTTTGGGGAACGTAATTAAGGTTCCCGACAACAATCGACGCATTAGGTACAAGAAGAAATTAAGAATTTGAGTACGAATTTTTCTGGACGTGGAACCAGATGCATGGAAGACTGACAATTTTGGTATGTGTATCAATTTGACTTTACTGTTCTAATCTCATTTAATGCAAACATTAAGACTATTTGAGTAACATTAATGTCAACAAGACCTCGAGTAGTGAAAAGTATTATTTTATTATCAACTATTTCACTAATTAAATCCTCCATATTTCAGGATTTTAATTTTCATACTCTGTAGTACACTAGCAAGAAGAATTTCCAATAAAGTAGATGTATCTAGTTATGACCTTAATAATTAGTAAGCTATTATATGATATTTTTAGCTAATATATACTGTGATTTTTTTTATTTTTAAGTCATACACCTTAACTGAAGTAGAGAAAAAAGGTGAAAGTTTACCATTCTATATAATCGTTGTTCTTGTAAAGTTGTAATGACATTATTATAGTATATAATGTTAAATCTGCATATATAAATTTGGCGTGCCTTGTATTGGTTAATATTGGATTAGTCTTTCATTACGAAAGAGTTTGCATTAATCTGTCCGTTTTGTGAAGTCAAGCATGTTCTAGTAAAAAGGTCATGTTTTTATCAGATGTAATAATAACCGAACGATGAATGGAGATACTTTATAAATGTAATGTTTAGATTATTAAATAGAGAATATTTTTACAATAGAAAGCTTAACTATAACATTGGGTTATAATTAGCAATTAATTAAAGTTTATTTCATTTCATTTTTTTATCTTTATTTTACCAAACATTAGAAATAAGCCGTTCATAGTTGATTTTTAAACTATTTTTTTATGTTAAACATTAAAATTTATCATATTTCGTAGTCAGATTTATTTTTTAATTAAAATACAGAGTATTTGATAACTTAGCTTGGATTTTTAACATCACCAAATGATCTAGTGGCAGGGGCTCAGGGAGGACTATTTCCTCACAAGATGTCTCAGCTTCGAGTCCTACCCGAATTATATTTAAAGGTGATCACAAGTATTTCATCGAAGAGTTTAAATTGGGGATCAATTCGGCGAATGGACTCTCTAGTACGGACACGATTAAGACAAAATATGATAGGTTTTCTATTATTCGCGGATAATTAAAACTTTAGAAAATTATATATATATATATTATATATATTATATATATATATATATATATATAGAGAGAGAGAGAGAGAGAGAGTTGAGTTATTGTGAGAACCAAAAAATTGTCGAGAACTGCGAGAACCAATCAAGTCTATTAAATTAAATACACCAATGGTCAAGATCTCTGATGGCATTAATGTAATTAATGAGATTTAAAAATTAATCTACAAATTAATAAAAACTGGAAAAGGGCATAATAGGAACATTTTAAAAAATGAAACGGCCACCTACGAGATATAGTGCACGAAATTCATGGATTTTTGTATACGAGTAGTAGTCAACTTTTTGATATTGATTATTAATTGATAATTGATATATTATGACAATTTAGAAATTTAAGAGAGACATATTTTTTGTTTTTACAAATTGTGTGAATAATATGATTTATGTTTAAAACTTTATATTAAAAATTTATTAACATTAAATTAAAAAATATAAATTATTTGAAAATCATAAACCATTTGAGTGGTACACATGTGATATATGAATTTTGTTCATATGCACACATGTGTGTGTAACCTTATTCACACGTGTTCGGATATTTTTAACTATAAACTTTTTAATTAGTACACATGTTTTTACTAATACACATTTGTATAATGGTTTTAAGAACTATAAAATTTTTAACCAGTACACATGTGAATGATCTTATTTACAGTGCATAATAATTTTAATTATAAAGTTTTTAACTGGTACACATGTTTTAACTGATACACATGTTTTAACTGGTACACCTGTATGATAATTTTTAAAATTATAAACTTTTTAACTAGTACACATGTTTTAATAATATAAAATATATGGTTACATTTAACTCGTGAACATGTTAATCGTAAAAGTTGTAACTTTCTTTTATCCTAAACATATGTTTTCCACAATGTATAGCCGTGTAATATACTTTTTAGATCTATCAACCATTAAGTGCGTATCATACATGAATAGCCCTATTTACATGTGTATAAATATATTATTTTTTAACAAAATTCACAAGTATATATAAAACAATGATATATGAATTCCGTTTACATGTGAATAACTTTATTTACATGTGTTTAAATAAATTTTTTTAACAAGGTTCACAAATGTATTAAAAAACATGATATATGATTTATGTTCACGTGTGACAAGTAAGATTAGACAATAACTAAAAATAGAAAAAAAACCAATAAAGTCATTACTTTTCAAACTTCGTTAAAATAAAAATTAAAGCTTTTACGAATTAATAGTTATTCTTATATATTTTTTAAAATATTATTAGCTCTCTAATATCATGTCTTTATAACATCATGAAACCATTTATATTTTGAAGTTTTGTAAAAGTTGGGTAACCGCAAACCGTGGCCTCACATTAAGGAAATTAATTGATAGTTAATAAAGTGATCGAGATATTCATGGAAGATTTTCTTTTTAATTGATAATTATTTAAAGTTGTATTATAAAATTACCATACTAGCCCCTTACCTTTTAATTGAAAAATTAGTTCTCGCAATTCTTGACATTTTTTTGGTTCTCATTTTATCTTTTTACTATATATATATATAGATAAGGAGAGTCCTTATTTTGAGAACCTCTAATTTTGTAAGAACCATAAGAACCATTGAGGGCCATTGGATTTAATTAATCAAGGGTTATAATGATGAATGGCAATTGTGTAATTTGTCATAAACTAATAAACGGGGGGATTGGTGTAAAACGGCTGGAAGGGTGTGAATGTCAATTCACAAATAGTTTTTAGAAAATTAAAAATACTAGGAATTTGTTTCTAGTCATTAATTACGTAAAGTTAGCTTCAATTGTTTTCAAATATACAATATATCCATTTGCATTAGAACTCGTGAAACACTCCCCTGGAAAAACAAGATTATAAAAAAAAATACCCATCATCAATCGACTAGGATTTGCGAAAAAGCATTCAGGTTTGATATTTATCAATTCTGATGTAATTGATTTCGTAGTTTACTAGTTATTTAAAGATGCATTTTGTCTAGGTTTTAGGGTTTGATCACATATCAGAGATGATGTTTTTGTGTTTATGCATCACACATAACCATTCAGGGGTGAGAAGGAGTGGACGTAACAAAGGGTTTGACACCCGTCGGTCGCTTTATCAATAACGCGGGAACAACGATCGATTTAACTCGTGATCAGTTTGTTCATACGTGATAGACATATGTATAAGTTTTTGTTCATATGTGTGCAGGGTTGTACGGGCATGCCTAGTTCGCTTAAATTAAGAATTACTCGTAATATAAATCTTGTATTGTAAAACTGAATTAAGAATTATTGTCTTCGTTCCAATTACTCTTGTTGCATACCATGTTTATATGTGATTGACATGTATTTACAAGTGAACGTTTTTATATTCTTGTGCGAATATATGAATGTTTCCGTGATCATATATGAATGTATCCATGTTCATATATGAGCACATCATCTTTACAGAAGAATGACTCGTGTTCATTCATGAAGTGAGTATGGAAACATCATTTTTGGGTTTGTAGTAGGATGTGCATTAATGAGGGAATATATTTGGGTTTGTTGACATATGAACGGTGTTCATTTGGTTTTGTTCACATATATTTTGGTGTTCATTTGTGACAATGAATTGTTTCGATGATCATGTATGAATGTATCCATGTTCATATACGAGCACCTAGTTTTCACACCAAGAATGACTTGTATTCATAGATAATCGTATATCCCGATGTTCATTTATGAATGTATCCATATGTTCAATGCATGATCATATATTCGTATATCACCGTGTTCATTTGTGACAATGAATTAATAAAATGTAATCATGCAGTATTTTTCACACGTATTTCAACTGATGATGATGTACGTATAATAGTGCAATTATATAAATATAGGAATAAGTTGAATACGTATTATGTGTATACCAGTTGTAAAAATAAAGTTTTTTTTTTGATATTGTAAGAAAATGGGTGTCAAGTTGTATGAGATGGGATGATGATGATGACGATGCAGATGCTTCAAAAGGTGATAATGATATGGAGCAAAATTAGGAAGAATATAACCGATGCATTTTTGTAGGGCTTTTCTATTTAATATATGTTAATATAATGAATGATTATTGAAGTACTATACTACCCTTATGTAGAAAAAGGTTCTTAGAGTTCTTATAAAAAAAAGTTTTAAAACTTACACGTGTAAGTTAACTTACACATGTGTAAGTCGTGGTGGCGGTGGTCGCCGTCACCGGAAAATCATGGTGGTGGTCGGAGATGATGGTGGTGGTGGTAGGAGGTGGTTGGAATTTGAGAAGATGGAAGAAAATCAATGATTCAAATTGGACTCAAAATAAGCTGGACTCATTTTATTTTTTCCATATATATATATATATGTTTGGATTCTTGGAAGGTTGGTCTTGTGTTACCTAGGCAAATTGTATAAACCAAGAAAGAATCTTTGTTATTATTTACAATTTTTACCTTTCTCTTCTCTTTTCCCCATTCCATTTCAGCTTCTTATTGAAACCCAATAATCACATCGAGGGTCGGTATTTTTGTTTATAGTTGTTCAATATAGTACACATACATTTATTTTCCTAAAACTAACATATTATCTTATGATGTATCAAAAAACGTTTCCCACAACTAGTATAACTAAACGATATTTATATTTTATATATATACAATTTAAGACTAGCTTAGGAATAGTAAACTTTTGGAATTTCAAACATTTGACACTAAACTTTTAAGTTTTCCAATTTTAACCGATATATATACAATTTAAGACTAGCTTAGGAATAGTAAACTTTTGGGATTTCAAACATTTGACACTAAACTTATAAGTTTTCCAATTTTAACCCCCAAATTTTTTTCTTTAACTTTTCATCCCTTCTTTAATCACATACAACACTTTAAAGGGTTTCAAACATTTGCCACCAAAACTTTTAAGTTTTTCAATTTTGACCACAAACTTTTTTGACCACCAAAACTTTAGATTAGTCTTTCACATCATTTCATTTCATTCATCGTTTGATAATTTTTTAACTTTATGATACACTTTTGTAATGTATGTTTATCGTTATGTATGTATCAATGACCTTATACACAATTTTTACGTATCGTAAACATTTTCCACCAAAACTTTTAAGCTTTCCAATTTTGACCACAAACTTTTTTGACCACCAAAACTTTAGATTAGTCTTTCACATCATTTCATTTCATTCTTCGTTTGATAATTTTTTAACTTTATGATACACTTTTCTAATGTATGTTTATCGTTAGTTATCTATCAACGACCTTATACACAATTTTTACGTATCGTTATGATTCTCGGGACAACGTCCGAGTACAAAAACTAGTTCTCTAATATTAAACCACCCGCGACAATCAGCATAAAAAAAATGTATCCGTAATAAATAGGTCGCATAGCACACACATTAGGCTAGTTTTATGATAAGAAAATATATAGTACGATATGTGATGTTTAAATTGATAAGTTAATACTGAAAACGATAAGGATTCAAAGGGTTTTATGTTTTATTGATAATTGATTGATTACAATGAGAAACAAAAAGCTGAATTTATACTAATACATATGGCCTAATTTCAGAAACGATTTTGTGATATTGGCTGGCATTAGCTTTTCTTGGTCAGAAAGTTGTTGTAGACTTTTAATGGTTGCAATCTTCTAATGAGGGAAATGATGTATTGGCTGATCCCGAAAATCCTTTCTATTCTAACACTCCCCCTCAAGTTGAATATTGGGATCACCAAAATTCAACTTGCTTAAACATTTGTGAAACATGGTTGTTCCTACTGCTTTTGTTAGGATATCTGCAAGCTTGATCTTCAGATTTGACGAATGGTAACTTGATAACTCCGTCTTCAAGTTTTTCTTTTATGAAATGTCGATTGATCTCCACATGTTTGGTTCTATCATGTTGTACCGGATTTTCTGAGATCAGAATAACAGCTTCATTGTCACTCATAATTCGAATAATTTCTTTTGGAGCAAATCCTAACTCTGTCACAAGCTTCTTTAACCACAATGCTTCTGCTAGGCCTTTAGTTATACCTCAAAATTCAGTCTCAGCACTTGACAATGAGACAACTTTTTGCTTTTTACTCTTCCATGTGACAAGGTTACCTCCTACCATAGAGAAATACCCAGATGTTGACCTTCTGTTTCCCTTGTCTCCAGCCCAATCAGCATCTGTATATATCTGAATATTAAGATGACCATTCGCTTTAAACAAAACTCCATGACCTGTAGTTCCTTTGAGATATCTGATAATTCTTAGAACTGCATCCATATGTTCTTCTTGAGATTGATGCATAAATTGACTTACTACTCCAACAGCATATGCAATATCTGGACGGGTATGAGCAAGGTAAATCAGCTTTCCCACCATTCGTTGGTACCTGTTTTTATCAGCAAGCTTCCCATCTAATTTCATAAACAATTTTTGATTGAGAACCATAGGAGTATCTGCCGGTTTACAATCAACCATCCATGTCTCTGCCAAAATATCCAGTATGTACTTCTTTTGACAAATAAAAAATCCTTGTTGTGATCTCAACACCTCAATTCTGAGAAAATATCTTAAATTTCCCAAATCTTTCATTTCAAATTCTGCACATAAATCTTCTTTTAGCTTCTTGATTTCACTTGCATCATTCCCAGTAATAATCATATCATCAACATAGATTATCAAACATGTTATCCGATCTCCTTTATGACTCAGAAACAAAGTATGATCCGAATTACTTTGTTTATATCCATATTTTTCATTGCCAGTGTAAACCTGCCAAACCATGCTCTAGGTGACTGCTTTAATCCATAAAGAGACTTCTTCAACTTACAAACTTCTCCATGTTTGAAATCATGAGAGAAACCAGGCGGAGCTTCCATATAAACTTCCTCTTTTAATTCTCCATGTATAAATTCATTTATTACATCAAACTGATGAAGGGGCCAACCTTGACTTGCTGCTATAGAAAAAAGAACTCTGATAGTGTCTAACTTTGCAACTGGAGATAATGTTTCAGAGTAGTCAATTCCATATGTCTGAGTGTAACCTTTGGCAACTAATCGAGCTTTATACCTTTCAATTTCACCATTAGGTCTATATTTGATTGTATAGATCCATCTGCATCCTACTGGCTTCTTTCCTTGTGGTAGAGTTGATGAACGTTCATTTTGTGATAAAAACCCCTATCGAAAGGCTTCATTTCAATGTCTAAATGAGTCAATATTCTGGAACTATCGATACTTAATGGATTCTATGTTTACGCAGGTTCACGGAAGATGCGAGTGAGGGTAAATGGCATCAAGTGACTCAAGATGAAGGCCTATGAAGTTACAAGACACAAGGAGGTGATTCGAAAGCCGAACGAAGCGAAACGAGAAGCAGCAGGAGCTGCCAGCGCCGCTGGAACCTTGCCAGCGCCACTGGCCCATGCCCAGCGCCGCTGGAGCCCATCCAGCGCCGCTGGGAAGCCCAGTTCAGCAGACCGACCTATTCACCTATTTAAGCCGAAGCAGCCCTCAAAACACCGGAGAGAGAGCCGATTCAGCAGCCCTAGCCGCCCACATTCCACCCTAGGTCGACTTTGCAGATTCCAAGAAGGTTTTGGAGCTTCTAACACCTTCCGATCTTCATCCTCAACCTAGATCTACTCTTTTATTTTACTTTCAGTTGGTAAACAATGTCTTTCATCTTTTCAGACTTTGTTATTCCTTTAATAATGGTAGGCTAGTAGGCTGAATACTTGTTTGGATCGATGTGATCATGTAGACGTTTATCTATTTTACTTTATTTGTTAGATCTGTTGGAGTGTGTTTTACTGTTTGTCGTAGATCCATGTTTTACTAGTTCTTCATATTAATATCGGTTCTATATCTGCATGTATTGATTTAATTCTGATGATCGGTCTATAATCATACACTAGGATTAATATATAAGGATGGAAAACACTAGTCGGTCTTTAACTAGATGTAAAAGGTGATTCACTTATAACTGAGGGATCCGGAACCATAGTAATTAGGACGAATAGAACATGATGCTTAACAATGTCAGACACGATCCAGTGACATGGAAACGTGCACTGTGGTCACCGAAGAGAATTATTATCTGGTCATGGCTTAAGAGCCGGGTAACTTAAAGATGAATTAGTAACACAAACTTTAGGTCATTAATGCTTAAACAATGAATCTAACGAGAATTTGTTTAAAGAGTAGTGTGAGTCTAGGAACAACACTAGTTACTTAGGCATAGTGAATCTAACGAGAATCTGAGCCGTGATTAAGTTTCCAACAGTCTAGCAAGTAGGTAGAATGATATCTGGTCGTACCATGAGATCTGAGATGCCAAACAAGTATTTTAATTTAATTACTATTATTTGCTTTTTCAAACTATTTTCAGACTAAGCCTCTCGCTGAATAAGCGGTTGCGACTTCTATTTACTTTTCAGTTATTTTAATTAGTTTAATAGGAAGTCGAGACAACCCCAACCGCTAGAATTACACATATTACTAGATTAGGTAAAGCAACGCGTCCTGCGAACGATCCTCTACTTATCACTTACTATACTACACTTGACCGGGTTCTTTGCCCGTTAGTGTGTGTTTAGTTTGAGGTAATTACTTGTACAACTTTTATAAATTTTAAATACAACGAAAAACACCCATCAAGTATTTTGGCGCCGCTGCCGGGGACGCGACGCATTCTTAGTTTAGTAGTGTAGTTGGATCCTTTCTTGTGTTTCGGCACGAGGAAGTTACTTTTCAGTTTTTAGGTTAAGTTATCTTAGGGTTTAGTAAATTAGGTAAAAATTAGGGTTTGGTTAATTTAGTTAGTATTTCCATTTTCTTTAAATTTTCAAAAATCCAAAAATATTTTCATTTTATCATTTTTAGTTATTAAGTTTAGATTGTTTGCATTTAGGTTTATTTTGTTCTTGAAGTTACTAATCGTTTTCGTGTTTCGTGTTTGTTTTCGTTCTTGTTTTTCTTTTTCTTTCATTTTTCGTCTAGTGTGTTTCACCTTAAGTTAGGTACAATGCATTGGGAAGGATAGGAAGAATCGTTTGCGAGAATGGAGAAAGACGTGAAGGTGACGAAAAAAGAAAAAAAGAAGCTGCTCAGGAGACCCCAGCGCCGCTGGGAGGTGGCCAGCGCCGCTGGGAAGGTACGACTCGTCCGAAAAGTTTCCTTTCGATTTCACTACCTCTTTTAGGTCACTTGATTACAGGTCAGGAATGGAGAACATCGATCAAAGCCCTTAAATACGCTTCGTCCTGGGAATTAAGGGAGCAAAGAAAACCATCACAGGACTAACCAGCGCCGCTGGACACCTTCCAGCGCCGCTGGGAGCACCTGCCAGGTCCAAGTTTTTCGACAATCTTCGCTTCAACTTGAGACCAAAGCTTTCGGAGATATTCGTAAGTCAAGAAAGGCTAATGGAAGAAGTGAAGGCATTCAACCAACTTAATTATTTGAGTTGGGAGGAGGCATGGGAGAAAATAATGAGACTACATTGGCAATTCATCTTTGAGGGAGATGGTGGATCACCTAAAAGAAGGCCCGTCAGAGGAGAAGGGATACGAGAAGAATGTTTACGACCACTTCTTTGCAAGGGCTGAGGAAGCTCAGGCCCTATTACATTAAAAGGCCGACGGAGTCTGGAAAAGAATCGAAGAAAAGTTAGGAAGAGTGATTGACACTTTGACAGATCTAAGGCAAGAACGTGTGCAAGGACATGGAGGTGATGACAGAAGAGAACTACCAAAGAAGGTTGAGCTACATATTACGATGACCTGAGTCAAGAGGGCATTGGAAAGCTTCAGAAGGGTGAAAAACAAAGCACAAGACCTCCAATGCATGATTCCCGACCTGATCAGGCTCTACCAGCGCCGCTGGAAGTGCCGGGCAATCTGGTTTCGCCCTTTTCGCACGGATCTAGAGGAGGAATGGAGCATTTATCAAGACCTAAGCTGAAGCAGGAAAGGAACAACACCAAAGACATAAACTTTGGAAAGTTTTTCATTCCATGTCGCATAAATCAATCAGAAAATATGCTCGCCGTTGCAGGCTCCGGATCAAATGCCAACATAATGCCCAGAGCCCTGTTTGACCGTTTAGGACTTGAAAGAATCAAACCAGAAGGAATAAGGTTGGAAGTAGTGAATGGGATTTTGACGTGCCAAGGAGGAAGGGTGGAGAGTGTAGTTGTTACGGTAAAGGAGATAAGCTTCGAGACAACCTTCATGGTTCTAGATCTCCCGTCTTACCAAAGAATTCCACTGATTTTAGGAAGACCGTTCTTATATTCGGCAAGAGCGACGATAGACTTCGACAAAGGAGAGATGTTACTAAGACAAGGACCTGATTATGTATTCCTGAAAGCAAATGTCGAAGATGAAGAATCAAATGTGACATGCTACCGAGTTGAAGCGGAAAATGATGCCTTAAGAGAATTGGAAGAATTGGTCGAAATTAGGAATAATACATGGAGATTGGAGGATGAGAGTGACGACGAGTCGACGGAAGAAGAAGATGAGTTCGATGAGCTTAGTATGGATAGCTCGGTTATTTTTGATTTCAAGCAAAATGAGGACGAGATGCTCGAAGAGGCATGGGACCGCATCAACATTTTGGTTGATAGTTTTCCCTTAGGAACGTTTTGGGACGACGACATCATCGACTCGTTCTACTATGGCTTAGGGGATGTAGAGAAGAATATATTGGACGAAGCAGCGAGAGGAGACTTCCTAGCCATATCACTAACCGAGCAATTTCGAATCTTGGAAGAAGAAGATTATAAGAAGGTAGGTTTGGAAGAGAGAAGGAGATTGGCTAGAGAGTTACAACCAATCTTAGAGGTGAAGAGATTTGAACAGAAAGAAGAAGAAGGATGATATGCCTTATTTTATACCACCTTCCCACAATGTATTTAGTCGCTTTTGCATGATTTGTGAGTCGTTTTCATATACATTTGGTGCATTTATGGTATTTGTTAGTGTTTCAGGGAAATAACAGGTACTTGAGCGTATTTCTGGAAGAAACGACCTTTTTGAGGTGAAATAAGTGCTTACGGATGATTTTCGAGGCATTTGGGTGAAGATTGAAGCTGGTCAACGAAAGTCAACTGAAAAGGAGACGCATTGCGCCGCAATGATGTAGTTGCGCCGCAACTGGGGCCGATTCTGGAGTAATTTTTAGGGAAACCATATAAGGCTTGCAAAAACATTCTTTAACCTACCTTTTTACTTCCAGCCATTTTTAAGACTTCTTTGAAGGTTTTTCATCTAGAGAATCATCTTTGAAGATCAAGAACACGATTGGATTTATTTCATCATTCCGTATTCGATTTTTAGTCATTCTTGGAACGATTTCTACATTCGGTACATTATGTCTTCATATATTATTGATTGTTTTTATCTTTTCATTATGAGAGGCTAAATCTCTCAGCACCTACTTGGATAGTGAACATGTCATAGGGTTGTTTGATGTTACTTGCAATTGTTGAACAAGATTTCTATGTTTAATCGAAGATCCGCATTTATTTGAGTTTAAATATTGTTTTTATCTTTTCATTATGAGAGGCTAAATCTCTCAGCACCTACTTGGATAGTGAACATGTCATAGGGTTGTTTGATGTTACTTGCAATTGTTGAACAAGATTTCTATGTTTAATCGAAGATCCGCATTTATTTGAGTTTAAATATTGTTTTTATCTTTTCATTATGAGAGGCTAAATCTCTCAGCACCTACTTGGATAGTGAACATGTCATAGGGTTGTTTGATGTTACTTGCAATTGTTGAACAAGATTTCTATGTTTAATCGAAGATCCGCATTTATTTGAGTTTAAATATTGTTTTTATCTTTTCATTATGAGAGGCTAAATCTCTCAGCACCTACTTGGATAGTGAACATGTCATAGGGTTGTTTGATGTTACTTGCAATTGTTGAACAAGATTTCTATGTTTAATCGAAGATCCGCATTTATTTGAGTTTAAATATTGTTTTTATCTTTTATATTTATTGATTGATAATTGTAATTAGAAGTTCGAGAGAAATCTATGTCATTGTCAATTGGTTTATGAAACGGTTAATCGGTCTTTAATTAATCTAAAGTCGTTGGAGTTCGAGAGAAACTAGCGATACAGGTTTAAACAATTAAATTCATTTTGAGTGTGAAAACGTCTATGATAGAGAGATCTGATTAGGCGAATAAGCAGTTCGAGAGAAAGCTTTTCAAGATTAAATCATAAAATCAACTTAGGTTCTTATTGCTTAATTGTTTGGAGTAGAAATTATTCGCGAGAGCGATAACTATATTTTGAGCAATTAAAGTTTCAAGTATAACGAGAGTTCATCTTGACTACCTTTTAAGTCGTTCAACAATGCAAGTGATGTTTAGACCCTATGATTGACATGTAAGCTAGTCCAAGTAGGTGCCCCTTGTTTGATCAAATAATCGCACTATGACTCAACCGGAGGTGTGAGTGGATTTGGAGGTGTTTTTCTGGCGATTCCCTTCCGGTCAGAGGGTCAAAGACCGCTTTACGCCTATTGTTTGTTGATCCTAAGTCGTTTCGTGCGACTTAGGGTTTATGGGATAGTTTAGGGTTTTTGTTTATGAATTCGGAGGTCGAATGCGAATTATGTATTCAGAGAGAATTGTATATGATCCTACGCCGTATGGCTTCCTCCTCTATTTATATAGAGGGTAAGAAACTTGGGGAAGAGGGTAAGAGAATTAGGGTAAATCTCTTCCTCTTTTGAGAATATCTTATTTCCTTCTTGAGGGGATTTGTGATAATCTCTTTGCTAGATCGTGTCCATGGTATTTGGACTTAGGTATATTATTTTATTCGGATAATCATGGAAAGAATCTATATCCGATCTTCTTGACATGTTTTCTCTCAGAGCTGGGTATTCGTTACCTAAGAGCTCCGGAATGATTATGTGGAACGGAGGTTGAGCTCCGTTAAGTAATTTTACCTGTACGAAGGTGTCTTTGTGCCTGCTTCGGGTACGGAGCTAAAGCTCCGTATAGGGTATATCATCAAGCCCCCCAGTCTGATGGGAGATTCTATCTGTAGAATATCGCATTAGACTTCAAAAAAGAAAAATAAATAAAAGCATACCTGCTTAGCCTGGCTTCGAAAAAGCTATGGTTTTGGATGCTTCCTTTTTATCCGGAGTTCTTTTATTGAGGGTAAAGTTGTAATTTTACCGTGTCGCGTATATATCCCATCAAGAGTTTAATTCGGACGCGCGTATCTCGAGGGAAAACTGATCGACGGTTAGGGTAGGTTATGCGCCGGTTTTTCAAACCATCCGTCTTGTCCCTTATTTAATCTTTGACGGCTCCGATTAAATATTTTTCTTCTTATTCTTCTTGTCGCTCTCCCTTCCCACTCTACATTCTTCATTATTCGCTTCCCTCGTGCAATCTTCTACGTACGTATGGATCGTAATTATTTTCGCATCATCAGTACCACGTATTCGGAGATGACGGAAGACGATGTCGCGTGGTTTCGCCGGTGCTTCTGCCGCCATACGGATCCAGAAATTAGGGTACCGGGACGATCAGAATCAATTCTTGATGCGCCTCCCGGATTCGTAGGTATGTATACCGCTCCCTTCTCCGGTGGTAATCTTAGGTTTCCCCTGTCCCCTTGGTTTTTAGGGTTACTTGATTACCATAGTCTGCATTTATCTATGGTTCACCCTTTAGCGATTACTATGATAGTGTCGTTCATCATTGTCTGCCGGGCATTTGATATAGAGCCCCGGATTAGTTTGTTTGGGTATTTTTTCAAGTTTGGTTTACGTGATGGTTGGGTTATAGTGGAGGAGAGACCCGGTAGGTTGTTTTTTTTTTTACGCTATGTTTGCAGAGTTGACACTCAGAGAGGCTGTGACCATGAATCCTCAGGGTATGGTTGTAGGTAGGAGGCCTCTGTCTCCTTCAGATGGGGAGGGTCCTCTGTTTGCTGGTGTTGATGTTTCTGAGCCCCCTCCGAAGAGGCAAAGGGTGAGGGATGGCCCATCTACTTCAACGGATCCTAATACTGCGGGTCTTTCTGTCATCATCCTTGATTCTTCTCCCATAAGAGTTCAAGTTGCTGTTACTACTGCTGCTCCAGTTTCTGTTGCTGGTGAAGGTATGTGTTTCTCCCTGACTCTATCATTTGTGGCCGTATAAATCTGATTTGTATATCTTTTCCTTATTTAGCTGGGACTTCTGATCCCAGACGGAGGCCTGGGAAAGAGCCGGTTGATGAAACTGGAGCTACTAAAACTGGAGGTAGAGCTTCCATAGCTGGAGCTGGAGTCTCAATTGGTAAGAGGTTAGGTATAGATTTTTCAATCGCTGCTCCCCTTTTCATATTACTTATTTCAATCCTTCGTAAAAAAATTTAGGGGTTCCTCTTCAAAGTGAATTGCCTGATCCACAACTTTGCCGCATGAGTTTGGATATGATGGTCCCTGATCACCTTAGGACCATACTGGATACCGTGCCTGCTCAGAGGCTTGCTGAGATGACGAACCAGGCTCTTTTTGCTGCCGGTATGATTGGTTCGGCTAGCAGTGCCAGAGTGCACTATCTGGAGGAGAATTTGCAGAAGCACAGGGCAGATTTGGCTTATCCCGAGGGCAAATTATGCTCCAACCGGTCTTAATGCCTTTCGGAGTCTTTGGTGTGCTGACTTCTGCGTCCTCCGCTTGTCCGGAGCTCTCTGCGATTTCTTCTTCGAAGAATCCTTCTGATGTATTTCCCAGCTGTCCTCTGGGCCCATTCTGAATTATTCTCCTGTTGCGTTTGTACCACGGTACGGAGCTCTCTCTCTTTGTATATGCGGTGAATGAAGAGAAAAGCGTTTGCATTCCTCCGTGGGATTTGTACTGCACACAACCGTGTATCGTGGAGACTATCATATGGAATTTCCTCATTCCTTCTCTGCCCAGAAGCATGTCATAGGGCGAGTTTGCTTTTATCATGACTGCCAAGATTTTAGAAGTTCTGCGCCAGGGGAATCCTCCGATGGTGGCATCCAGCCATATTTCTCCTAATGGGCGGACATGTTCACTGGCAAACCCTACCACTTCTGTATCCAGTGGCGTGAGTGTTTCCCGCAGTTTCTTTGGCAATCGGAGGAAACTTTTCTCATATATGATGTCTCTTCCGCTTCCCGTGTCTACTTGTGTGTTTCGCAGGCACACACTTCCTATGCTTACTTTTATGCTACCCTGTTTGCTCCGTTAGTTTGGCTTATCCCGAGGGCAAATTATGCTCCAACCGGTCTTAATGCCTTTCGGAGTCTTTGGTGTGCTGACTTCTGCGTCCTCCGCTTGTCCGGAGCTCTCTGCGATTTCTTCTTCGAAGAATCCTTCTGATGTATTTCCCAGCTGTCCTCTGGGCCCATTCTGAATTATTCTCCTGTTGCGTTTGTACCACGGTACGGAGCTCTCTCTCTTTGTATATGCGGTGAATGAAGAGAAAAGCGTTTGCATTCCTCCGTGGGATTTGTACTGCACACAACCGTGTATCGTGGAGACTATCATATGGAATTTCCTCATTCCTTCTCTGCCCAGAAGCATGTCATAGGGCGAGTTTGCTTTTATCATGACTGCCAAGATTTTAGAAGTTCTGCGCCAGGGGAATCCTCTGGTGTCATTCCTCATGTTTTCCGGATGTTGATGGCGAGCCCTGAATTTGATCAGAGCCTTGATGAGATGATTGAAGTTAACCGGGCTGATGCAAGATCCTTGTTGGCTTTGCGTCTGGAAAATGGTGGGTTGATTGCTCTGAGAGGGGATAGGGAGAGGCTTCTTGGTACGGAGGAGAGGATTAATGCTGCTGAAGAGGCCCTAAGGAATATTTCTTATCCTTATATTCAGCGGATTGCCTCAAATCCTGATGCTTCTGTAGCTGACTTGTACAATATTAGGCCTCAAGGAATGTAGACTGTGTGATCCTCTGTATATGTACTTAGTTTGTGGATGACTTGCTTTTCTTCTCTTTTTGCCTTGCTTCGTTGTGTCGTCATTGCTTCATTTATTGCACAGAGCTTGTCATTCATATTTTTAATGGGAGAATGATACCCCTTGTTTATGTTTTGCTTATACATTCTTAATAGAATGTCTTATGCACTAATGCTTATGCACTACAATCATAAGGAGAGAGTGACTTATGCATTAGATTCATGGGTTATTACCTCATGATTGTTTGAAAAGTCTTATGGGCGTCCCCTTAACAATTCAAAATTTAAGAATTTTTATGCGCATTTTTGATATTATTACGATCGTTTATTTATTTGGAGCTTGTAAGTACATGGCAGGAGGAAGTTACAAAATATTGTATTTTTCCTAGCTGCTACTTTTATGCTACCCTGTTTGCTCCGTTAGTTTGGCTTATCCCGAGGGCAAATTATGCTCCAACCGGTCTTAATGCCTTTCGGAGTCTTTGGTGTGCTGACTTCTGCGTCCTCCGCTTGTCCGGAGCTCTCTGCGATTTCTTCTTCGAAGAATCCTTCTGATGTATTTCCCAGCTGTCCTCTGGGCCCATTCTGAATTATTCTCCTGTTGCGTTTGTACCACGGTACGGAGCTCTCTCTCTTTGTATATGCGGTGAATGAAGAGAAAAGCGTTTGCATTCCTCCGTGGGATTTGTACTGCACACAACCGTGTATCGTGGAGACTATCATATGGAATTTCCTCATTCCTTCTCTGCCCAGAAGCATGTCATAGGGCGAGTTTGCTTTTATCATGACTGCCAAGATTTTAGAAGTTCTGCGCCAGGGGAATCCTCCGATGGTGGCATCCAGCCATATTTCTCCTAATGGGCGGACATGTTCACTGGCAAACCCTACCACTTCTGTATCTAGTGGCGTGAGTGTTTCCCGCAGTTTCTTTGGCAATCGGAGGAAACTTTTCTCATATATGATGTCTCTTCCGCTTCCCGTGTCTACTTGTGTGTTTCGCAGGCACACACTTCCTATGCTTACTTTTATTAGCACCGGGTCCACCGAGCCTTGATCATCCAATCCACCGAAGTGGTAATGTTGAGGTCCTTTCTTGATCAGGCTATTCGACAGTATCCTCCTTCGGTGCTCTTCTGGTTCTGCTTCATCGAAGCTGGGTCTGCTTCTTTTTACCAGGTGTGTTAGCTTATTCTCTTTTGTCGCGTCATCTATCTGCCTTAATAGTTCTCTACAGTAATCTGTGCTATGACCGTATCCGTTGTGGAAGCAACAGAATTTATCCAAATTTCTGGTTCCTCTTCCGGATAGCGGTACTGGCTTGACGAACGTTTTTGCTATCTCCTCCGATGACAAGATCTCTGATGGAGTCTTTCGAAGGTTAGCAATTGTTCTTTTGTAGCTGTTGATTCTGTATACAGGGGAGGACTCTTCTGCTACTACATTCTCCGTTGTTTCAGTTCATTTCCCGTTCTTTTTTATCATCGTTTTCCATTTAGCCATGGCCTTTTATGCTATCTCTTCCGCGCTTTTCCACTCGTGGAATTTCTCAACCAAGGCTGAGTAACTGCTTGGCTTACCGAGACATAGATGTTGTATCAATTCTTTTGACCGGAGCCCATGTATGGCTCCCGATATTCTTTCTTCTTCGGACAGGCGCACCAGGTTTCGGGTGCTGTCTCCGTATCGCTTCAGAAAATCTTCTGCCTCTTCGTCTTCTTCTTGTTTTATATCGTGCGCCCATAGGTGGGGGCCGAATTCTTCTTTCAATTGAGATTTAAAGTTTTCAGCATTATGTATGCTTTCTTCGGGTAGGCTCTCAAGCCACTCCCTGGTCTTCCCATGTAGGAGATAAAGGATGACATGGCAAACCACTGGACTGCTCCACCCCTCGGTCCGAGCCACGTTGTCAACTTCTCTGAGGAAGGTGTCAACATCGGAGGTTCCGTCATACCAGGGCAGTTCTTGCATCTCTAGTATTTTTACCGGAGGTATGTGCTTACGAAGGTCCCTTGTAAACTGCACGCATGACCCTTTGTATTTAGGCTCCGATCCCTTGTCTTTTTCAACTCCAGTCACAGGACTTGTCTGAAAATACTGTGGATTTAGGACACCGTACGGGTAATACCACGCAGCCTGCGCGTTCCCTGGGTAACTCCCGCCGAAAGGTGGCGTTCCCACATACTGGGTTTGCGGGGCCCCGTATGGGTAAAAGCATCCTCCGTAATAAAACGACGGATATAAAGGCTGGTACATCGCCGTCGGCACAATATTCGTTGTTGCCATCCCTATCGGAGATCCCTGATAGGTTGGGTATGGCTGGTAGGCTAACGTTGGATTTTTTAATGTACTGGTGTCGCCTTCATGCTTGCTCTTGGTCTCCTCCTTTTTGCCGAGGTCTTTCGCAGATGGGTGTAGGTTGGTCTCGTTCTTTGTTGCGAGATTACCTCCTTCTGCTTGAATCTGCTTTCTGTCTTCCTTTCCGTTCTCACACATAGTTGGTGGCGGAACGTCTGACACAGTGTCGTCGGGGTTTTGTACAGCGTCTTCCTCCGATCCAGGGACCGCACCCTGTTTGTGGTTGCTTCCTTTCATGCCTGGACTTATTTCCCTATTCAATACCGTAGTTTGGCGAGTCGATCGGCCTACTGACCGGTCATCTGGGTATGGATGATTCTTCTGCGATTCTGAGGAGCCGGGTTCCTCGGGTGGGAGAATCTCATTGTCGTTTTTATTTTGATCACAGGTGATGTTTGACCCATGCTGTCCTGGAAGGAAATCGGGATTTGACATAATGCTTTTTTTGATCGTGGCTGAGATCGAACTTGAGAACAAACGTCCCACGGATGGCGCCAATTTGTTTGATCAAATAATCGCACTATGACTCAATCGGAGGTGTGAGTGGATTTGGAGGTGTTTTTCTGGCGATTCCTCTTCCGGTCAGAGGGTCAAAGACCGCTTTACGCCTATTGTTTGTTGATCCTAAGTCGTTTCGTGCGACTTAGGGTTTATGGGATAGTTTAGGAATTCGGAGGTCGAATGCGAATTATGTATTCAGAGAGAATTGTATATGATCCTACGCCGTATGGCTTCCTCCTCTATTTATATAGAGGGTAAGAAACTTGGGGAAGAGGGTAAGAGAATTAGGGTAAATCTCTTCCTCTTTTGAGAATATCTTATTTCCTTCTTGAGGGGATTTGTGATAATCTCTTTGCTAGATCGTGTCCATGGTACTTGGACTTAGGTATATTATTTTATTCGGATAATCATGGAAAGAATCTATATCCGATCTTCTTGACATGTTTTCTCTCGGAGCTGGGTATTCGTTACCTAAGAAGCTCCGGAATGATTATGTGGAACGGAGGTTGAGCTCCGTTAAGTAATTTTACCTGTACGAAGGTGTCTTTGTGCCTGCTTCGGGTACGGAGATAAAGCTCCGTATAGGGTATATCATCACCCCTTTTAATATTATTTTCATAAAATCATTTTTACTTTCGTCTTCCGACGAACCCTGCCTCGGTAACACCGGATTTAATTTATTTACTTTTAACTTTTGCATGCTTGTCCTTGTAGTTAATTGCTTTTGACACCTAATTATAGATATTAATGAGCAATTTACTACACCCTTGGTACAAAGTTTAATTGGTGGAATGTGTTTTGACTGATTAATTAGGCAATCCCTTCTGGATTAATAATATGACTAGCACGCTTATAGCACCAAAACACCAAATTTGTGAGATTATTGATTCACTTCTAGATATGCTAGGTGTTTTGGGGTTTGGACTTATTGGCCTTGTAAATTTGTCCCTCTCGTAGGCTTTTGGATTTATTCAAGAGTAAGGGTTCTGCTTAGAACTCTGAACTATGATGTGCAAGTTTGAGGTTGGTTTTTCCATTTTCCTTTTTGTTTGTGTTTTTGAATAAACTCTTTGATAATGGTTGTGGTTATGCTATTTAATTGGTATTACTGTTATGCGTTGATTTGTGTGTTCATGTTGAATAGCAAGTTTTGTCATATGCATATGCTGGCAGTAAGTTCAGCGCAATATTCTTGTTGGCATCATTCAAGCATGGAACACCCGTCATACCGGGCAAGTTTTTCTTGTTCTTGATTTTGTTCTTTGTTTACTTTCCCATATTTCCCATAGTTTGCCTTAGTTCATTGGACATTGAGGGCATTGTCCAACTCAAGTGTGGGGGGGCGGTAAACAGGAAAAAGTCAGGTATTTTAGAGGATTTTTAAACTTTTGCATGCTTGTCCTTGTAGTTAATTGCTTTTGACACCTAATTATAGATATTAATGAGCAATTTACTACACCCTTGGTACAAAGTTTAATTGGTGGAATGTGTTTTGACTGATTAATTAGGCAATCCCTTCTGGATTAATAATATGACTAGCACGCTTATAGCACCAAAACACCAAATTTGTGAGATTATTGATTCACTTCTAGATATGCTAGGTGTTTTGGGGTTTGGACTTATTGGCCTTGTAAATTTGTCCCTCTCGTAGGCTTTTGGATTTATTCAAGAGTAAGGGTTCTGCTTAGAACTCTGAACTATGATGTGCAAGTTTGAGGTTGGTTTTTCACAATTTAAGGTTAGACCGCCCAACACTTTAAGTGTGGGGGCGTCAGAGACCCCACCATGGTAATTATTCGGGGTAGGAGTCTAGCTAACGACTCGTAAATAAATTAAGCGCTTCTCAGGAGGCAACCCTTGTCTTTTATTTTGTTAATTAAATTTTAATTTTCCATTTTTCCTTTTTGTTTGTGTTTTTGAATAAACTCTTTGATAATGGTTGTGGTTATGCTATTTAATTGGTATTACTGTTATGCGTTGATTTGTGTGTTCATGTTGAATAGCAAGTTTTGTCATATGCATATGCTGGCAGTAAGTTCAGCGCAATATTCTTGTTGGCATCATTCAAGCATGGAACACCCGTCATACCGGGCAAGTTTTTCTTGTTCTTGATTTTGTTCTTTGTTTACTTTCCCATATTTCCCATAGTTTGCCTTAGTTCATTGGACATTGAGGGCATTGTCCAACTCAAGTGTGGGGGGGCGGTAAACAGGAAAAAGTCAGGTATTTTAGAGGATTTTTAAACTTTTGCATGCTTGTCCTTGTAGTTAATTGCTTTTGACACCTAATTATAGATATTAATGAGCAATTTACTACACCCTTGGTACAAAGTTTAATTGGTGGAATGTGTTTTGACTGATTAATTAGGCAATCCCTTCTGGATTAATAATATGACTAGCACGCTTATAGCACCAAAACACCAAATTTGTGAGATTATTGATTCACTTCTAGATATGCTAGGTGTTTTGGGGTTTGGACTTATTGGCCTTGTAAATTTGTCCCTCTCGTAGGCTTTTGGATTTATTCAAGAGTAAGGGTTCTGCTTAGAACTCTGAACTATGATGTGCAAGTTTGAGGTTGGTTTTTCCATTTCCGGGTTATTTCATTTGCTATGAGTGTGCCGGTGATTGCGTTGATTCTAGAACTTGTCCTGGTTGATCGTTCCGTGTTATTTATCAGAAGAGGCAAATTTAGGATAAAACCTTTGTTCTTTATACATTCACCTCTTGTTTCGTAAAAAATTGTTATGTGCATGTTTTGTTAATATGCTTAGCTAACTACACTGGTTAGTGAACCACCTATTAAAACCTTTATGTTGCACTCACTTTTAGTGCAAGAAACAATAGAAAACGTATTGTCATTAGCCTGTTCTTTGTTATTAAATCCACACTAAATATACACCGTTCCTAGCCATGCCGATAGTCGAAGTCCTGGTGGGTCATTGGTTGCCTATTCTAGTGGATGGTTTGGGGTTGTCCTTTATGTCGGGTTGGGATATTCTCGGTTACTGAGAATAAATTGATTTCGTCATGATTGTTTGGATAAAGTCTGGATCGTTCATTTAAGCATATGAGTACATGATTTGTCACTGTTTCAAATATTATTAAGAGAATACCAATTAGTCAGAGTAAAAGTAGCTCACAAAAAAAAAGAATTGAAAAACAGAAAAAGAAAATGAAAAAATAGAAAAAATGAAAAAAGAGCTTGGGCTGTCAGTTGGTATTTCTCACTTTTGGTCAAATCATTTTTGTAAGTTGGTTCATCAATTACACCAACAAAAGGATTATAATGTTATACTTTTCAGTTATCATATTTAGGTTGGCACATTCGTTTAAGCCAACATGGTTAGTATTGGTTGATTGAGTTGTTGATTGTCATACACCACAATGGTGTAGGTTTTTAATCGTTCTATTGGGGGTATTGTCGGGATAACTTATCGGGTTTTGGACCGTTGGCAACTAATGACATGGTATTTAAAGGATTAGACTATTATGTGAAAACTTTGTTAAATGTTGTGTTATTTTCATTTTAACACCAATTGTTATCCCAAATTTCTGTACCCTTTTAAATACCTTGTTTAGCCTCAGAGTTCATTACAACCCATTAAAGACCTCTTCTGATTGACGTTGTGGTGCTTGCACCATGGCGGTGAAGGAACGAACCTAGTACAAGCCTATGGTAAAAGATTATGCATCATGACTAGGCCTTGAGTGATTATTCAAATATTCAACCCCAAAAGTAAGTTAGTTGGAGTAGGATAGATGAGATATCATTATTTTGATTCTTTTGTGCTTAGTCGTGTTATTGAGGCTTGTGTATCAGTCAAGTATTGTCAAACATTCCAGTTTTCATTTAAGATTAAAACTGCTTAACCATCTCTTTTCATTTTCATGTATGGTTTAGCTTCTTTTTGATTACTGACATGTTATTCCATGTATGTGCCAAGGTAATTTGAGTTTTGAAGTTTGGAATTGCTTGAGGACAAGCAAAGCTTAAGTGTGGGGGGATTTGATATGCCTTATTTTATACCACCTTCCCACAATGTATTTAGTCGCTTTTGCATGATTTGTGAGTCGTTTTCGTATACATTTGGTGCGTTTATGGTATTTGTTAGTGTTTCAGGGAAATAACAGGTACTTGAGCGTATTTCTGGAAGAAACGACCTTTTTGAGGTGAAATAAGTGCTTACGGATGATTTTCGAGGCATTTGGGTGAAGATTGAAGCTGGTCAACGAAAGTCAACTGAAAAGGAGACGCATTGCGCCGCAATGATGTAGTTGCGTGATGAGCGTCCATTTTGTGATAAATACCCCTATCGAAAGGCCTCATTTCTATGCCTAAAATGAGTTAATATTCCGGAACTATCGGTACTTAATGAGTCGTATGTTTATGCAGGTTCACGGAAGATGCGAGAGAGGGTAAATGGCATCAAGTAACTCAAGATGAAGGCCTATGAAGTTACATGACACAAGGAGGTGATTCGGGAGCCAAACGAAGACGTACGAACTACAGCAGGAGCTACCAGCACCGCTGGAAGCCATGCCAGCGCCGCTGGCAGATACATAGCGCCGCTCCCCAACTCCCAGCACCGCTGGGCGGCCCAGATCAGCAACCAACTTAAAACACTATTTAAGTCTAACTAACCCTCAAAACCCTAGGAGAGAGCCGATTCAGCAGCCCTAGCCGCCTACATTCAACCCTAGATCGTAGTTGCAGATTTCCAGAAGGTTTTGGAGCTTCTAACACCTTCCGATCTTCATCCTCGGTCTAGATCTACTTTTCTATTTTACTTTTCGTTGGTAAACAATGTCTTTCATCTTTTCAGACTTTGTTATTCCCTTAATAATGTCAGGCTAGTAGGCTGAATACTTGTTTGGATCAATATGATCATGTAGACGTTTATTGTTTTACTTTATTTGTTAGAATCTGTTGGAGTGTGTTTTACTGTTTATCGTAGATCCATGTTTTACTAGTTCTTCATATTATTATCGGTTCTATATCTGAATTTATTAGTTTAATTCTGATGGTTGTCTATGATCATACACTAGAACTAATATGCTAGGATGGAAAACAGTAGTCGGTCTATAACTAGCTGTAAAGGGTGATTCACTTGTAACCGAGGGATCCAGAACCGTAGTAATTAGGATGAATAGAACATGATGCTTAACAATGTCAGACGCGATCCTTTGACTTGGAAACGAGCACTGTGGTCACCGGAGATAATTACTATCTGGTCATGGCTTAAGAGCCGGGTAACTAAAAGATGAACTAGTAACACATACTTTAGGTCAATAATGCTTAAACAATGAATCTAACGAGAATTTGTTTATAGGGTAGTGTGAGTCTAGCGACAGCACTAGTAATTAGGCAAAGTGAATCTAACGAGATTCTGAGCCGTGATTAAGTTTCCAACAGTCTAGCAAGTAGGTAGAATAGTATTTGGTCGTACCATGAGATCGGAGATGCCAAACAAGTATTTTAATTTAATTACTGTTATTTGCTTTTTCAAACTATTTTCAGACTATGCCTCTCGCTGAATAAGCGGTTGCGGCTTCTATTTACTTTTCAGTATTTTAATTAGTTTAATAGGAAATCATGACAACCCCACAACCGCTAGGAATTACACATATTATTAGATTAGGTGGTGCAAGCGTCCCTGCGAACGATCTTATAACTTATAACTTAAACTATACTACACTGATCGGGTTCTCTGCTCGTAAGTGTGTGTGTTTTCAGCTAATTACTTGTACAACATTTTATAAATTTAAAAGCAAAAAATAAAACCGCATAATAGCTTTTTGGCGCAGCTGCCGGGGACGCGACGCATTCTTACTTTAGTAGTATAATTCGACCCTATTTTGTGCTTCGGCACGAACTAGTTACTTTTCAGTAATTAGGTTTAAGTCATTTAGGTTAAAAGTCAAATTAGGTTATTAGGTCAAAATTAGGGTTTAGTCAATTTAGCTAGTATTTTCATTTTCTTAAAATTTCAAAAACCCAAAAATATTTTTATTTTATCGTTTCCAGTTATTAAGTCTAGATTGTTTGCATTTAGGTTTATTTAGTTTTGTTTTAAAGTTACTAATCATTTTCGTGTTTGTTTTTGTTCTTGTTTTCTTTTGCTTTCATTTCTGTTTAGTTTGTTTCAGTTAAGATAGGTACAATGCATTGGAAAGGATTCGAGAAATCGGATTCAGAAACGACAGAAGACACTATGAGAGCTAAAAACGGAAACGCATTCCGTGCAGGCAATCCCATCGCCGCTGGAATCTTCCCAACGTCGTTGGGCAGTCAGTCCAGCGCCACTGAGAGCACTTCAGCGCCGCTGGGTGGTACTGGCCAACCATCAGGTTTCTTGTTTAACACATCGACAACTTATGGACCCTGTGACAGCAGCCGAGAAGGTATACTCAGACGTAATGTGGAGTGTTTTGAGCAGTTATGGTTCGAGAATTGGGAAAATGCGTGGCTTAGAATGAAAGAAACCGTCGACTTGCTTGGAGATAAAAATTGAAAGCCAGCAGATTATGTGCCTTGGTTTTATCATGGATTGCGGGATGAAGAAAGAGCTAGGTTATGCTATGAAGCGGCAAGCAATTCGTTCTTGAACAACACTAAGGAAGCCTTAAAGTTTCTCGAAAGGAAGGTACATCGAGAAGAACACGAGTAGAAGGAGAATCATCGCTTCATAAGTGAGCTCAAATCGGAAGGAATGTTCGAAGGTAACCCGGAAAGCATTTTAGGAGTAAAACCGGATGAGAAGAAATATGATTGGAGGTATGCCGAGCAGAAAATAACCAAGAAAAAACCGGAAGACAAAGAAGAAGACGAATTGGGAACCGGAAAGACACCCCAGCGCCGCTGGAATCTTCCCAACGTCGTTGGGCAGTCAGTCCAGCGCCACTGAGAGCACTTCAGCGCCGCTGGGAATGACAAGCCAGCGCGCTGGCAACCCTACAGGAGATGTCCCAGCGCCGCTGGCAGATCACCCAGCGCCGCTGGAATGCCCAGCGCCGCTGGCACTTGCCAGCGCCGCTGGGAATCAGCCCAGCGCCGCTGGGAATGCCCCAGCGCCGCTGGGAATGCAGCCCAGCGCCGCTGGGAAGCAGCCACCAGCGCCGCTGGAATCACCAGCGCCGCTGGGAACAGCCCAGCGCCGCTGGCAACCCTACAGGAGATGCCCAGCGCCGCTGGCAACCAAGGTGTACCCAGCGCCGCTGGAAGGTCACCCAGCGCCGCTGGAATCAGCCCAGCGCCGCTGGGACACCAGCGCCGCTGGGACCTTACCAGCGCCGCTGGTCAGACATCACCAGCGCCGCTGGGAGCACAGCCCAGCGCCGCTGGCAACCCTCAGGAATGCCCAGCGCCGCTGCAAAGGTTACACCCAGCGCCGCTGGGAAGCCCCAGCGCCGCTGGACTTGCCAGCGCCGCTGGAATCAGCCCAGCGCCGCTGGAATCACCCAGCGCCGCTGGGAAGCAGCCCAGCGCCGCTGGGTCACCAGCGCCGCTGGGCAGCACCAGCCAGCGCCGCTGGCAACCCTACAGGAGATGCCCAGCGCCGCTGGCACCCTACCAGCGCCGCTGGCACTCACCCAGGAGAACACCAGCGCCGCTCGGGCACTTCCAGTGCCGCTGGAACCCCCTGCAGCTCCGATTTTCGCTAATCCCATCGCCGCTGGAATCTTCCCAACGTCGTTGGGCAGTCAGTCCAGCGCCACTGAGAGCACTTCAGCGCCGCTGGGAATGACAAGCCCAGCGCCGCTGGCAACCCTACAGGAGATGTCCAGCGCCGCTGGCAGTCACCCAGCGCCGCTGAGCCCCAGCGCCGCTGGGTAATCCCAGCGCCGCTGGGAATGCAGCCCAGCGCCGCTGGGAACTCAAGCCAGCGCCGCTGGGAGTCACCAGCGCCGCTGGAATGAGCCCAGCGCCGCTGGTGCACCCTACCAGCGCCGCTGGCACTCACCAGAGACACCAGCGCCGCTGGCAACCCTACAGGAGATGCCCAGCGCCGCTGGCTACACCAGCGCCGCTGGACTGCACCCAGGGAACAGCCAGCGCCGCTGGGACACCCCAGCGCCGCTGGGAATGCAGCCCAGCGCCGCTGGGAAACCCTGAGGATCCCGAACAGCAGCTTTTCAAGCAAGATTCTAAGAACGCGGACCAGTTTCGCATACCCATGGGATTCAGGAGATGGTTTGATAGAGACTTGCAAGCTACGCAAGAGTATGAGGTGAAGTGCATCGAAGTCAAAGAAGAAGGAAAATGCCCTAAGGGTGATTATATGGAAAAGGAATTTCAATTCGACTTTGAAACCACCGACCCAGTCTTGGACATGCAAAATTTTAAGCAAGATGAGTATGAAGAGGTAGATGAGTCATGGGAACGTATGAAACTTATCGTGAGGAGAATAAGGAAGAAAACATATTGCCACGATTTAGAGTTCACAGACTTTTTCTATTATGGAATGGAAGACGATGCACGACGTGCGATGGATAAAGCAGCATTTGGATGTTTTCATACTCAACCGGCTGATTTTAGAATAAATATCTTGGATGATAAGTTCTATGAAGCAGAATTCGAAGAATCTGAAGAAGAAGAGGGGGATGGAAACCAAGAATGGGAAAGAGTGCAAGTTTTGGCGGAAGCAGTTAAGAAAGGAGAAGAGGTGCCCTATTGTGTAAGATTGCATAATCAATTTGAGCTAAAAGAAATGCTAGAAAAATTCCGACAAGGAAGAGAATAGTCGGTAAGAATAGCATGGAAAAGCATAAAAACCATTAAAGAGCATTGTGTAGTCCACGAAATTAACCGTGCCACCCTAATAAAGAAGTTCGCCAATGGATTAAGGAGGGAAAGTGCGGATATGATCAGAAGAATATTAGGGAAAGAGCTTTTGGAAGCTAGAGATTACATAGCTTACGGATTCCTTGAGAACGAAGTATATGGACGGATAGAGGAGAAAATGGAAATGGACAAAAGGGACAAGAAGATTCGAAAAGAAGAATACTTGGAACAGCTGAAGGAATTTCAATTCGACTTTGAAACCACCGACCCAGTCTTGGACATGCAAAATTTTAAGCAAGATGAGTATGAAGAGGTAGATGAGTCATGGGAACGTATGAAACTTATCGTGAGGAGAATAAGGAAGAAAACATATTGCCACGATTTAGAGTTCACAGACTTTTTCTATTATGGAATGGAAGACGATGCACGACGTGCGATGGATAAAGCAGCATTTGGATGTTTTCATACTCAACCGGCTGATTTTAGAATAAATATCTTGGATGATAAGTTCTATGAAGCAGAATTCGAAGAATCTGAAGAAGAAGAGGGGGATGGAAACCAAGAATGGGAAAGAGTGCAAGTTTTGGCGGAAGCAGTTAAGAAAGGAGAAGAGGTGCCCTATTGTGTAAGATTGCATAATCAATTTGAGCTAAAAGAAATGCTAGAAAAATTCCGACAAGGAAGAGAATAGTCGGTAAGAATAGCATGGAAAAGCATAAAAACCATTAAAGAGCATTGTGTAGTCCACGAAATTAACCGTGCCACCCTAATAAAGAAGTTCGCCAATGGATTAAGGAGGGAAAGTGCGGATATGATCAGAAGAATATTAGGGAAAGAGCTTTTGGAAGCTAGAGATTACATAGCTTACGGATTCCTTGAGAACGAAGTATATGGACGGATAGAGGAGAAAATGGAAATGGACAAAAGGGACAAGAAGATTCGAAAAGAAGAATACTTGGAACAGCTGAAGGAATTTCATATTGATCAGAGACATAAACAGCAAGCTGCCCGAGAAAAAGAAGAAGCCGAATCGTGCAAGATTAGAAAATCAGATACTGCCACGGAGTCACCAGCGCCGCTGGCAACCCTACAGGAGATGCCCAGCGCCGCTGGCACCCTACCAGCGCCGCTGGCACTCACCCAGGAGAACACCAGCGCCGCTCGGGCACTTCCAGTGCCGCTGGAACCCCCTGCAGCTCCGATTTTCGCTAAATCAAATCCGTCACCACCCGAACCAGCCCTGGGAATCAAACACCGATCGACGTGGAGATGGTTGAAGCTACTGAAGCACGAAGGAACTCAGAAAACTTGGAGGAGAGAAAAGGAACGAACGTCAAGAAAGCCATAAGTCACTTCGAATGTTACCCAACGGGTACCGGCCCCCGGCCTACCCCGTATTCTTCCTCAACCTAGTTCCTAGGCCGAGTCTGGCTGAAGACTCGTTAAACTTAGTGCTTCTTGGGAGGCAACCCAAGCCGTATTATTTTATTTTTATTTTTATTTTTATTTTTAGGAATATGTGACTAATTGCAATTGAGTGAATTGTTTTAAATTTTATCATTTGTGATATATTTTATGAGTATGTCTTTAGTATCACAGATGCAAGCTTTCAATGGATCAAGGAAACAAGTAACTTATTGCAATCGTATTTTGTTTTTATTTTTATTTTTTATGTTTTAGCTTGTTATTTTCCGTTTTGATATTTTGATTGAAGTGTGCAGGAGTATATTGCTTTGTAGTCTGAAAGAAACCATGCACTTGGCCAAAAGCTAAGTGTGGGGGAGTTCAAGCATCAAATCACTGAAGAAATCAGACGTCGGAACACGTACAGGAGTCAAAAGCGCCACTAGGAGACATCCAGCGCCGCTGGGAATGCATCTGTGCAGATCCAGCGCCGCTCCCTGCTATCCAGCGCCGCTCCCTGCTTAGCCAGCGCCGCTGGACCTGCACCTGTGCAGATCCAGCGCCGCTCCCTGCTATCCAGCGCCGCTCCCTGCTATAGCCAGCGCCGCTCCCACCTCACCAGCGCCGCTGGACCTGCACCTTGCAGATCCAGCGCCGCTCCCTGCTATCCAGCGCCGCTGGCCTGCACCTCAGACCAGCGCCGCTACCTGCACCTCAGTCCAGCGCCGCTGACCTGCACCTTTGCATCCAGCGCCGCTGCCTCACCTTGCACCAGCGCCGCTGGACCTGCACCTGTGCAGATCCAGCGCCGCTCCCTGCTATCCAGCGCCGCTCCCTGCTTAGCCAGCGCCGCTGACCTGCACCTTTGCAGATCCAGCGCCGCTCCTGCACCTCCCAGCGCCGCTGGACCTGCACCTGTGCAGATCCAGCGCCGCTCCCTGCTATCCAGCGCCGCTCCCTGCTATAGCCAGCGCCGCTGACCTGCACCTTTGCAGATCCAGCGCCGCTCCTGCACCTCGTCCAGCGCCGCTGGACCTGCACCTGTGCAGATCCAGCGCCGCTCCCTGCTATCCAGCGCCGCTCCCTGCTATCCAGCGCCGCTCCCTGCTATCCAGCGCCGCTCCCTGCTTAGCCAGCGCCGCTCCCACCTTTGCAGATCCAGCGCCGCTGACCTGCACCTGCATCCAGCGCCGCTCCCACTACTCTCCAGCGCCGCTGGACCTGCACCTTGCAGATCCAGCGCCGCTCCCTGCTATCCAGCGCCGCTGGACCTGCACCTTTGCAGATCCAGCGCCGCTCCCTGCTATCCAGCGCCGCTGGACCTGCACCTCAGTCCAGCGCCGCTACCTGCACCTCAGTCCAGCGCCGCTGCCTGCACCTTTGCAATCCAGCGCCGCTGACCTGCACCTGCATCCAGCGCCGCTCCCACTACTCACCAGCGCCGCTGGACCTGCACCTGCAGATCCAGCGCCGCTCCCTGCTATCCAGCGCCGCTGGACCTGCACCTGCAGATCCAGCGCCGCTCCCTGCTTCCCAGCGCCGCTGGACCTGCACCTGTGCAGATCCAGCGCCGCTCCCTGCTATCCAGCGCCGCTCCCTGCTTCCCAGCGCCGCTGGACCTGCACCTGTGCAGATCCAGCGCCGCTCCCTGCTATCCAGCGCCGCTCCCTGCTTAGCCAGCGCCGCTGGACCTGCACCTGTGCAGATCCAGCGCCGCTCCCTGCTATCCAGCGCCGCTCCCTGTATCCAGCGCCGCTCCCTGCTATCCAGCGCCGCTCCCTGCTATCCAGCGCCGCTCCCTGCTTCCCAGCGCCGCTGGACCTGCACCTTTGCAGATCCAGCGCCGCTCCCTGCTATCCAGCGCCGCTGCCTCACCCCCAGCGCCGCTGGACCTGCACCTGTGCAGATCCAGCGCCGCTCCCTGCTATCCAGCGCCGCTCCCTGCTATCCAGCGCCGCTCCCTGCTATCCAGCGCCGCTCCCTGCTTCCAGCGCCGCTCCCTGCTTCCAGCGCCGCTCCCACCTTTGCAGATCCAGCGCCGCTGGACCTGCACCTGTGCAGATCCAGCGCCGCTCCCTGCTATCCAGCGCCGCTCCCTGCTATCCAGCGCCGCTCCCTGCTATCCAGCGCCGCTCCCTGCTATCCAGCGCCGCTCCCTGCTTACCAGCGCCGCTACCTGCACCTTTGCAGATCCAGCGCCGCTACCTGACCTCGTCCAGCGCCGCTGACCTGCACCTGCATCCAGCGCCGCTCCTGACTGAGACCAGCGCCGCTGACCTGCACCTGTGCAGTCCAGCGCCGCTCCGATGGAATAGGAAAAACCTTTGGTCTAATTGTTTGATTTATCACAAGTTTTCTACTACTTATTTCATGCAATATTTTAAGTTTTTCTGTGTCTGGAAAATATTTTGAGAATATAAGCTTTGCAATTAGACAAAAGATGACGATAACTAAGCAATATTAGCCTTGGTAGATGAACGGTTAGTTAGGACTGTTAGCTTAACTATACATTTGTGGCTGTTCATGCTTCTAACTGGATTAGAGCTTAGACTGAAACTATATGCGATTATGTTTGCCATAGCACATTTAACCGGACTTTAATATGCCTAGCAATTAGAGCTTTCTAGTCATTAGTATAGGTATATTAATTGGACTTAATTATACGTGCTTGTGTAGGAACTAGTTTAGATGTACGGTTCGCCTTAATTCTTAAACTATTTAATGTAAACTAGTTGATGCAGAGTAGGAGTATGAGTCATCTGGGGTCTCTGATAATGTCTATTGCATGAATAATGTAGTAATCTTAAGAAAGGCAATCAGTGAATTAATATAAGAGTTCAAAGAACTATTAACGAGTAAAATCTATACGCATCAAGTTATGTCGCTTTGCGCGTGGGGAACCACCGACCTGTCACCGCTGTCTTGATGTAAACCATTAGTTGAGTTATGTCGCTCTGCGCGTGGGGAACCACCGACCTGTCACCGCTGTCTTGATGTAAACCATTAGTTGAGTTATGTCGCTCTGCGTGTGGGGAACCACCGACCTGTCACCGCTGTCTCAACTATTAAAGATGATAATATCGTATAACTGCTTTAGTGTCTAGCTAGTGAGCATGACTGTAGTGTGGGAGTATATCTAAGTAGTGACTCACGAGTACACAAACGAATGAATATAAGTGCCTTGCTAGTAGCTAGTAGTTCTGATTGCTATACAAACCTTAATTAAGTGCTTAACTAGTCAGCAGAAAGAAGTAAGATTGAGCTGTAAGACATGTGGAAGTATAGAACTGTTTTAGAGGTATTAACACAAATAAAAAGTTAGCTTTTAGTTCTGATTGACCAATTATCTTGACTCTAGCTATAGCTTACCGATTTTGTCTTAAGCTTTCTCAAATCATTTTGCATGACTAATCTTTCAAATGTTTTTAATAAAGTAGATCACTTTAACACTTAAGCTGTCCACTCATCATTGTTTTATTTTTCATTGGACTATTTGCTTGAGGACAAGCAAAGACTTAAGTGTGGGGGTATATGATGAGCGTCCATTTTGTGATAAAAACCCCTATCGAAAGGCCTCATTTCTATGCCTAAAATGAGTTAATATTTCGGAACTATAGGTACTTAATGAGTCGTATGTTTATGCAGGTTCACGGAATATGCGAGAGAGGGTAAATGCCATCAAGTAACTCAAGATGAAGGCCTATGAAGTTACAAGACACAAGGAGGTGATTCGGGAGCCAAACGAAGACGTACGAACTGCAGCAGGAGCTACCAGCGCCGCTGGCAGCCATGCCAGCGCCGCTGGCAGACACATAGCGCCGCTCCCCAACTCCGAGCTCCGCTGGCCCAGTCCCAGCGCCGCTGGCAAGCCCAACCAGCGCCGCTGGGCGGCCCAGATCAACAACCAACTTAAAACACTATTTAAGTCGAACTAACCCTCAAAACCCTAGGAGAGAGCCGATTCAGCAGCCCTAGCCGCCTACATTCAACCCTAGATCGTAGTTGCAGATTTCCAGAAGGTTTTGGAGCTTCTAACACCTTCCGATCTTCATCCTCGGTCTAGATCTACTTTTCTATTTTACTTTTCGTTGGTAAACAATGTCTTTCATCTTTTCAGACTTTGTTATTCCCTTAATAATGTCACGCTAGTAGGCTGAATACTTGTTTGGATCAATGTGATCATGTAGACGTTTATTGTTTTACTTTATTTGTTAGAATCTGTTGGAGTGTGTTTTACTGTTTATCATAGATCCATGTTTTACTAGTTCTTCATATTATTATCGGTTCTATATCTGAATATATTAGTTTAATTCTGGTGGTTGTCTATGATCATACACTAGAACTAATATGCTAGGATGGAAAACAGTAGTCGGTCTATAACTAGCTGTAAAGGGTGATTCACTTGTAACCGAGGGATCCAGAAACGTAGTAATTAGGATGAATAGAACATGATGCTTAACAATGTCAGACACGATCCTTTGACTTGGAAACGAGCACTGTGGTCACCGGAGATAATTACTATCTGGTCATGGCTTAAGAGCCGGGTAACTAAAAGATGAAGTAGTAACACATACTTTAGGTCAATAATGCTTAAACAATGAATCTAACGAGAATTTGTTTATAGGGTAGTGTGAGTCTAGCGACAGCACTAGTAATTAGGCAAAGTGAATCTAACAAGAATCTGAGCCGTGATTAAGTTTCCAACAGTCTAGCAAGTAGGTAGAATAGTATTTGGTCGTAACATGAGATCGGAGATGCCAAACAAGTATTTTAATTTAATTACTGTTATTTGCTTTTTCAAACTATTTTCAGACTAAGCCTCTCGCTGAATAAGCGGTTGCGGCTTCTATTTACTTTTCAGTATTTTAATTAGTTTAATAGGAAATCGTGACAACCCCACAACCGCTAGAATTACACATATTATTAGATTAGGTAGTGCAAGCGTCCCTGCGAACGATCCTGTAACTTATCACTTAAACTATACTACACTGATCGGGTTCTCTGCTCGTAAGTGTGTGTGTTTTCAGATAATTACTTGTACAACATTTTATAAATTTAAAAGCAAAAAATAAAACCGTATCATTGCGCCGCAACCAAATTACAAGGAGTTAAGTTGCGCCGCAACTATCCTAGTTGCGCCGCAACTATCCATTGCGCCGCAACCAAATTACAAGGAGTTAAGTTGCGCCGCAACTATCCTAGTTGCGCCGCAACGCGTCCAGGTTCAAGCCAACAACGAGTCTACATAAATCAAATAGTCAACGCAAGTCAAAGCCAGTTGCGCCGTAACTGGGGCCGATTCTGGGGTAATTTTTAAGGAAACTATATAAGGCTTGCAAAAACATTCTTTAACCTACCGTTTTACTTCCAGCCGTTTTTAAGACTTCTTTGAAGGGTTTTTCATCTGGAGAATCATCTTTGAAGATCAAGAACACGATTGGATTTATTTCATCATTTCGTATTCGATTTTTAGTCATTCTTGGAACGATTTCTACATTTGGTACATTATGTCTTCATATATTATTGATTGTTTTTATCTTTTCATTATGAGAGGCTAAATCTCTCAGCACCTACTTGGATAGTGAACATGTCATAGGGTTGTTTGATGTTATTTGCAATTGTTAAACAAGATTTCTATGTTTAATCGAAGATCCGCATTTATTTGAGTTTAAATATTGTTTTTATCTTTTATATTTATTGATTGATAATTGTAATTAGAAGTTCGAGAGAAATCTATGTCATTGTCAATTGGTTTATGAAACGGTTAATCGGTCTTTAATTAATCTAAAGTCGTTGGAGTTCGAGAGAAACTAGCGATAAAGGTTTAAACAATTAAATTCATTTTGAGTGTGAAAACGTCTATGATAGAGAGATCTGATTAGGCGAATAAGCAGTTTGAGAGAAAGCTTTTCAAGATTAAATCATAAAATCAACTTAGGTTCTTATTGCTTAATTGTTTGGAGTAGAAATTATTCGCGAGAGCGATAACTATATTTTGTGCAATTAAAGTTTCAAGTATAACGAGAGTTCATCTTGACTACCTTTTAAGTCGTTCAACAATGCAAGTTATGTTTAGACCCTATGATTGACATGTAAGCTAGTCCAAGTAGGTGCCCCTTTTAATATTATTGTCATAAAATCATTTTTACTTTCGTCTTCCGACGAACCCTGCCCCGGTAACACCGGATTTAATTTATTTACTTTTAACTTTTGCAAAGTGACAATTCGGTCACAAAACCCCCCTTTTACTTGAACTACTCTATTTTAACAATTAAATTCATTTTGAGTGTGTAAAAGTCTATGATAGAGAGATCTGATTAGGCGAATAAGCAGTTTGAGAGAAAGCTTTTCAAGATTAAATCATAAAATCAACTTAGGTTCTTATTGCTTAATTGTTTGGAGTAGAAATTATTCGCGAGAGCGATAACTATATTTTGTGCAATTAAAGTTTCAAGTATAACGAGAGTTCATCTTGACTACCTTTTAAGTCGTTCAACAATGCAAGTTATGTTTAGACCCTATGATTGACATGTAAGCTAGTCCAAGTAGGTGCCCCTTTTAATATTATTGTCATAAAATCATTTTTACTTTCGTCTTCCGACGAACCCTGCCCCGGTAACACCGGATTTAATTTATTTACTTTTAACTTTTGCAAAGTGACAATTCGGTCACAAAACCCCCCTTTTACTTGAACTACTCTATTTTAACAATTGCTTTACCGAGTCCTTGTGATCGACCTCGGATTTACTGAATTTACTATACTGCATGCGATCAGGTTCACTGCCTGTGAGTGTGTTGTAGTCAGTCTTTTGGTAGTTCGTGTTTATAAATTTTATTACTCGATTTCACACAGCAAAGGAATTGGAGATGCGTGGAGAAGAATGGAAAAGTTGATCGGAAATTGCCCGGAAGGTACAATAGATGATGAAACACGCCTTGAATCCTTTTACCTTGGACTAAATGCGGAGACAAAGTAAGTATTAGACGAAAAGGGCAAGGTAAACATCTATTCCTCACCACCACAAGAGTATATAGCAGCTATATTCAGGATAGACATTGAGGAGAAAGCTGCTCGGGAGAAAGAAGAAGCCGAATCGTGAAAAATCGAAATCAGGCACTGCCACGGAGGCACCAGCGCCGCTGGCTGCACAGGCCAGCGCCGCTGGGCAAGCCCAGCGCCGCTCAGGGGCACCCAGCGTCGCTGGAAACCCCTACAGTCCCGAATTCCACGAAATCAAATCCGTTACCACCCGAACCAGCCCTGGAAATCAAACACCGATCGACGTGGAAATGGTTGAAGCTACTGGAGCACGAAGGAACTCTGGAAGCTTGGAGGAGAGAAAAGGAATGAACGTCAAAGAAGCCATAAGTCACTTCGAACGTTACCCCACGGGAACCGGCCCCCGGCCACCCGTATTCTTCCTCAACCTAGTTCCTAGGCCGAGTCCGGCTGAAGACTCGTTAAACTTAGCGCTTCTTGGGAGGCAACCCAAGCCGTATTTTCATTTTTATTTTTTTTTATTTTTTAGGAATATGTGACTAATTGCAACTAAGTGAATTGTTTTAAATATAATCATTTGTGACCTATTTTTATATAAGTTATATCTTTAGAATCACAGATGCAGACTTTCAATGGATCGAAGAAACAAGTAACTTTTTGCAATCGTATTTCGTTTTTATTTTATTTTAGCTTGTTATTTTCCATTTTTATATTTTGATTGAAGTGTTCAGGAGTATTTAGCTTTGTATTCTGAAGAAATCCATGCACTTGGTCAAAAGCTAAGTGTGGGGAAATGCCGGAAGCGAATCGTGAAGGAAAATCAGACGTCGAAGCAAGTAAAGGACCTCAAAGCGCCGCTAGAAGATCTCCAGTGCCACTGGGAAAGCACCTGGGCTTCCCAGCGCCGCTCCCACTGTGCCAGTGCCGCTCCCGAATCCAGTCTGCACACCAGATCATGAAAAATCCAAAAAAATCAGAAAAACCCAAAAATCCAGAAAAATCAGAAAATAACAAAAAGAAAATGAGATGGAGAAGCATCAATGGATCACCATCAAACGAAGATGACTCAAGTTTTTGAAAATCAACAACGTTCATGTCACTCCACATATACCATCTTCAACAATATTCATGCAATTTAAGCCCGGGAAGTTTCGTTAATCCTTTATCTTATCGTGTTTTTCCTATTACCCTTTTTGTTATGTCATGTTTAGTACAACGGGGACGTTGTACAATTTAAGTTTTTTACTACTTAATTGCTTGAAATTTCATAAGTTTTCTACTACTTAATTCATGCAAAATTTAAAAATTTTCTTGTGTCTGAAAACATTTTGAGAATATAAGCTTTGCAAGTAGACAAAAGATGACGATAACTAAGCAATATTATCTTTGGTAGATGAACGGTTAGTTAGGACTTTTAGTTTAACTATAGATTTGTGAGCGTTCATTTTGTGATAAAAACCCCTATCGAAAGGCTTCATTTCAATGTCTAAATGAGTCAATATTCCGGAACTATCGATACTTAATGGATTCTATGTTTACGCAGGTTCACGGAAGATGCGAGTGAGGGTAATTGGCATCAAGTGACTCAGTATGAATGCCTATGTAGTTACAAGACACAAGGAGGTGATTCGGAAGCCGAACGAAGCGAAACAAGAAGCAGCAGGAGCTGCCAGCACCGCTGGCACCTTGCCAGCGCCGCTGGCCCATGCCCAACGCCGCTGGGAAGCCCAGTTCAGCAGACCGACCTATTCACCTATTTAAGCCGAAGCAGCCCTCAAAACCCAGAGAGAGAGCCGATTCAGCAGCCCTAGCCGCCCACATTCAACCCTAGGTCGACTTTGCAGATTCCAAGGAGGTTTTGGAGCTTCTAACACCTTCCGATCTTCATCCTCAACCTAGATATACTCTTTTATTTTACTTTCAGTTGGTAAACAATGTCTTTCATCTTTTCAGACTTTGTTATTCCTTTAATAATGGTAGGCTAGTAGGTTGAATACTTGTTTGGATCGATGTGATCATGTAGACGTTTATCTATTTTACTTTATTTGTTAGATCTGTTGGAGTGTGTTTTACTGTTTGTCGTAGATCCATGTTTTACTAGTTCTTCATATTAATATCGGTTCTATATCTGCATGTATTGATTTAATTCTGATGATCGGTCTATAATCATACACTAGGATTAATACATAAGGATGGAAAACACTAATCGGTCTTTAACTAGATGTAAAAGGTGATTCACTTATAACTGAGGGATCCAGAACCATAATAATTAGGACGAATAGAACATGATGCTTAACAATGTCAGACGCGATCCAGTGACATGGAAACGTGCACTGTGGTCACCAGAGAGAATTATTATCTGGTCATGGCTTAAGAGCCGGGTAACTTAAAGATGAATTAGTAACACAAACTTTAGGTCATTAATGCTTAAACAATGAATCTAACGAGAATTTGTTTAAAGTGTAGTGTGAGTCTAGGAACAGCAGTAGTTACTTAGGCAAAGTGAATCTAACGAGAATCTGAGCCGTGATTAAGCTTCCAACAGTCTAGCAAGTAGGTAGAATGATATATGGTCGTACCATGAGATCTGAGATGCCAAACAAGTATTTTAATTTAATTACTATTATTTGCTTTTTCAAACTATTTTCAGACTAAGCCTCTCGCTGAATAAACGGTTGCGGCTTCTATTTACTTTTCAGTTATTTTAATTAGTTTAATAGGAAATCGTGACAACCCTCAACCGCTAGAATTACACATATTACTAGATTAGGTAAAGCAACGCGTCCCTGCGAACGATCCTGTACTTATCACTTACTATACTACACTTGACCGGGTTCTCTGCCCGTTAGTGTGTGTTTAGTTTGAGGTAATTACTTGTACAACTTTTATAAATTTTAAATACAACGAAAAACACCATCAAGAGTACATTTATCACATGTTTCATTTTTCACTAGTGCATCCATTTCTACAGTCATAGTTTCCTTCCATTTATTTATCTTCAAGACTTGTTCCACATTTGATGGAATTTCTTCTGAATATAACTTTGCTATGAATGCTTTTGCTTCTTCAGAAAGATTTCCTTTCATCATGTTGGCCATTGGATACTTAGAGCTCCTAGAGAAGTTTTCTAGAGAATATCTGTAACACCCGTTTCGTAAAAATATGGATTTCCAAAAATTTCGCCTAACGGCGTTAAATCATGCGGAAACGATTTAGGAAAATACTCAACTAAGGAAAACAGTTGAGAAAACATTGGTGGTGTTACTAATAGCATCAAATCTGTAATAAAAGAAATCCATAAGATTGCCCAACATAAAGCAATCATAACCTAGTCATTACATAAGTTCCATAAAGGAAATCAATAACATAAGGTCTATGCGAAGCTATTGGGTAACTAAAGCCAGCTTGATCATCTACCCATCTCTCGCCAAAGCTTCACACGTCATCTCACTGCCTAACCTGAGGGGTGTCAACACATTAAAAGAAACAAGTGTTAGCTATAAAGCTAAGTAAGATAACACCAGGTTTAAGCAAAACATTTCATCCATTTAAATCGTCACTTTAAAGCATTACGTCATTTTAATTAGGCATTCATACCACCGTAAGGCACAAGTTATGCATAACACTTAACATCTAATTAGCTCGAGCATTTATCATATTTAGTTTAGATTTCCACCTTTAACCTAAACTAATCCATACTATCATCTTTTCACGTTAGGGCCCTTAAAACGTGCACGTGTCATGGCAACCTAAAAAGGTCTAGTGTTCTAGATGAACAAGCCACATATACATGCACATAACAACATTACAACATATCATTAACCACCGTTCATCATAACATATCATATCGTAAACATATCATTAACCACCGTTCATCATAACATATCATATCGTAAACATATCATTAACCACCGTTCATCATAACATATCATATCGTAAACATATCATTAACCACCGTTCATCATAACATATCATATCGTAAACATATCATTAACCACCGTTCATCATAACATATCATATCGTAAACATATCATTAACCACCGTTCATCATAACATATCATATCGTAAACATATCATTAACCACCGTTCATCATAACATATCATATCGTAAACATATCATTAACCACCGTTCATCATAACATATCATATCGTAAACATATCATTAACCACCGTTCATCATAACATATCATATCGTAAACATATCATTAACCACCGTTCATCATAACATATCATATCGTAAACATATCATTAACCACCGTTCATCATAACATATCATATCGTAAACATATCATTAACCACCGTTCATCATAACATATCATATCGTAAACATATCATTAACCACCGTTCATCATAACATATCATATCGTAAACATATCATTAACCACCGTTCATCATAACATATCATATCGTAAACATATCATTAACCACCGTTCATCATAACATTTCATATCGTAACCACATGTACGGGGAAGCATTTTAGGCATAACATCGTCATCATTAATCCCCGAGTACCTCCCATATCAACCCAACCACCTATGAGTTATACATTATTGTTATGGAGGTTATAGTTTACGAACCATTTTCGTTGCACCCTCAGCGTGACAAAAGTAGTGTATCTTACCTGTTGGGAGTGTGCGCGCGTAATGAAAGGCTAAAAGTGCTTAACAATAATCCCCGACACCTAAGATACATTAATATACAAAATATAAGTCATTTGGGACCCAAACGAACTTTAAAACGAACTTTAAAACGAACTTAGGTTTGTTCTTACGAACTTAGACTCACTGAACGAACTTAGCAATGCCCAAACGAACTTAGGCCTTCAAACGAATTTAGGACATACTGAACGAACTTAGCAATGCCCAAACGAACTTAGAAGACCATAAACGAACTTTAACTTCGTTTGTTGAACGAAGTTAGGGTTTACTCAAACGAATTTAAGTCTCAAAACCGACTTTAAACGAACTTTAAAACGAACTTTAAAACGAACTTTAAAACGAACTTTAAAACGAACTTTAAAACGAACTTTCAAACGAATTTAAGTTTCAAAACCACTTAGACATTCACTTTAAACGAATTTAGACACCTTAGGGTTCAAACGATTTTTGAAGGCTTCAAACGAACTTAGTTTGGGTTCAAACGAACTTAGGCTCATCTTCAAACGAATTTAGAGTGTTCCAAACGAACTTAGGATTGTTCTTACGAACTTAGACTCACTGAACGAACTTAGCAATGCCCAAACGAACTTAAAACGAACTCAGAAAACGAATTTAAGACTCAATTTCGACCAGAATTCATAAAACGACTTTGTTCTTCGATTTTTCCAGAAACAAACGACTTGGGCTTCACCCAAAACATGATTTTGACATTGTTAAACATATTTTGATCATTCATATCGATTACAAACTCGTTTGACACCGTTTAGATCATTAATTAGCCAAAGACACAACATGAACCCTAATTAACAAAAACCCTTTTAAAAACAGATCTGAAACATCAATTTATGACCTTTAAATCTGTAAATACATCGATGAATCATTAGTTACCTGATAATACAATGACCGATCTAATCCAATGCCAAAACACACGATCGATTGACCCAAAACTTGAAGATTTGCTTAAGAAATTCAAGAAGGATTGAAGGAACTTGTTTTCTTGACTTAATTATGATTAATGGCTGCAACTAATGAGAGATTAGGTTTCCCTAATCACTTAACCCGTTTTTAACTTTCCAACATTGGCAAAATTGGTCCCTGGACTTCATATCGACTTTATTTCGCTTAAAAACACTTATTGGGGATACATATAACACACTAAAGCACTTTCACACACTACAAAGGCCTTTTACACATCATTTAATCCACTTTATTGTCACTCATTAAAGATAAATAAATCTCACATATAGGGCACATAAACATATAAACACACATTTTATCACATATCAAATTACGGACTTAGAATTTGACCTAACGACGTTAGTCAACATAAACGATTAAGTTTTGGGATGTTACAATTACCTCCCCCTTAAGAGGATTCCGTCCCCGGAATCACTTCAGCATCAAAAAGGTGGGGATAGGTCTCCCGCATTACGGACTCGGTCTCCCAAGTCATACTTTTGCCGTGATTGTGTTTCCACTTAATGAGAACTAGATCGATAGTCTTTCGTCGTAACGTCTTTTGTTTCCTTCCCATTATAGCAACAGGTTCATCAACAATCTGCTTGTTTGGATCAATACTTACGTCCTCGAGTGGAATGACATCCGCTTCATTTGCATAGCATTTACGTAGATAACACACATGAAATGTGTTGTGAATTCCATGAAGTTCTGGAGGTAATTCCAGTTGAAATGCCTGTTCATTAACCTTTTTAATGATCTTAAAAGGTCCAATGAATCTAGGGCTTAGCTTTCCTCGTTTGCCAAATCGTAAAACACCTTTCCAAGGCGACACCTTGAGTAAAACCATTTCACCTTCTTTAAAATCAAACGGCCTCCTTTTCTTATCGGCATATGACTTTTGCCTTTCGCGAGCAACACGCAGGGCTTTCTTTGCAACATTAACTTTATCGGCCGTAATTTGTACTACTTCAGGTCCAGCAAATTGCTTTTCCCTGGGCTCCAACCAACAACTAGGAGTCCGACACTTTCTACCATATAACATCTCATAAGGTGGCATTCCAATGCTCGCGTGATAACTATTGTTATACGCAAACTCAACAAGAGGTAGGTGTTTATCCCACGAGCCACCATAATCCATCACACAAGCTCTGAGCATATCTTCGAGCGTTTGAATAGTCCTTTCACTTTGCCCATCGGTCTGCGGGTGATAGGCTGTGCTCAGACGAACTTGAGTACCAAATTCCCGTTGAAAACTCTTCCAAAATTTGGAAACAAAGTGAGCATCACGATCGGACACAATCGATAACGGGACACCATGTTTAGAAACCACTTCATCAATATACAACGTAGCGAAGTTCTCCATAGGAGCAGTCTCACGAACTGGGAGAAAGTGAGCACTCTTCGTTAATTGATCGACAATAACCCATATCATATCGTGACCACGAGGCGTCCTCGGAAGTTTGGTTACAAAATCCATCGTAATGCGATCCCATTTCCACTCAGGGATCTCGAGTTGCTGAAACTTCCCGTAAGGCTTTTGGTGTTCAGCTTTTACTTTAGCACATGTCAAACACTTCTGTACATACATCATCACATCGTTTTTAATACTGGGCCACCAATAAATCGGCTTCAAGTCCGCATGCATCTTTGTGGCACCAGGGTGTACAGAATACTTAGTCTTGTGAGCTTCGTCCATCACTAACTCACGATTGCCTCCATATAGAGGAACCCATATTCTACCTTTGTAAGTTCGAAGACCGCGACTATTTTCTTCCATTTCAAGTCTATTTTTCTTCTTTTTACCAATAGACTCCTCTTTCACATTCTCCTCCTTCAACGCTTCAATTTGAGCTAATCGAATAGGTTCCATTAAGTTCGACTCAACCTTCGTAATCATTGCACATAACCTACTCTTCGCATATCCTTTGCGGCTCAAGGCATCAGCAACCACATTAGCTTTGCCGTATACAACGAAGGGCTTTCATCATCGAGATCACCTTAACATTTCCCGGCTTCTTGTCACCATAAACACAGACACCTTTACCATCAGGGGTAGCGATACGAACTATTTTCTTTGCACATAAGACGACAGCATCATTCTTAGACATCCAGTCCATACCGAGAACAACATCAAAACTAGGAATGGTAGTTGGTAACAAATTAGCAGTAAACGACCGACCCTCTATCTCTAACGGACAATCAGAATAACCCTCTCGTATAATAGTCGTTGCACCGTTAGCCACTTCTACTTCTATAGGACACCGTAAGGAACTAGTAATCATGTCTAGTTTAGGAGCAAACAGAGTAGACACAAAAGATTTGTTCGCACCAGAATCAAATAACACATTAGCAAGTTTGGAGTTAACAATAAGGGTAGCAGTAACTACCTGGTCGTCATCTTTGGCCTCTTCAGCCGTCATCTGATAAGCACGGGCTTTGGCTTTGGAAGCTTCTGCCTTCTTTCCCTCATCTTTCTTCATCTGCGGGCAGTCTGCAATACGGTGCTTGGTGTCTCCACATTTATAACATCTTGCCTTGTCAGTGCATTGATCAATGGTATGACCCTGAGTTCCACACCTATTGCACCTGCGGGTCTTTGTAGAACACTGACCAGAATGGATAGATTTGCAGCCTGGGCACCATTTTCCATCCTTGTCTGCCCTTCCCTTGTCAGAGGACGATGAAGATCCCTTAAATTTCTTTCCAAAACGATTTGATCCACCAAACCTCCTCTTATTGCCAGACTTCTTCTCATCCTCTTTCTTTTCAACTTTCTTATCCGCAGCAAAATCATCATCAAGCTTTTTAGATTTTTTGATTGCTTCAGTTAGAGTCTTATGCTGCCTACAAATACCTCGATAACTTGGAGGTAAACCATCGACATAGCAGGCGACTTGATCTGCATCAGTTCTGAATAGATGACCCACAAATTTCATCTTTCCATAAAGGAACGAGCATAATCATTAATTTTTCCCACTTCAGCCTTCAGGGCACGAAACTCTTTTTCCATTTTTCTCTGCTCATGAACTCCAATATACTCTTCAATAAATTTCTGTCTGAAGTTAGCCCACGTAATAGCAGATACCATAGCTGGAGTCATCGAAATGGTAATGCTCTTCCACCAGTCCCGAGCACCTTCTTTCAGCATCCTACTAGCACACAACACTTTCTTATCCTCGGGACAATCACAAGCTTCAAAAACCATCTCAGTATCATCAAGCCATTCCATGCAACCCACTGCATTAAGTGTTCCATAGAATTTCTGAGCTCCGCACTTCTGAAAACTTTCGAACTTGAATCGAGGAGCTTGAACTACATTAGGAGGAGCCACATCAACATTAACAGGGGGAACGACTACATTATTAACTGGTAGCTCAGTGTGGTGAGAAGGCACTGAGAAATTGCCATCAGTTCCTTCAGCATTTTCGGCAAGAGCGTTGTTCAGTTGCTCCTGAGTCTGTGCTAACTGGGCCTGGAGAGTCAGCACAAGATTGTACAATTCAGCTGCATTTGGGATTTGCTCCACCACTGCTTCGTTAACTATGGGTTGATTACCAGGAGGTGGAGGCATAGGGCCTAACGAGCCTTGCCGATTGACCTGCTGAGGATTCACTCGATTTCTATTCACGTTAGCTGCAGCAGCAGTAGCAGCAGCATTAGTAGCAACTGCACCTGGATGGACAGGTGGAGTAACGCTGGCAGTTGCTCCGTCACGTTGGATGTTGCGGTTGCGAGTGTTAACCATTTTCCTTCAATAAAATGGTGGAGTCGATAAGCGCGAAATAAAACAAAAGTTCGTTGGGATAAGGCTAAATCATATCATCGTAACATAAACATCTCGTAAGCCTTATCACACTCGCACTCATCCCAACCCATCCTACATCACATGTCATCACTAGCTAAGGCATCCTACGAGTACCTAGCATGCATATCCTAAGTTTAAGTCCAAATCCTATGGTCAATAGGCCTTGGTTCACTTAAACTACTTCTCTAATACCAAATTGTAACACCCGTTTCGTAAAAATATGGATTTCCAAAAATTTCGCCTAACGGCGTTAAATCATGCGGAAACGATTTAGGAAAATACTCAACTAAGGAAAACAGTTGAGAAAACATTGGTGGTGTTACTAATAGCATCAAATCTGTAATAAAAGAAATCCATAAGATTGCCCAACATAAAGCAATCATAACCTAGTCATTACATAAGTTCCATAAAGGAAATCAATAACATAAGGTCTATGCGAAGCTATTGGGTAAACTAAAGCCAGCTTGATCATCTACCCATCTCTCGCCAAAGCTTCACACGTCATCTCACTGCCTAACCTGAGGGGTGTCAACACATTAAAAGAAACAAGTGTTAGCTATAAAGCTAAGTAAGATAACACCAGGTTTAAGCAAAACATTTCATCCATTTAAATCGTCACTTTAAAGCATTACGTCATTTTAATTAGGCATTCATACCACCGTATAAACATATCCACATCACATATAAGCATAGAGTTCATGACCCTAAGCGTGCCTAATCAATTTGATCACTTTGATTCACCTCGTTAAGTTGTAACCGAAGTTACCGTTTTAAGGAAAGACAATGTCGATCCATGAGTAGCACGCTATGTTCATGACATTAGGTGGGTCATCAGGCCACCCGAAACTACTCGCCACATATGACTTGTTGCAAGGAGCCACCCGAGCAACCATTTTAACGTACCTATAACCACCGTCAGGCATGACGTACCTATTACCACCGTCAGGCATACGTACCTATTACCACCGTAAGGCACGATGTACCTATTACCACCGTAAGGCACGATGTACCTATTACCACCGTAAGGCACGATGTACCTATTACCACCGTAAGGCACGATGTACCTATTACCACCGTCAGGCATGACGTACCTATTACCACCGTCAGGCATGACGTACCTATTACCACCGTAAGGCACGATGTACCTATTACCACCGTAAGGCACGATGTACCTATTACCACCGTAAGGCACGATGTACCTATTACCACCGTAAGGCACGATGTACCTATTACCACCGTAAGGCACGATGTACCTATTACCACCGTAAGGCACGATGTACAACATATATTACCACCGTTCATCATAACATATCATATCGTAAACATATCATTAACCACCGTTCATCATAACATATCATATCGTAAACATATCATTAACCACCGTTCATCATAACATTTCATATCGTAACCACATGTACGGGGAAGCATTTTAGGCATAACATCGTCATCATTAATCCCCGAGTACCTCCCATATCAACCCAACCACCTATGAGTTATACATTACTGTTATGGAGGTTATAGTTTACGAACCATTTTCGTTGCACCCTCAGCGTGACAAAAGTAGTGTATCTTACCTGTTGGGAGTGTGCGCGCGTAATGAAAGGCTAAAAGTGCTTAACAATAATCCCCGACACCTAAGATACATTAATATACAAAATATAAGTCATTTGGGACCCAAACGAACTTTAAAACGAACTTTAAAACGAACTTAGGTTTGTTCTTACGAACTTAGACTCACTGAACGAACTTAGTTGCCTTCAAACGAATTTAGGACATACTGAACGAACTTAGCAATGCCCAAACGAACTTAGAAGACCATAAACGAAGTTTAACTTCGTTTGTTGAACGAAGTTAGGGTTTAACTCAAACGAATTTAAGTCTCAAAACCAACTTTGTTTGTTGAACGAAGTTAGGGTTTAACTCAAACGAATTTAAGTCTCAAAACCACTTAGACATTCACTTTAAACGAATTTAGACACCTTAGGGTTCAAACGATTTTTGAAGGCTTCAAACGAACTTAGTTTGGGTTCAAACGAACTTAGGCTCATCTTCTTACGAACTTAGACTCATGAACGAACTTAGTTTGGGTTCAAACGAACTTAGGAAGCTTAGAACGAACTTTAAGTTCGTTCGGAAGCTGTTGACATCAGAAAAACGAATTTAAGACTCAATTTCGACCAGAATTCATAAAACGACTTTGTTCTTCGATTTTTCCAGAAACAAACGACTTGGGCTTCACCCAAAACATGATTTTGACATTGTTAAACATATTTTGATCATTCATATCGATTACAAACTCGTTTGACACCGTTTAGATCATTAATTAGCCAAAGACACAACATGAACCCTAATTAACAAAAACCCTTTTAAAAACAGATCTGAAACATCAATTTATGACCTTTAAATCTGTAAATACATCAATGAATCATTAGTTACCTGATAATACAATGACCGATCCAATCCAATGCCAAAACACACGATCGATTGACCCAAAACTTGAAGATTTGCTTAAGAAATTCAAGAAGGATTGAAGGAACTTGTTTTCTTGACTTAATTATGATTAATGGCTGCAACTAATGAGAGATTAGGTTTCCCTAATCACTTAACCCGTTTTTAACTTTCCAACATTGGCAAAATTGGTCCCTGGACTTCATATCGACTTTATTTCGCTTAAAAAACACTTATTGGGGATACATATAACACACTAAAGCACTTTCACACACTACAAAGGCCTTTTACACATCATTTAATCCACTTTATTGTCACTCATTAAAGATAAATAAATCTCACATATAGGGCACATAAACATATAAACACACATTTTATCACATATCAAATTACGGACTTAGAATTTGACCTAACGACGTTAGTCAACATAAACGATTAAGTTTTGGGATGTTACAATATCGCTTTGCTGGAATTCCTCTAGTTGACCTTGTTGGAAGCACATACTTTTCTGGGACCACTGTATCAACCTGTTCTTCATTTTCCTGTATACTTTTATTTAAATCTGGTACAACAGTTTCCATTATAACATTCTCAGAAGAATTACGTACCTCGGATATCAGGTTTGGACTCATATCTTCGGTGGCACTGTTTTGTTGCTCCTGAGAGGACTCTTCTGGAGGAGAATGTGCTTCTTGAGATACATCTAGATCAACTGTGGTATTCGACTCTAGAAGATTTGTTTCTGAAATGTAACCCAGCCAACTCAGTGTGTCACATTGTTCCTCCCCCTGACCACTGTGTGGCGGGGAGTAGAAATACTTGGTATCAAGGAAATCACAGTTCATTGTGGTGAACATATGACGAGTTTTCGGCACAAATACACATGGATCAAGTTTACTTCATATCCCACAAATACACATTTTTCAGCACTTGGATCAAGTTTATTTCGATATGACTTTGGAACATGAACAAAGAAAGTACATCCGAAAACTTTAGGTGGAAGGGTAAGTGCTGGCGGAAGAGTATGGTAATCAGTGAGAACTTTGAGGGGTGTTTTCATTTTAAGGATTTTGGTTGGAAGTCGGTTAATTAGGTAGGTAGCAGTGGCTAGAGCTTCTGGCCAAAAATGTTTTGGAACACCAGATTCAATTATTAGAGCTCTAGTCATTTCTAATAATAGTCTATTTTTCCACTCAGCAATTCCATTTTGCTCTGGTGTATGTGGACATGTGGTTTGATGGATAATTCCTTTGGATTTAAAAAATAGGTCCATTTGTGAGTTGACATACTCTCCACCATTATCTGACCTGAAAATTTTGATAGACTGCTGAAATTGGGTTTGAACCATAGCATAAAAAACAGTGAATCTGTGAGTCCCAAAATATATAGATGATTAACAAACCCGACTGGCAAGTACAACTAATCTTGATGGACAAGTTTAGTTTACGATCCAGATAAGGATAACAAGAAACAATTGACAATATGAATAATGCAAGAACAAATGGCAGAAACTATATAAAGATATATATATAAATATAATCAAGTATGTAGCATTGAGACACGTTGTTTTCAAATGTATTTGATTTATTGATGTATAAACAAATACAAGGATTGTTGCGGAACAAAGATAAACACCAAAGTGTAAGTATCTAAACAATCCTGAAATACAAGTGATCTAATTGACTTGGAAATACTCGTAAGTTTACTTAGAGTATATCTCACAAGTTGCAATGCAAAGTTTCAGGCTGTTTGCAAGTTGTGAGAAGACTTTGTATTTATAGACCAAGTCCATGATGATGTGGACAAGATCGTACAAATGTGGTTGTGAGCATTTAAGGAATTAAACCATAATTCCTTACATGCTGCACTTGGAAGAGTATATAAGTCACTTGATGTGACTTATGGTACTAGGTTCCAAGCCTATACTTTGTACCTTTTATTAATAGATAAATCTATTAACTGGATAAAGGTGTAAAGTAAAAGTCTTCCTCGTAATCAGTGTAAAGTGTTGTAAATACTTTACACTTAGATGCTTCAGTCTTCGATCTGGTAGAATCACTCTGATGCTCGCTTCTGAGGTGATTCTCTTCTTCATACTTCAGTCTTTGACTTCAGAATGAATGCTTCAGATTTGTCTTGATCTGAACTGAAGTGAAGCTTCAGTGAAGGAATTCTGAGACATCTCAGAATTCTGATAAAACGTCTTCACTAAACTTCAAGCTATTTCTGAACAAATTATACTTGGTCGATTTTCGACCTAACAGAATCTATCAAATATTTCAGCTTTATTTTTAAAAAAATAAATCCAAGTCATCCTGGTGCAATCATCGACAAAAATCACATATTATCTGAAATTTTGACCCCCAAGAACTGGGGCAGGACCCCATACATCAAAGTGAATTAATGAAAAAGGAACTTGAACTCTTGTATTACTAGGTTTATAGGTTTGTCTATGACTTTTGGCGACAATGCAGGTTTCACATGAAATAGATTTATTCAAAGGAAAATGTTTAGGGAACAAGGTATGTAAATAACTAACTGAAGGATGTCCTAGTCTTCTATGCCATAACCAGGCTTCTCTTTCACTTGTCCCATGAGCTAGCTTCACACTTCCACTTGCATTTACTTCATCAATATAATACAGTCCCTCTCTCTCAGTGTCCCGCCCAATAATCTGTCCCGTCCTGATATCCTGTAAAATACAAAAAGTTGGATGCATGAGAACTGAGCAATTAAGTTCTTTTGTCACGTGACTTATTGATAAAAGTTTATGTGACAAAGAAGGAACATAAAGGCAATTAGATAATTTAATGTCTGGAGAAATTGTAATTGTTCCCCTAGTCTTTACATTCATTTTCCATTTATTTGTTGCTTGGATATGTGTTTTTCTCGGCCTTGAAGTTTCTGAAAAATCAGATAACTCGTACGTCATAGTATCCGTAGCCCCACAATCAAAAATCCAAGGCCCATTTGAATCTGCATTAGAAGTTTGGGTTGTATATGCTGATCCAAAAACTCAGTGTTTTCACGACCGGACCGGACCGGCCGGCCAAACCGATCGGGCCGGGACCCGGAAGCAAAAACGGTCCGGCTATAGGTGTTGAAACGGTCGTGCAACTGACCGGCCGGTTAGCCGGAAACCGGTGGTTGAACCAGAAAACCGCGATGGACCGGCTATCGATTTTGTTTCGTTTTTTCTCATTTGTCTTCAAAAAAGAATTACAAAAGAAGAAAAGACATAGCAGAACGAGGTATTAGGAGATTCAATAGCAGCCAGAAAGTACGACGACGACAGAGGAGGTTGACGGCAGCTAGCGGAGGCAGAGCACGACGGCATAACAAGATCTGATATGTGTTTAGTGTTTGTTTTAGTGTGTGGAATGGTTTAGATCTGATATAAAGTAGGAGTTTAGATCTCTTTTTTCAAGTAAGAAGAAAAAGAAAAAAAAGACGATGGAGGTATGATAGATCGGATACAAGTGAATTTCTTTATTTGGGATATCTGATAGGTAGGAGTTTTGACTTTTTTTGGGATTTTAAAGTAATTTCTTTATTTGGGATTTTATTAATATTTTTATTTATATACGAGTAGTCTAATTCATATACTGTTATGCATTAATATTTTTTATTATGTATATTATATATAATTATATTATATATATAAATAAAGTTATCCGGTTATTTGACCCGGTTCGACCGATCCGACCGATCTGACCAGTAACCAGTAAAGAGACCGGTTCGACGTCCGGTCCGGTTATGAAAACATTGCAAAAACTAGTGGACTTTTTTTATTATTAAGCCACTATCAAAAATATTCGGCCCACCCTTATTATTATTAAGCCCATTATTAAAAGGGTATTTAGGATTTGGAAATAATTTAGGGTGGGGCCGGTCTATATTTACACACATATGGAAAGTTTGACAATTTATGGAAACAACAATCTTCCCTTTTACCTTCTACCACTGAGAAAGAACCGTCCCCCCCTTTTTCTCCCCCAGCCGCCGCTACACCACTGTAGCCTTCTGACCGCCGGCCACCACTGATGCTTGCCTTATTCTGGTCATTGACTAGAGTACTTGCTTTGGCTTTTTCGGATTTGATCGATTTGATGCTTTTCTTAGTGCCATCGGTCCACCAATCCGGATACCCAACAAGACGGAAGCACTGTTCCGTGGTGTGTCTTAACATGCCACATTCATCACAAAGTAGATCAGATTTATCATCTTTGATCTCCTTTTTCTTGCTATCGAACCGTCGGTAACTTTTTGAAACAAAACCATCGCCGTTGATTTATCCGGCGGCGACACCTTGGGGTTCGATGGTAGTTGCTCCCAAAATCTTTTGGTGAGCGGCTTCCTTTCGTACAGTGGCATAAGCAGCTTCTGCGGTTGGAATGGGTTCGGTTCGAAGAATTTCTCTCTTTATTGCATCGAATTTCCGATCTAATCCATTCAAAAATTGAAAGAGTTTTTGATCAGATCGGATTTTCGCATATGTTTTTATATCATCGGCACACTTCATCGGATTGGGATCTATCCGATCTATCTCTCCCCATACACCTTGGAGAGAGATCCAGAAATCTTCAAGGGTTTTATCACGTTGCTTCAATTCGTTGGCTTTGACATGAAGATTAAAGGCTTGCAATTTATCTTTGCCACTACTGTATGTTGTTACCAAGGCATCCCACAGTTCTTTTGATGTGGAAAACTCGGTCAGATTTCCGGCTATGGTTGGCTCGATGTTTTGAATGAGCCAAGAAAAAACGATCAGGTCTTCTTGTTCCCATATCTCGTATTTTTCTGATGATGCTTTTTCAGGTGGGTTTTCGGTTAGATGATTTAATAAGGTTTTGGATTTACCACCTTTGGCCACTCGAATCATTCGAGTCCATAAGGCGTAGTTTTGGTTGTTTAGTTTAAGGTTGATTTGCAGGTTGTCGGAAAGCTTTGGCTGTTGATGATGATTGTTATTTTTTGTAGTAAATTTGCAATCTGAAGCGCTAACTCGGAACCCGAGCCTGAGCCGCCGGCTTCGTCGGCCATGGTGGCTGCTCGATGGTTTGTGAGTATAACGGATGATTAGGTAGATGATGAGAACCGAATTAACGGCTCTGATACCATGAAAACGATAAGGATTCAAAGGGTTTTATGTTTTATTGATAATTGATAATTGATTGATTACAATGAGAAACAAAAAGCTGAATTTATACTAATACATATGGCCTAATTTCAGAAACGATTTTGTGATATTGGCTGGCATTAGCTTTTCTTGGTCAGAAAGTTGTTGTAGACTTTTAATGGTTGCAATCTTCTAATGAGGGAAATGATGTATTGGCTGATCCCGAAAATCTTTTCTATTCTAACAAATACATTTATTTGTCGAGAATATAACATTGGATTGATTCAATAATAATATTAAAAACTATTCATTAGCGGAAGTAATTTTGTATATCGAGAAAATCTTTGTGCAACAATCACACAACTATCAAGTTCAATCACTTATTCTATTTCTCCAAGACTACTCTTGTGTTCATCTCGTACATAATGCTAATATTGAACCGATCGATTTAGATCCAAGTTTAGTCTACCCTTTATAAAGCACATAATCTGATGGTAGATTGTAAACTTTATAACAAAGAAGATTAAACTACTTTATTGCAAAACATCATATCTGTGAAAAAGTATGCTTGTTATTTTCAATCATTGCGACAAAAAAATTGACTTGCGTACATATTTCCGTTCTAACTGAATTACCGTATATAAACTTAGTGAAAATTATAAGTGCCCATATATAGTGTGTTTTTTTTTAACAGCGATTAGTAGTTACCACTTACCAGTTAACATTCCAAGCACCACAATAACATTTAATTACAGTATGTGGAACTCGAACCACGCATTTCTGGTATAAAACTCAGGACTCTCGAAAATCCGCTAATAATTCACTCTTACAAATGTAGAAAGTAAAAGTCAAACTCTGGTAGATTTCGCCAAGGTCTAAGACCTTATCAATGGGTCACCAATCCATTTGCAAACGTACGTGTTCTAAATAATAATTCTATTCCAAATCCAAACAAGAAGAGAAAGCATATATCGACCATCACATCATCGATCAGCAAAAGTAGTATCCCATATTTTGACGCTGCCACCATCACCATCCGTCCCGTCATACCGTCGCATCGCACAGGCATGTACTTGTCTAATTAATTAAAAGTATATGTTTAAGAACACAATAATTATCATCTATAATATAACTAAAAGAGGAGGTTGGGGGTACACTTGGCACCCCTAATCCCCCTCCTTGAGCCTAATCCTCCCTCCTTATTAATCCTCTATTTTTTTAATATTTATTTAATATTGGCCGACCTTATTTTTAATTAAAAAAAATTTTATCCTTAAAAGTCTCCCAAAAATTATTTTATTATCATTTTATATATATATATATAACCTAGAAAAAACCCTCACATATTCTCAATCCAAACAAAAACCTACGGCCAAAAAAATAAAAACCTACGTTCGACTAGCAAAGGGTTTTTTTATTTATATACTTTCTTCATATTAATCATTATTATTATTATTTGAGTTAATTGCATTTTTGGTCCCTGTGGTTTGTAAGTTTTGGCAGGTTCAGGACCTTTTCAGGTTTCATTGCATTTTTGGTCCCTATTTTTGAAACCTTTTGCAAATTTGGTACAAATTAACGGTGGTTGATAAATGAAGCCGTTAAGTGCTGTTAGAATTAAAAATGGTGTTTATTTGTAAATGTTTAAAAGTGTAAGGGGTATTTGTGTCAATAATGTTAGTCAAAAAGTTTGTCCAATTAACACAATTTATTCCTTTTATATCCATTTATTTTATTTATAAAAAAAAAGAAAAAGAATTTTTTTCTGCAAACTTCCCTCTTCAATTCCGTTTTCGCGATTTGTCAATTGATCTGAAAAACATCAGGTTTTGTTCGCGATCCGATTCCGGTCATATTCATATTTTAAGTTTTCCGATTCATCGAGATTCGATGACAGCTACTTTTTCGGTGAATTTTCCGGCAAAGTTTTTTGACAAAATAATAGGCTAGGTTTTGTGCGGAATGCAAACCTGAGCCATTTGGTACCGGTTTCGTGTTTTAATTCGTAAAAACAAAGGAGAATCGCAAATTTAAGTTTTCCGACGCATATTTTCCGACGACGGTTTCTGAAGTTCATCTTGATCAGGGTTTGTGCGCGGTGGAATTCTGAATTGATAGGTATCAGTTTCGAGTTTTTACTCGAAGAAAGAAGGGAGAAATCGTGAATTTCGTTTTCCCGGCGCGTTTTGAATTTTCCGACCAACTGTTGAACATTCCGGGCGCCATTGTTTCTTACATTTAGCGAGCTAAATTACAAAACTTTCATTTATAGAGCTCGTAAATTTTTATAAATTTTTACAAAACAATCACGTGTATATCTCACTGACAACACGACAAACTTTTTGAGCAACACTATTAAAACAAATACCCCTTACACTTTAAAAAATTTACAATTAAACACCATTTTTAATTTTAACAGCACTTAACGGCTTCATTTAACAACCACCGTTAATTTGTACCAAATTTGCAAAAGGTTTTTGAAATAGGGACAAAAATGCAATGAAACCTGAAAAGGTCCTGAACCTGCCAAAACATACAAACCACAGGGACCAAAATTGCAATTAACTCTTATTATTTTACATTTAATTCTTATGTTATTGTTATTATTATCTCTTTTAATTTAGTTTGTTGTCCATTATAGGTTCGTTATGGCTTCTTTTTCAACAACAAAAAATAAGACCACATTAGTTCATCTTGAAGATCTTAAGCCAACGTTAACCATCATCTACGACTCCGTGTTGTGCATGTATGGACTGTTTCAGAGTGGAACAACCCGAAGAAAATCAAAACGTTCGAGATGGTCTTTGTTGATGAATTGGTATGTATTTTTCAAATTATATACTGTACACTTTTAGAATATAAGAAACTGCAAATTTTTTATTTAACTAAAGTTGATAAAAAAGGGGTAAACTAGAATCAATATTTATATGGAGTTAATTTTCATATGTTTCTTCTTTAGCTTTCGTATTGATTAAGTTTAATTTGATACATATAATGAGTTTGTGGGATTACAATTCTATTTACAGTCATATATGACTTGACTAATCTAAATATTATATATTAACTTTTGTATTTGTAACCTATATTAACTGTTAGGATTTACGATTATATCTTAGGTTCTGTTCGATTCTGAATTTTTAAAGACAATATTCATAGTCATAATTGTTGCTATTTAATGTTGAGTTTGCTTTCATATCTGCCTTTTCTTCTTTAATTATGGTTACTTTAGTTTCACCATCCTGTTGTTTGAATCAACATCTTTCGTAAACAATACGAGAATTTTATGAATTAGTATTCTGATATGATTCCGATATGTATGATAGGCTTTTCCCGAAAGATTAGTTTATTACGCATTACTTCTTCAACTTTTTGCGTTATTTGAATCGTTTTATGTTTGATTTTTAGGTATTTTAATTTTATTCGGTATCTATTTAATATACTTGAATTCCAATTTTTTAACTTTGATTAATATATTTTGATACTACCCGTCTATTGGACGGGACTGAGCACTAATATACGTATATGCATCTTAAATGATTCTCTATAAAAAAGTTCATTTTGTCACCTTAAGGTTTATCTATTATATATAATATATATTTAGTTATTAATCACATTTTTAGATTTCAATTCATTGTCTCTTTTATACAATAATCATCATTCATCAAAAGCATCACCCACAACCACCTCCACTCTCCAAAAAAACATTGAATTATTGTCGCTCTTCCTCCTCCTAATTTGTTCACGTTAAACACGTATGTGCAAACATGAGGTCGAGAAAATAAAATTCTGTTAAAGTGTTGTTGATGCATATATTGTGGCCAAAACAAAAAAGTCAGGTTTAGATAATACAACTTTGAGAGTACGTACAATGTTTACCTTTTGTTGGACGGCAAAAGCTTTATTGAACATACTTACATACCAAAAGACTCGACCACATTATTATTGATGATTGAGCAGCTATATACACACACACACATGTATATATATCATGTATGTATGCTTGTACGTATAGTTAGAACATATGCACCAATTAATCGTACGTCAGTTTGTCAAGAAATAACCATAAGAGCGGCCATCTCTATATATGAAGAAACAATCGCTGCATAGATGAGGAATATGGTCATCATTGCAAGGTAAATTAAGAAACAACTCGATTTCGAACAAATAGTAGACATGTCTAACTTATAGGTGACTACTATGTATATTACCCCTTCTAAGTACAGTAATTAATTAGAAAGATAGAAAATGGTGTCATTATTTATCACAAATGATCAGGTTGATTTAATTTGTTTCAACCTTCATTGATCGATTATTTCTCCTAATTCCGCACAAGGCTTTATTAGATATCAAAAATTCTCACGCGATGGCATTTTATCAATTTTTGTAATTGTGCTTGTGATTCTAGCAAGATAAATACTGTACTTAAATAAATAACAAAAGCAAGAGACTATTGGTGTTCTTTTGCCAATCAAACCATGATATATATGGATTGGTTATTGTAAAACAAGTATTAAAGTAAAACAAATAGTACAACATCTTAACCTTTAGATCATGATAAAATTGATGCACGAAGATTCACGAAGCACAAGAATATATATTGATGCACGAGATTTTCATGATGGACGGTGATTTCTAATAAAGAGAAACCTATTGTTTTATTTGTTTTATTTTAATACTTGTTTTATTTTACCTAGAACCATGATATATAACCCTTCTACGACTAGGGAGCTTTCTAACATGGACTTCAAAAGTAGCTCAATTCACCTCCCAAGCTAATTAGAGTGCATCTTTAATTACTTTAGAAGATTTGAATGTGGCAAGTATTAATTAGCTCTCCAAAATTGGTAGTATCATCAAAGCTCAAAAGGTCTTGGTTACACAGAAAAAATTTATATAGTTAAATCATAAAAAAGACTTCTACCACAGAAGCATACATCGAATACATATCATAAACAGATGTATCACCAGTTAATAGCTAAATAATGTAGCTTAAGTTGCTAAATGCTCACCTAAAATCTGGAAAAAAAAATCCATAAAAAAAGAAGAGCATAATAAATATTTTTTCAAAAGCTAGCTTGACATGAAGAACCAAAAGTTAGGAAACATATTGAATCTTCTCAATGACTTTGGGCAAGGAATAGCTTAATTTGGTACCCTACAAATCTTTGGAAACAAGTGAGTGAGCAGATTTTGACAAGAACCCATTAACATATTTGCCTTTTGTTTAATCAAATCATTCTATATATAATCCAATATACTTTGTTCCATTCTCACTAACCATTTATGTTGTTTTCTCTTTGCTCTCACTTTTTTCTCAATTCCCAAGTTCTGTTCCAATTCAAAGACAAGAAAAAGTAGAAGTGACATTCGGTAGCTAGAGGTAGATAATTAGACCCCACCAATTTATATGTGATAGTCCAATCATATATACAGGTAACATAATTGTTCTTTTGGTCATCTAAGTCAAAGTATAAAAAGGCATTATAATAGTTTGAAGCAATTAAACCTAGTATAATTAGGACATTATTTCAATTGGTTGTCTTTTAGTACTATTGTGGACAAGCAGTTTGGAACATAAAGTGTTCATTTACAAGTTCAGATAGTTTTATTAAGGCTAGCTTTGGTGGAAAATATATAGCAAGAGGGATTGGAGTTTGGTCAAGGCATGTGCCACTGGATCTATATTTATCATTTAAAAAAGAAAAGGACAAATATACAATGCGTTTAAACATATATATATAGAAGAGAGATCAAATGAGAAGGTGTGCTTGGGATGGGTCAGCTTGGGTTGGTCAGCTTGGGGTGGGTTGGGTCAGCTTAGGTTTGAAGTCAAATTATTTACAAAAATGTCACCGCGCAATTTTTTTTTAAAAGCGACGTGTCACACTCTGATTGGCCAATAGGACCTTCTCTCCCTTCTCTCCTTAACACACCTTCTTCATCCTCACCCTTATATATATATATATATATATTATATATATATATATATAAATAGGAGAGAGATCAAATGAGAAGGTGTGTTAAGGGAGAGAAGGTCCTATTGGCCAATCAGAGTGTGACACGTCGCTTTTAAAAAAAATTGCGCGGTGACATTTTTGTAAATAATTTGACTTCAAACCTAAGCTGACCCAACCCACCCCAAGCTGACCCAACCCAAGCTGACCCATCCCAAGCTGACCCATCCCAAGCTGACCCAACCCAAGCTAACCAAGCTGACCCAACCTGACCCAGACCCCAACCTGACCCAACCCAGAACCCAAGCTGACCCAAAACCCATAATCTACATTTGTGTAGATTATGTGTAGATTGTGTCAAGCTGACCCAACCCAAGCTAACCAAGCTGACCCAACCCAAGCTGACCCAACCTAACCCAAGCTGACCCAACCCAGAACCCAAGCTGACCCAAAACCCATAATCTACATTTGTGTAGATTAATCTACATTTGTGTAGATTATGTGTAGATTGTGTCAAGCTGACCCAACCCAAGCTAACCAAGCTGGCCCAACCTGACCCAGACCCCAACCTGACCCAGACCCAACCTGACCCAACCCAAGCTGACCCAACCCAGAACCCAAGCTGACCCAAAACCCATAATCTACATTTGTGTAGATTAATCTACATTTGTGTAGATTGTGTCAAGCTGACCCAACCCAAGCTAACCAAGCTGACCCAACCTGACCCAGACCCCAAGCTGACCCAACCCAAACTGACCAACCCAAGCTGACCCAACCCAAGCTGACCCATCCCAAGCTGACCCAACCCCAAACTGACCCAACCGAACCCCAAGCTAATCCAACCCAAGCTGACCCAATCGAACCCAACCCCAAAGCTAACCCAACCGAACCCCAAGCTGACCCAACCCACCCCAACCTGACCCAACCCAAGCTGACCCATCCCAAGCTGACCCAACCCCAAACTGACCCAACCGAACCCAAGCTGACCCCAAGCTGACCCAATCGAACCCCAAGCTACCGACCCAACCCAAGCTGACCCAACCCAAACTGACCAACCTGACCCAACCCAAACTGACCAACCTGACCCAACCCAAACTGACCAAGCTGACCCTACCCAACCCAAGCTGACCCAACCAAGCTGACCAAGCTTCACAAAAGTTAATTTATTTACGATTATGCCACCGCGCAACTTTTTTATTTTTGCCACATGTCGCGTTTTGATTGGCCCATAGGACCTTCTCTCCCTTCTCTCCTTAAGACACCTTCTTCCAGGATCCTCACCCTTATATATATATATATATATATATATATAGCGTTCGTGATCGGCCTCCTCAACTAGGTATCGATCGAAAGGCGGGGAACAAGATCTCGAAGGAACAAGGAGGCTTCTTCCTCCTTTGACTTTGAATGAATATTCATAGCTGAGTCTACTAAAAGAGGGACCAGCCCCGGAAGAAGGTATTCGCAGCCGTTAAGCAAGAAGGAACAAGTTCATGCGACCATCCTCACCTCATATTCTTTTTATTCTCGATAGCCAGATAGTGAAGAAAGACGCTTAAACCCTTTAAGTCGTTCCTTCTATGGGTAAGTCAAGTTCAGTTAGAAAGTCCTTCCCTCTCTGCTCATCCTTCCCCGCCTTTATAAAAATTATCACACCCACTATAGAAAGAGTTTTTATAAAATATCAAATTCGCCCTTAATGAATTAATTTACACTCTAAACCTTTATTTTAATAATTAACATTTTAAGCCCTTATCTTCTAAAAATTTCCACTATCACAATTACATCAACCTACATCACTTGACACCGACACCACTAGACCGCCTTCCCCACCACCGCCGCCGCATTGCACGGGTACCATGGTCGTACTCCCTTATAAAAATTATCATACTCCCTAATTTTGGAAAGTGTTACATAATAGTTACATACGAAATTACTAAATTGCCCTTAATAAATACCCACTATAAAAAAAAAGTTTTTATAAATTACCAAATTTGCTCTTAATGAATTAATTTACACTCTAAACCCTTATTTTAATAATTAACACTTTAAGCCTTTATTTTTTAAAATATTTCACTATCACCTTTACATCAACCTACACCACTTAACACCGCCACAACCTGGAATTGAATTTTTATTTTTTTTTCTATCTATCATATTTTCTTTTCGAGTAGCAAAAAAGTTCCGTTTTTCCTGAGAAAAAAATAGCAATCAAATTTTTAACAAAACTACAATTTGTTGAAGTATACCATATATTTTGTCTGTGATTTTAAAGGCCTCTGTTATATAATTGTTTGTGTAAATTGCCTCTAAAAACTCAAGAATGACCTTAAGAATCGATATCATAACCAAAACATAAACGTCGGAATACGTTAAAACTAAAACCAAATAAAGTGCTACATAAAAGTTCACTTTCATAAGGTTGTTTTTCATGTAATACCAACGAGAACCCCGGCATGTGAAAGACGAATCAAATGATGTAGACCACTCGGATGGTGGCACAACTAACTGATCGAGCTTCATAATCATTAATCAACCATTTACTAACTGTTCATGGCTAGTCAAGGTCGTATTATTGCAAAAAGACTGGTGAAATCATAATTAGTTTCACCTAAACAGAAACCCATAGTTCGGCATAGAACTCTGAGACAGGTCATCCATTTTGCATAACGAATGATACGTGATAACCCATGAACACTATCAAATATATCGTGGCCTTGTGGGCCAGCCAAAGAGATATATATACCTCATATTCAATGCTAATCAAATTGGCAAAAATAGTTAAATCCTTAAATTATATATGTAAGTTTAACCTATCTAAAATGAAAATAAAAAAGCCAAATACCAATCCAATTGAACAAAGGGAAACCCAGATTTTCAAAGTTCAAACACCATACGCAAACTATCTAATGAGTTCGAAATTTTAATGTCACTTAAGATTTAGTGCATTGACTTCTTAACTTCTGCTGCCTTGCCAAATAGAAATGATTCTGCAAACAAAAGGGCAAAGTAACAGTAAATTCAACTAAATCAAACATCAGAACCTGAAAAGAATCAAAAGTCCTACCCGAGCAACAATTGTAACATTAGCCAGCTGACTTAAGCCTTGGACTGGAGACTAGAAATTGTAGTTCTTAATATCTGATCTCCAACTATCGATCTCAACTTTTTAATGAACTCTTCCCGACTAGTTTTCTTTCCCTACAATATCACCAACATAAGTAAGAAAAAACTTCCAAACGACACCACTAAACCGTCGTCCCCACCACCTCCGCCGCATTGCGCGGGTACCATGCTCGTATATATATAAAGTTCAAATGATTTCTGTTAATGTATGTGTGGTTAATTACATTTGATGACGTGTAACTGTGTCAGTTGTTTATATAAGCATAAAAGTAGTTTAGTGAATAAAATTTGCTAAAACAAGAAGAAATGAAGATTGCCATCAACCTGGAATTGAATTTTTATTTTTTTTTCTATCTATCATATTTTCTTTTCGAGTAGCAAAAAAGTTCCGTTTTTCCTGAGAAAAAAATAGCAATCAAATTTTTAACAAAACTACAATTTGTTGAAGTATACCATATATTTTGTCTGTGATTTTAAAGGCCTCTGTTATATAATTGTTTGTGTAAATTGCCTCTAAAAACTCAAGAATGACCTTAAGAATCGATATCATAACCAAAACATAAACGTCGGAATACGTTAAAACTAAAACCAAATAAAGTGCTACATAAAAGTTCACTTTCATAAGGTTGTTTTTCATGTAATACCAACGAGAACCCCGGCATGTGAAAGACGAATCAAATGATGTAGACCACTCGGATGGTGGCACAACTAACTGATCGAGCTTCATAATCATTAATCAACCATTTACTAACTGTTCATGGCTAGTCAAGGTCGTATTATTGCAAAAAGACTGGTGAAATCATAATTAGTTTCACCTAAACAGAAACCCATAGTTCGGCATAGAACTCTGAGACAGGTCATCCATTTTGCATAACGAATGATACGTGATAACCCATGAACACTATCAAATATATCGTGGCCTTGTGGGCCAGCCAAAGAGATATATATACCTCATATTCAATGCTAATCAAATTGGCAAAAATAGTTAAATCCTTAAATTATATATGTAAGTTTAACCTATCTAAAATGAAAATAAAAAAGCCAAATACCAATCCAATTGAACAAAGGGAAACCCAGATTTTCAAAGTTCAAACACCATACGCAAACTATCTAATGAGTTCGAAATTTTAATGTCACTTAAGATTTAGTGCATTGACTTCTTAACTTCTGCTGCCTTGCCAAATAGAAATGATTCTGCAAACAAAAGGGCAAAGTAACAGTAAATTCAACTAAATCAAACATCAGAACCTGAAAAGAATCAAAAGTCCTACCCGAGCAACAATTGTAACATTAGCCAGCTGACTTAAGCCTTGGACTGGAGACTAGAAATTGTAGTTCTTAATATCTGATCTCCAACTATCGATCTCAACTTTTTAATGAACTCTTCCCGACTAGTTTTCTTTCCCTACAATATCACCAACATAAGTAAGAAAAAACTTCCAAACACGACACAATTTGACACGATTTGATGTCCTGACATACCCTGAGAGATTCATAGTAGATATGCACTAGCTTTAAATCATCTGGAGCTACTTTATCTGATATAGCTTCAAACAGCTTTGAAAAAGATATCCACGGAGACTTAGGAGCCCTGGAGGTGCACGATCCAACACTAGGGATTTTTTGCACAGACATGTCATTCAGACTTTGGAATTGAGGGCTGCTAGTTCCCTAAAAAATGAAAAGAACACGTAAGCTAAACGCTCAAATATCACCTACAACTTATGGATTGTCCAAAGAGTGAATAATCTTCCTGATCTAAAGGAATGAACTCACCATTTTATTACTAGAAGAGGAATTCTGCAAGGGACCGTGGGGATCGTGGGTTGTTACCCTTGATGACAAGTCAACCCTACTTGCCTCTATAATTGGATTTCCTGCATTATCAAAAATACAATTTTAGACAACAATAGTGGGGTCTTATTCCTTTCATAGGATGCTAGAGCTGTTGATCCTGTTATATCATCATATAGGTTTGTTGGGAATTATCCTATTGCTGAATGTAAGCCAGCTCCATTTCTTTGGCTGTGAATACTGTACTCCCTCTCCTTGTCCTCATTTAACTCCTTTGAATCTCCAATACTCCCTTTCTTGAGCAGGGTCATAACTTAGACAAGTAGTATGCATCCCTTTCTTTCCCAACAAACTTTAACTTTTCTTCTTTACACTCATTTTTCTCTATCTAAACCTGAACCCACTCCTATGTTTTTTTCTAATTCTATTTAGACTCTTCAAGATGTGATTATAAAGAAAGTAACTCAAGCCTTTGGAGAATATATTTTTCAATAAGATGAGAATAGAAAAAAATCTATAAACAACTACCTTCAACGTTTGGGGGTATCTTGAAAGAGACTGCAAATTCAGGATGGATATGGGTATTCATGTTCATGTTCCAAATGATATAATGGTTGGGATTTTCAAGATTATCAACCCCACTGTCAAAGGACTCATCCCTTGGATAAAATTGTTTGGATCCAGGTATGACAACTTCCATGTTTCCCAATATCACACGGCATAACACCATGCATCTTACTCCATTTTCGTCAACATCACACATAGTAGCACTGTAACGGGAGCATTAAATTATATATTACATCAGATACAGAAAAACTAAAAAAGATGTAATGAAGTATCAGTGCAAAAAACATAGAAAGTGAAAAAAAAAATTAGTGTGTGCTGATAGTTCCCATGACAAGACAGGAAAGTAAAATGTCGGCACCTTATCATACGTTCATCATTCTCAGATTACCATTCACAAAACAGCACGAAACATAAGCGTATTCATACCTTTTGTGGGCAGAGTCGACAGCTGTAAGGTGGACGCCATACCCATACTGTCCAAGTTTTGGCCCATTATGTCCGAGCCCATAAATCACAGTGCTATACGGTGCATCTCTAGGAGACGCAAGCCAGGCGTATTGCACATTCGCATTTCCACGAAGCTTTTGTGTGATTTCGATCTGCTTCTGAAAAAGATCTAGCCTCGCTTCCATAATATTACCAGAGCATGCTTTAACATCGATTACATCAACCTTATAGGCTGAATTGATTCCCTTCAGAAACATCATTCTGGCAGTTTCTAGGTCCACAGTCACAGTTTTGCAAAATGTTGATGATGCATCTTCATCACTCTGTTGAAATTTCTCAACAGATTGGTCAGCTTTTTCATCTAGTTCATTGCTAATATCATTTAAATTGTGATCATAACTATTTTTATGAACTTCCTGATCAACTTTGACCCTCTTAGCATTAGACTTTTGAACATAAGACTCATCCATGCATTCCACCAAATTATGATTACTTAGTCCATTTAGTTCGATCTCAACATGCAACTTAATTTCAGGAGTCATACAAGACTCTGATTCGACAAGTTCTAAATCTTTCAGTGCCCCAGACTTATTGCATTGATGACTTTCATAACTAGAATATAATTCAGGGAAAAAGCAGCTACCTGTGTCATCAATCCATGCTATAGGTTTCTGTACACCAGTTTTTAAATCTAGTTCAGTCATATGTAAGATGTTTAACATTAAATGATTCCCATTATGATTCACTTCAATCGATGTCTTCTTCGCCAAAAAGCCGTCTTTGACCAGGTCAATGATATCTTGGGAAAAATCATTCCATCGACCATCTTGAGAATAGAGCAAGCGTTGAGGTAGTCCACTTTTCAAAAAATTTGAGTAGTTTTTGAGTAAAGTTTTCCTAGAGGAAAAGCAACACTTGGCCTTGCAGCTTTCATCTCTCTTTCTCTTTCCAGACTTGTTCAATACCGAAATAAGACTGGGTTTCGCAGCCAAAGCCCTATTGCTATTTCTAACTATTTGAGATGCTCGTTTCCTCTTTGAATCAACTATAACCCTATTACCACCTTCCAACACCTTAACCCACTTTGATGCCATTATCTACAAAGCTAACTATATTTACACAAGTAAACCTAAAAATCAACTATCTGGGGTAAAGTAAAATACATAAAACGAGGGTTTAAAGAAATTGCAAGTCCTGCATAGAAAAACAACGATCAGTTTGTGCTGAATACGATGAGATAATCAACTATATACGAACTTAGGTAAGTCTCAAACATGTCACAGAGTTAAAGATCTAAGCACCACAGATGTGTAATAATAGATGGGACCAAATAAGACAGCTAAAATGTATTGCTCATTAATTCAGGTATAGAATGATAATGCGTTTGGTCCCTTTCCTATTCTTTCACTAAAATAGAATCTTTGAAAATCTAAATCTTCCCATTCTGGACAAAGAACAATGTTTCTACAGAGCAGCCAACATTGAATACATTGTGGTTCATTAATCTGAAGTGACAAGTAGAATACATTGAACACCAAAAAATATTCACTGCCCTGATAATATCAACTTCCCAATATCGAAAAAAATTTATAACAAGTCCTGCCAGCATTTCATATCATAGATATTGATAAGCCCAAAAAGAAAATCGCTTTTAACTTTTGTCTCTTATTTTTAAAGATTCTACCTGTATATTGCTAGATCGTTCCATCTTCAAAGGATACCTTATTATAGAACCCAAAAACTTAATTGAATTGAACAGCATGAAATTATCCAGCCTACTTATAGACAACAAGTGTCTCTAAGATGCCTAACATAATCTGTATGAAATTTTGGGACACCATTAGAATAACAGCCTACTCCGCCTAATCATTACTTGAAATACTATTAGTGTAAACCTTACTAGAGATTTTTATGGCATACCATTAGATGTAAGTGGGGAGCAAGTCTTAGGCTACAAGAAACTCGGTTCCGATATGAAAACAACGGTAATGTTAGTAAGAAACAATCTTTTATCATTATTTTTCCATTTGGGTGATAAATTAATAAAATAATATGAAATCGACAAACCGGCTCATTTTCAAATGACAAGGGTCTCACCATGGTGCCTAACCGACAATTCCTTTTATCTAAAATTATTGATTTCTTTCAAATTCTTATTTTCGAAGAGCTACCCATAAACATCTGACAATACATTGATTGTTTGGATATGTAACCTCATTGACATAGAGTCTCAATTATGCATTTTCACACCCTATAAGTGTTCTTTATCATTGATATTATAAATGCAAAAAGCAAAAGTGAGATTTCAAGAACACATGTGAAGAATGCAACAAAAAAAAGTGTAGATATCATAGCGTATACCATGACGAAAGCTCAAATGGAAGAAAATAGCAAAAATGGTATCAGTATCTCGAAGTAAAACCGTTACAAATCAGTACTCACTGTTCATACTTTTGTTAATGGTTTGCTTTACAAGTAAAAAAAAAGCTCAAAGCAGCAAACGTGGGAATCTTTGCAGAAACAAAAGAGGCATAAGAAAGTAAATCCTTCAAAGGAAGATACATCAAAACAATAGTTATAAAAGATTCTATCGGCAAGATTGCAAAATTTTCACATTACAACTGCTAGAGTTCAATTAAAAAAATTTATACTCAGCAAGAAAGCATAAAAAACATATGTAAGCAATCGCTAGAGATATAACATCTCTTTATAAATGATGAAAAGCGTATATTGTAATTCATTAACAATAAATAAAATCTAACGCACGGGCAAACAAATTAAAGACAATGATGACTAGAAAGTACATACCATTTTTATAAACAGGATTCTTTTCGGCGTAATGTGGCCATTTCCCTTCCATGGTTAGAGGTCGACAAATTCCTATTCGTATCATATAGTATTTACAGCTGTATAAATAGTGCTACACTAAAACATAAACCACCCATCAGAACTTATCCAAACAATCTGTATATTATCCATGACAAACAATTCAGCTTGCTTCATATATATTGCCTATGACTATATCCATGCATGTATTTCGCTAACTACCCCTATGCATCAGTTATCGAAATTCACAAATTTTTTATCTTCCTGAGTCCTGACCCTAAAATTATCATATAATGATAAAAATCGATAAACTTTTTTTTTTTGGCAAAACCGATAAGTTTTTGTAACTATAAATTAATCAAATAAATAAGTTATATTCCAAAAACACAAAAAAATAAACTTTCTGATCAAATTTATATAAGAATTAAAGTAATTATAGTCAAAACCACCTAAAAAAAACTTCTTTCAACAGAAACTCTAAATAGAATAAATATTTTAGTTTTACTAACCCTAGAAAAATCGTAGACATCAGATACTATATATTTCAACAAAAATCATTACATCAATTTCAAATAAAACATAATTCAGCAACGATCTGTTATTCTGTTACATATGCTAATTAAAAAACTGATAAAAGCAAAATTAATAATAATAATAATATATTAAAGTAGAATAAAAGGAACTTACCGATATAATAATGAAATGGGAAAATTAGGATGAAATAATTGATGGATCGATGGTTAAATAAGTCGTCAATTATGAAAAAGAAAAAAGTTAGGGTTTGAAAATTGGGGATGCGAGAAATAAAACGTTAAAGATAACAACGTTAAAAAAGAAGAATAGTATGTATGATTTTATATATATGGTGTGGGGCCGCCGGGGTTTGGTTTTTTGCTTGACGGTAAAGAAACGGATGGTTTAGATTAGGGTTAGATATGGAAAGGATGTGCGATTTCAGGACGTTAAAATTTAAAATTAAAAAAATTGGCCCATGCAGGTCTCGAACCTGCGACCTTCGCGTTATTAGCACGACGCTCTAACCAGCTGAGCTAATAGGCCTCTTTGTTCTAAATTTTCATAGCGTTATAGAAATCTATTGTTGGGTATGTGGCCTCAGTCAGTAGCTTGTGAAGTCACTGACTTGCGAAAATGTGTTTTTGCTATTGCTTTTATTAAATATTGAAATGAATTATTAAATTAGCTATGTTCGTTAGAAAGTTATTATGAATGATGATACGTCGATTAACATATACATATTAGGAGTGCAATCTTATATCATTATATAATAAAAAGTATACATTGGTCCCATGCTACCTAGCATGGGGAGATGTGAGGAAGATTAGGATATTTGGGTGGCGATTCCCTGCTGGTAACTCGTATTATGTATACGGTTTTACGCCATCCGATCCTATGATGATGATATGTGTTTTAGTTATATTTGCTAGATGATGACAAGAGAGTTTGTTGTTCAGAGAGAATTGGAATATAGAGAGTTTTATGTGAAAACTTCTTATGTTCTTTCTTTATGATTTGAGTCACTATTTATAGTGATAAAGATGACCCTTGGTGATTTGAAAGGGTGTCCTTTGGTGATTCGAAAGGGTGTCCTTTGGTGATTTGAAAGGGTGTCCCTTGGTGATTCAAAAGGGTGTCCTTTCATAACTCGAAAGGGTGCCTTTTGGTGATTTGAAAGGGTGTCCTTTCATAACTCGAAAGGGTGACTTTTGGTGATTTGAAAGGGTGCCCTTTGATGACTTGAAAGGTTGTCCTTGGATAGATATTATTCCTTTGGCATCGTATGTATACTATGTTATCGTATGTATACTATCAAGTCCCCCAATTCATATGTATAAAAAATATATACATATTGTTTAAACATATGAATTCTAAATTCATACATTAGTTGATCAAGCGTGATATTTAATACTACTATTCATGGGTAACCCAATAGAAATTGCAGATAATTCCGAGAATAACTTTTACTCGAAAGAAAAGAATTGTATTATTTGCTTTCATGAATAAAACAAATTCTTGAATTGAACATAAGAACGACTAATGTTAGTACTTTTTTGGCATTCATATTGCCAGGTATTTTCTCGTAAAAAGTTTCTCATCTTCTTTAATGAGTGGTAGTTAATACATCATTCGTGTATAACTTTTATGCGTATAACGACTTTTTCACAACATTTTTCGTTTGTACACTATCTGTGTACAATTTGCTTTTTCGCGTAGATACATCTTTCGTGTATTCCACGATATTTTCTGTTTATACACTATCCATGTATAAATTTCATATATTCCGTGTATTTTCACGATATTTCATCTTTATACACTATTCGTGTATAATTAATGGATCTTTCGTGTATTTTCACGATATTTCATGTTTATACACTATCCATGTATAATTTTTCGTGTTTGTACATCTTTCGTGTATTTCCACGATATTTCATGTTTATACACTATCCGTGTATAATTTTTCGTGTTTGTACATCTTTCGTGTATTTCCACGATATTTCATGTTTATACACTATCCGTGTATAATTTTTCGTGTTTGTACATCTTTCGTGTATTTCCACGATATTTCATGTTTATACACTATCCATGTATAATTTTTCGTGTTTGTACATCTTTCGTGTATTTCCACGATATTTCATGTTTATACACTATCCGTGTATAATTTTTCGTGTTTGTACATCTTTCGTGTATTTCCACGATATTTCATGTTTATACACTATCCGTGTATAATTAATAGATCTTTCGTGTATTTTCACGATATTTCATCCCTCTAATGTCGGGATATTTGCATGCATTGTCGACATATTATAATAATTCCCATGGGATATTTTATTAAGTAATAATTCATATTGTGGATGTGTTTCCCTTACATATCAATAAGTAATTTCACCCTCTTATTTATTTGGGCTAGAATAGTAATACCCAAAGAGCGGTTACAAATGATTATTGTCTCTTAGATATGTTATCATCTTCTGTCTTGCAATTCAAGGCCCACGAAGTCGTTTTTCGTTATTGGCATCTTCAGCCCGTATGAAGTTGTGGGTTTGAGTAAACAAATCTTCTAAGGATGTTGGTGGTTGTGCAATGAGGTCTTTGAATAGTCTTCCAGGGCGTAAACCACTAATGAAAGCTCCACATACCATAGCATCTGAGCGATCCACCATGTGCAATGTTTCTATGCTAAATCGAGCTACGTAATCTTTTAGCGACTCGTCTGGTCGTTGTCTTATACCAAGGATTTCTGCTTGAGTTTTTTGGAATCTTCGTTGTTGTAGAAAGTTTGCTCTGAATTTGTCTCTTAATTTGTGGAAGCCATCGATGCTTCCATGTGGGAGGTTATGATACCAGAATCGGGCTGCTCCGCATAATGTGATGTGAAAGAATCTACACCACGCTGGCTCTGGTAGCTTATGCACATCCATTGTTCCCATGAACACTGTGAGATGATCATCGGGGTCTGTTGTCCCATCGTATGGTCGAAGGTTAGTCGGAACCTTCAGACCGTCAGGCATGTTGTAGTCACGGATTCATTTTGTAAAAGGTGAGGCTACCAGGTCCTTAACGTCCCTATCTGGTTCTTTGAACACGAATGGCTCGTGGTAAAAGTCTGCTTTTGGTGTAATTTTTTCTTTGGCAAGAGCTGTAGGTCTGATAGTCGCACGACCTCTTGCTCGGTCCGTGCTGTCACTTTCAACAAACAAGCTATCTTTGCTTTTTCCTGGACGTATGTTGTCCGAACCGGAATTCCATGGTTTAACCACTAATGGGTCGGCCCCTGTAGGCATGTTATGAGGGAAAATGTCTTTTTGTTTTTGAGTGATAGCAGAATACAAAGCCTGCATTTGATCATTCATATGACCAAGACTTTTAACCACGAATTGCATCATAGGTTCGTCTGAGTTCAACCGAGAGGCTAGTTCGCAAGATTCCCCTATACCATGAAGAGTGAATGTAGGCTCAACGTTGGGAGTGTCTAGATTATTTGTTGCAATGATTGGGGGTGTTTGATTTGGATTATTTCCAGCCATTTCTACTTGTTACTAGCAAGGTAGTAATGTGGATTTCTTGATTTTCTTTGTAAAATAAGGAATCAAAGTTTCGGTCCCACGGATGGCGCCAAATGATGATACGTCGATTAACATATACATATTAGGAGTGCAATCTTATATCATTATATAATAAAAAGTATACATTGGTCCCATGCTACCTAGCATGGGGAGATGTGAGGAAGATTAGGATATTTGGGTGGCGATTCCCTGCTGGTAACTCGTATTATGTATACGGTTTTACGCCATCCGATCCTATGATGATGATATGTGTTTTAGTTATATTTGCTAGATGATGACAAGAGAGTTTGTTGTTCAGAGAGAATTGGAATATAGAGAGTTTTATGTGAAAACTTCTTATGTTCTTTCTTTATGATTGAGTCACTATTTATAGTGATAAAGATGACCCTTGGTGATTTGAAAGGGTGTCCCTTGGTGATTCGAAAGGGTGTCCTTTGGTGATTTGAAAGGGTGTCCCTTGGTGATTCAAAAGGGTGTCCTTTCATAACTCGAAAGGGTGCCTTTTGGTGATTTGAAAGGGTGTCCTTTCATAACTCGAAAGGGTGACTTTTGGTGATTTGAAAGGGTGCCCTTTGGTGACTTGAAAGGTTGTCCTTGGATAGATATTATTCCTTTGGCATCGTATGTATACTATGTTATCGTATTTATACTATCAATGAAGTATTGAAGTAAGGTGATAATCTTAATGCCGAGTGTTACTATATAGGGCTTTTCGTTTCTAAAGGTATCGAAGTAGCAACTCTTTACTTTAGGAGGTACCAATGTTTTTTTCCGTATAACATGGTGTTTAACGTGAGAAACACCGTCTATTTCAGGTTTTAAAAATACCGGAGAGTAGTTTTAGGCAAATATAGCGGTTTTGTACATAAATGCTTGCCAAGTTGGAGTCCACATGGCATGTCTTCCTCCTGACCAAAATTAATGTTTGACCAAAATATCTTCTTCCTTATAAATCTATGTTTGACCAAATAGATTTCCAGATGAATAATTTTTCTATCTTCATGTTTCGATTTATATTGATGCCAAATTTCAGTTTCATCTCTCTCTCGATGGCGATTATGGCGGGAAATTAAATTTCAAAAATAACCGTTTTTCCGCCATTAAATTCCTTCATTTCTTCTGCATTTCTACATCAATCTTTCTCGTTTCTTTCGTAATTCGCTCTATTATACATTCCGCATACTTCTAGTGGAGTAATTTTTCTGAATTTTTGATGTAATAAAACCCTAGAATTTGGGATTTTTTTTTCAAAATGCCGAAAAAAAGATCATCTTGTAGGAAGACTAAAACTCCAGTAAATTTAGAAGATTATGTGTTGAATAATAAGAATAATAGTAATAATAAAGCTGAGAAAACTGTGAATTGTAATGTTGAGGAAGATGACGTCATCAAATCAAAGGAGAATATAAATGTGGAAGTTGGAATTGGTAATGGAGGTGCTAATTCTCAGATTAGGGAGAAGGATAAGGGAGGATTTGAGTCAAATACAGAAGGATTAGCTGGTATGGAAGGAATTAGTGTCAATAACAATGGTGATCTAAGTAAGAACAGTCAGAATGAAGAGATGGATACTGAGAAGGAGGAGAGTGATAAGCTTGCAGGTAAGTGTTCTGAAGCTTGTTCTGATGTTGAGAGTCAAATTGATTTGGATAAAAATAGGAGCAGTGTGAATAAAATGTCTTATGCTAATATGGTGAATAATGGGAAGGATATGGATAAAAATTTGTTTTTTGTTCCCACTAGCCTAAATGAGAATGGTGAGGAGGTAGTTATCTTTGAAGAGGATCTTGTTCAAGAAGGATGTAAGAAGTGGCAGATGACAGCTTGTGGTTTCTTTGTAGGATGTAGTATGACTCTGAATGAAATGAAGTACAATTTAAGAAGAATGTGGGGAAAATTTGGGCTTAGAGATGTGATAAAAGATAATAAGGACATTTGTTATTTTAAGTTCAAAAGCATTGAAGGATTGCATAAGGTTGTTGAGCAGAGTCCATGGATGGTTAATGGGAAACCATTAGTGGTTCAAGAGTGGAATCCTGATGTGAATGTGGAAAAAACAGAACCTACTAAAATTCCTATGTGGATTAAACTTGTGAATTTGCCTTTAGAAGCATGGAGTTTAAGAGGAATAAGCACCTTGGCTAGTAGACTAGGCAAGCCACTCATGATGGATAGCATGACAGCTTCCATGTGCCATAATGGAACTGGTAGGATTGGTTTTGCTAGAGTTTTAATTGAGATAGAAGCTGGGAAAGAGTTGAAGGATAAGATTGATATAATATACAAGGATAGAGCTGCTAATGTGATAAGAACTAAGCATGTGGATGTGGAGTATACATGGAGACCAATTACTTGCAAGCATTGTCAGGTATTTGGACATAATGATAAGATGTGTCCTAAACAAGGTGGGGGGGATATTAAAAATGTTAATAGTGGAAAACCAATGGGTGAGAAGTATGACAATAAAGGTGTGCAGGAGGATGATTTTGTGCAGGCAAGGAATAAGAAAAAATTCCATAAAAGGTATGTGGAACAGAATGGCAAAAAGGAAGTGAATAATAAAGGGAAATATCATGTGGAATATAGAAAAATACAGTCAGGTATGCAGGATGTAGGTAACAAAAATCAAGGAGAACCAAGTATATTAAATAATCCAATACTGCAGGAAAGTGCTAATAGATTTAAAATTTTGGGTGATGAAGAAGTAAATGAGGAATATGATGATAATTTGCCATATGAGTGCAAGCTGAGAGTTGATGATTTTCTGGTGAAAAGAATCAAGCCTAGTCCTGAGGTTTTTAATGAATGGACCATGGAGATGCAGCAGTATTTTAATGGAAAATGGCTGAAGATTACTAATGTGGAAAGTAATTCCATGGAGGAGGATATAATTGAAGAAGAGGATGAGGCCACTTGTATATTGGTGGCTGATGAAATACAGGGAAGGGATGCTCAATTGCTAAATTGAGTGTCATTGCTACTCATAATGGATTTTAATTTTGCAGTTTGGAATGTTAGGGGTATGAATAGTAGTATGAAGCAGAATGAAGCTATTAATTTCATTAGAAATGGTAAATTACAAGTGTGTACATTTATTGAAACACACTTGAAATTGAACAATATTCAGAAGGTGGGAAGCAGAATTTTTGGAAGTTGGGATTGGACTTCAAATGTAAAGTCTACTCCTTCTTGTTGCAGGATCTTGACTGGATGGAATCCAAACACTGTGAAATTGATGGTTATGGATGCATCTAAACAGTCTATGCTATGCAGCATTGAGGTAATTTCGAGCCAAATTAAATTCTATTGCAGTTTTATTTATGCTAGTAATATTGGTAGTGATAGAAGGAACTTGTGGAGAGAGTTAGAAATGCAAAAACAGTTTGTAGGGAATAAAGCTTGGGTGATCATGGGTGACTTTAATGTTACATTGGATGTGAATGAACATTCAAATGGGGGTTCTTGTAGATCTATAGATATGCAAGAGTTCCATGATGCTGTGAATATATTGGAGATTGAGGATCTAAGTAGCACTGGATTTTTTTATACTTGGACTAAGTCTTTGAGGAATAATAAATGCTCTGTTCTTAAAAAGCTAGATAGAATTATGGTAAATGAGTATTTTATGAATGAGTTTCAAGCTCATGGGGTCTTTATGCCTTTCAATATCTCTGATCATAGTCCAGCTGTTGTGACTATTAAGGGAGGGTATTTTACAAAAGGTAAGGCTTTTAGGTTTGCTAATTTTGTTGCTGACAAAAAGGAGTTCAAGGAGATTGTGAGTAAAGAGTGGGATGATAATATAGAGGGGTGTCAAATGTATAAGCTTACTCAAAACATGAAGAATTTGAAAAAACCTCTAAAAAAGTTGAGTTGGAGTAGTGGGAATGTGTTTGAGAATGTGAAAGTGCTGAAGGAGTTGTTGATTAATACTCAAGAGGCAATGGAAAGAGAGCCTCATAATAAGGAGTTTAGGGTGAAAGCAGCTCATGCTTTGAATAAGTATATGGAGGCTACTAATGATGAGATCAATTTGTTACATCAAAAAGCTAAGATTCAGTGGCTTAGAGAAGGAGATAGGAATACTGCCTACTTCCATGGGATTTTGAAGTCAAGGAAAAATAAAAATAGAGTAGAAAGTATATGTGATGAAGATGGAAACAGTTATGAAGGGAAAGATGTTCCTGAACAATTTGTGAAGCATTTTGAACAGTTCCTTGGAAGGACTGATAGTGTTAGACCAGTAATGAATGATATTTTTGATAGAGTTCTGAGCAATGATGATGCTGCTCATATGATAAGGCCTGTCACTGATTTAGAGATTAAAAATGCAATTTTTGGCATAGACAGCAACAAAGCATCAGGGCTTGATGGATATACTTCTGGTTTTTATAAAAAGGCTTGGGATATTGTAGGTAATAAAGTGTGTATGGCTGTTAGAGAGTTCTTTGTTTCTGGTAAATTGTTGGGGGAAATAAATGCTACCTTAATTGCATTGATCCCTAAGGTGAGTGTTCCTAATAAGGTCTCTGACTTCAGACCCATAGCTTGTTGCAATGTTATCTACAAGTGTATAAGTAAAATTCTCACAAGCAGAATTCAGGAAGGGCTCACTAAGATTGTAAGTGTCAACCAAAGTGCATTCATTCCTGGAAGACATATCCAAGATAATATACTTATTGCACAGGAGCTATTGAGGGGATATAATAGAAAACATGGGCCTAAAAGATGTGCAATGCAAATTGACATCCAGAAAGCTTATGATACAGTGAGTTGGACTTTTCTTGAGCAAATTTTGACCAAATTTGGATTTCATAAAATGATGATCAGATGGATTATGGCTTGTGTTACTTCTTCTAAGTTTTCTATTTGTCTGAATGGGGAGATTCATGGATATTTCAAAGGGGGAAGAGGACTTAGACAGGGTGATCCTATATCACCATATCTCTTTACTATGGTAATGGAGGTTTTCAGTCTCATTTTTAAAAAGAAGATTGAGGAGAGTAATGAATTTGGGTACCATTTTGGTTGCAAGGAGTTAAAACTGTCTCATATGTGTTTTGCTGATGACTTGCTGGTGGTTTGCAAAGGAAATAGTGGTTCTCTTAAGATTGTGAATGAGACACTGAATGAATTTAGCCAAGTTTCTGGGTTGAAGCCTAACATGGGCAAGAGTACCATATTTTTTAGCAGTATTAATGAGCAGGAAAAAAGTAATTTACTTAGCATTTTACCTTTTAAGTGTGGAAAACTGCCTGTAAGGTATTTGGGGGTGCCATTATTGGATAAAAGGTTAGGAGCAAAGGACTGCAAAATATTGGTTGATAAAGTGAAGAGCATAATTGATAATTGGAAAAATAGGAAATTGTCATATGCAGGAAGAATACAACTTATTGCTTCAGTGTTGACTTCCATGCAATTATATTGGGCATCAGTTTTCCTGCTTCCAATATCTATTATAAAGGAGTTAGAGAAAGTTTTTAAAAGATTTCTATGGAACTCTGGTGAATCTGCAAAGGGTAAAGCAAGGGTTGCTTGGAAAGATGTGTGTAGACCAAAGGATCAAGGTGGATTGGGTATAAAAGATTTAAGAAGATGGAATGAAGTATTGTTGGTAAGACAATTTTGGAAAATTGTGGAAAATAAAGGTTCTTTATGGGCAAAATGGGTAAATGTGGTAAGACTTAAAAATAAGAGTATTTGGTGTTATGAAGTGGATAAAAATGATAGTTGGGGTTGGAAAACAATGATTGAGGTAAGGAATCTGGTCAGAAACCATGTTGTTGTTGAATTAGGTGATGGGATGAGTACATCTATGTGGTATGACAAGTGGTGTGTGGAAGGCCCTCTTAATACATTTATTAGCAGAAGAAATGTGTATGATGCTAGAATTGCAGATGACATAACTGTTGCTCAAATGGTTGTGAATGGGAATTGGCAGTGGCCAGATGGATGGAGAGAAATATTTCCTAGTATAAACAATATTGAGGTGCCTAATTTTGTTAGTGGAAGAAAGGATAATGTAATGTGGCAGACTAATAATAATCAGAAAGGTGAGTTTTCTACAAGACAAGCTTGGTATGACTTGAGAGAGGAATGGCCTGAGGTGGAATGGAGGGCTGTGGTTTGGTTTAATCAATTGATTCCAAGGCATGCATTAATTATGTGGCTTGCAGTTCAGGAAAAACTATTAACTCAAGACAAAATGGTGAAATGGAGAGCAAATGCAGAATTAAAATGTGTATTCTGCAATGGATGTCTTGATAGCCATGATCACTTGTTTTTCCAATGTGATTATGCTAGAGGTATATGGAAAAATCTTAGTCATTATATGTTTCAAATGCAACAAGTGGTAAGGCTGCAGGATATAGTCAGGAGTTTGGCCACAGGAAGAGTGAGTAGCAAATTTGGTTTGGTTGTGAATAAGATCCTTGTTGCTGCTGCTGTGTATTATATATGGCAGGAAAGGAATGCTCGTATTTTCAAGAATCAAGAAAGGGATATAGATACAATGTGTCAACTAATTACAAAATGTGTTAGACACAAGCTTATGACTATCAAAGTAAGGAAATCTGCTCATGTTGAAAGAATTGCAGATAGCTGGAATCTGGGATGGAATAATAACACTTTAAAGGCTATATAAGACTGCTGTTTTGAGTTGAATGGCTGCACTTGCGTAAGGGAATAGTGAGTCATGCAAGATGAGACTACTTGGTCCCATACTGGTGCAGTCATGAAGCTTGTGATGTAGTCTGGGTTGTTTGTTGTTTACTGTTTGTTACTAGTGTTGTATGGCTGGTCTTTTGTATGTCATTTTGGCAGTTTTGTGTTTCTTTATAGATATAGAGGTTTTGTTTGAGATAGAATGGATATTAGTGTTAGTTTATATGTGATACTTGGGCTTGTCCAAGATACTTTATTCATGTAAATGTGTACATTTTTGGATATAATACAATTCACTTTAAAATTAAAGTAATCTTATTATTCAGTTTCATCATAATCAAATTAACACATCACAAGATATTTGCCACATAAATTTTTCTCTTTTTTAACTCAACCGTTTCTTCGCCGTGAACCACCCCCTGCAGATTCCACCGTCGTACCTCCGGCTGCCACCACCACCATTGAAGAATCGCTCATTAATGGTGACGATGACTGGATGAACATTAAGCAGAAATTGATAACTTTTTTGATGAAAAAGATGACCCTTTTGCAAGAAAAGGGTGGTGCAGCCAGCTGGTTGTTGAGTTTTTGATGATCTATCAATTTATGCTTTGAATGTGGAGAGGTAGGGAATAATTTGTACGGATGCTAATGTTTTCGAAGCCTGTGGTGCAAATACGAACTTTGGTTGAGAAAATTGTAAAACTACGAAAACCGGTGTTGAAGACACTGGTCTTGCACATCTCACATAAAGCCGGTGTTTAAGACACCGGTTCTCAACACTTTTTATGAAAGCCGGTGTCAAAGTGACCGATGTTGAATTTATTTTTTTCTCTTTTTTAACTCAACCGTTTCTTCGCCGTGAACCACCCCCTGCAGATTCCACCGTCGTACCTCCGGCTGCCACCACCACCATTGAAGAATCGCTCATTAATGGTGACGATGACTGGATGAACATTAAGCAGAAATTGATAACTTTTTTGATGAAAAAGATGACCCTTTTGCAAGAAAAGGGTGGTGCAGCCAGCTGGTTGTTGAGTTTTTGATGATCTATCAATTTATGCTTTGAATGTGGAGAGGTAGGGAATAATTTGTACGGATGCTAATGTTTTCGAAGCCTGTGGTGCAAATACGAACTTTGGTTGAGAAAATTGTAAAACTACGAAAACCGGTGTTGAAGACACTGGTCTTGCACATCTCACATAAAGCCGGTGTTTAAGACACCGGTTCTCAACACTTTTTATGAAAGCCGGTGTCAAAGTGACCGATGTTGAATTTATTTTTTTCTCTTTTTTAACTCAACCGTTTCTTCGCCGTGAACCACCCCCTGCAGATTCCACCGTCGTACCTCCGGCTGCCACCACCACCATTGAAGAATCGCTCATTAATGGTGACGATGACTGGATGAACATTAAGCAGAAATTGATAACTTTTTTGATGAAAAAGATGACCCTTTTGCAAGAAAAGGGTGGTGCAGCCAGCTGGTTGTTGAGTTTTTGATGATCTATCAATTTATGCTTTGAATGTGGAGAGGTAGGGAATAATTTGTACGGATGCTAATGTTTTCGAAGCCTGTGGTGCAAATACGAACTTTGGTTGAGAAAATTGTAAAACTACGAAAACCGGTGTTGAAGACACTGGTCTTGCACATCTCACATAAAGCCGGTGTTTAAGACACCGGTTCTCAACACTTTTTATGAAAGCCGGTGTCAAAGTGTCCGGTGTTGAATTTATTTTTTTCTCTTTTTAAGGTTTACTGCGTATGCGGGGAAACACCAATAAACTATGATTTTATCATGGCAGAAGCACTGAAGCACGTTAATTTAAATTAGGAGGCGTACATTTTTATTGGTTGTATTTTGTGCCTGTATGCATGATCATAATAAAATATTAGACATATTTTCTTTTCAATCACTTAACAGTATACGTTTAGGACAAAATGAAAATATGGGCTTAACACGTATTGGAAAACCAGTTTCTAAGACACCGGCTTTGTCATGTAAGGACTCAAGACCGGTGTCTTCAACACCGTTTTTCGTACTTTTACAATTTTCTCAACCGAAATTCGTATTCGCACCACAAGTTTCGAAAATGTTAGCATCCGTACAAATTTCTCAATGGTAGGTGATGAGTGGTAATAAGAGTAGAGTAGTGGCACTGAGGTATATTTTGATATAAAACGGGCTTTATGTTTATTTGTAAAATTAAAAAAAAACAATATCTTCTAAACATCAAACTCTATTCAAAAGTTCTTCTAGTAACATCAAGATCAATGATAAAAAGTTCAACAACTCAAGGGTAACATTTCTTCAAGATCATCGACGATCTGCAGATCATGGAGCTGAGTTCGAACGACTGATCATTAATGGTGACGATGACTGGATGAACATTAAGCAGAAATTGATAACTTTTTTGATGAAAAAGATGACCCTTTTGCAAGAAAAGGGTGGTGCAGCCAGCTGGTTGTTGAGTTTTTGATGATCTATCAATTTATGCTTTGAATGTGGAGAGGTAGGGAATAATTTGTACGGATGCTAATGTTTTCGAAGCCTGTGGTGCAAATACGAACTTTGGTTGAGAAAATTGTAAAACTACGAAAACCGGTGTTGAAGACACTGGTCTTGCACATCTCACATAAAGCCGGTGTTTAAGACACCGGTTCTCAACACTTTTTATGAAAGCCGGTGTCAAAGTGACCGATGTTGAATTTATTTTTTTCTCTTTTTAAGGTTTACTGCGTATGCGGGGAAACACCAATAAACTATGATTTTATCATGGCAGAAGCACTGAAGCACGTTAATTTAAATTAGGAGGCGTACATTTTTATTGGTTGTATTTTGTGCCTGTATGCATGATCATAATAAAATATTAGACATACTTTCTTTTCAATCACTTAACAGTATACGTTTAGGACAAAATGAAAATATGGGCTTGACACGTATTGGAAAACCGGTGTCTAAGACACCGGCTTTGTCATGTAAGGACTCAGACCGGTGTCTTAGTCGCCGGCTATGTCATGAAAAGTAAAACCATTGTTCCGAACACCGACTTAGGTCCGACACATGAGCTAAAACCGGTGTTGAAGACACCGGCTTTATGTGACATGTTCAAGACCGGTGTCTTCAACACCGTTTTTCGTACTTTTACAATTTTCTCAACCGAAATTCGTATTCGCACCACAAGTTTCGAAAATGTTAGCATCCGTACAAATTTCTCAATGGTAGGTGATGAGTGGTAATAAGAGTAGAGTAGTGGCACTGAGGTATATTTTGATATAAAACGGGCTTTATGTTTATTTGTAAAATTAAAAATTATAAATTACAAAGAATTAAAGAGGCCAAGCAAATATGTCGGAATATGAATGGAGAATTTATTGTATTCTTTCAATTGTATTTTTTTTAATAATATTGTTTTATTAATATATATATATATATAATTAGTTAAAAAATTATTTTGTTTGATTTATGAAGTAAATTAAAATTTGAAAAAAAAATAGTGTTTTGCGTTCTGCGTGGTTCTGCATCCATAACAGTCAAAAACTGATGAAATGATGAAAGTTGACGTGACAGTGAATTGGCGTTCTGGTTGGTTATGTATAGAGAAGCCACACCTGATGCTCTTATAAGGTGAAGTGACATGTCCAAAAGTCGACTCTTTCAAGTCTTTGACCTTATAAGATCTAGAAATTGGAAGTTCGAATTCACCATGGATATATGTCAATGTCACACTGAACAAGTCTTATAGAACATAAATGACGTATTAGACTACATTTTGATGGATGTGAAATTGAAAGTTTGGTTGGATGATGCATATGTATATACTATATACCCATATGTGCAAATTGATTTGCAGGATGTGACCATATATACAACAACCGCTTGACTAATACACCATATGTTTGTTCAAATTACATCAGCCATTTTATCAACTTTAGGCTACTTGACAATCTTTGTCTTCATAGTATAACAGTATTCACTATACGTTTAATACAACATAACAAGGTATAACAGTATGCACCTTTGAGATGGCTAATTGGATTTAAAATTGAAATGTGCAATATACATATTTTATTTTTTAAGAAAAAAAAATGAGGAAAGGATAAAGATTCTACTTTCAAGATAAAGGAGAAACATAGATCATTAGTGATTAATGGTCTCCCATGTGCCAAAAGTGCACAATTCTTAACTAACATTTTGATTTTGATTTTAAATAAATATAAATAGTCTTTATTTTAAGGTCAGATGAACATGATTTTCTTTTCAAAAATATCCTACTCATCTACAAAATGTCAAAATGTATCACTTCACTTTATTATAATAAGATCCTTTTGTAACGACTCAGGTAAGATTATATCATCAAAGAATGGCTTGGTTCAAAGATATACGAAGTAAAAAGGAAGGTAAGAACTAGGAATAACAACAAAGTTAAATAAGTAAATACCGAGTGTCGTATTCTATGAGTTTTGGGTTCAATACCTCGACAGTATACGAGGGAGTTTGAGATGTAAACAACTTTATTGCTACCCAGGTAGAGAGACTGCCTACAAATACCTAGATGATTAGGAGTTTCGACCTTCGGGTGCTCTAATATTCGTTATTCGTAATATCTTATTAAAGTAATTTAAAATGGCAAATTATTACTTATGCTATAAATACTAGACTTATGCCCGCATAATGCAGCGGCGGTGGGGATAGTGATGGCAGAGGTGGTGGTGGTGATGGTGGTGGGGGCGGCAGTGGGGACGACGGTGGGAGCGGTGATGGTGGTGAATGTAAAAGTAATTGATGTTAAAGGTGGTAGTGTAGTCATTTTAAGTGTTGAGGGATCTATATTGTAAATTATTTCATTAAGGGTATTATAGGTATATTAGATGGAGATGTTTAAATTAGTGAATAAATGAGAATGATATTTTTGGTTTTTTAAAGACAGAAAGTTTAAGGGAAAAAAAGGTGATTTGTTTTATTAGATAGTATAAATATGCAAAATACCTAACGTAAGAGTAATATCTATCTTTATATAAACTTTTCATGTATAAACTAAATTATTCAGTATATTATAATTTATATTTTTAAACTTTATTGTGAATATACTAGACGAAAATAAACTTCTTCATCTTCATAATATAATATACACATAAAATAACTCTTTCTGTTAATATGTTTTTCCAATAATAAAGTTGTGATAAACTACGTTATCTTTTCAATTAACGTGTCTTAATCTTAACTAGTAAGGTGGGCCCCGCTTTGCGGGGCTCCAATTGTTGAGTAAAAGTTTTCAATATATTAGTTGAGAACACAAAAGCAAAAAAACTATGAAAAATACCGAAAGAAAAAACTCCAAACGGGATACGATATGACAAAATCTAAATAGTGATGCGGGGTATAAGATGAACCAATAGAAAAGAACACAAAAGCAAAAAAATTGTGCAAGAAACCAAGAAAAACCGAAAGAAAAAAAACTCGAACGAAATCCGATATGGCAAAATTCGAGTAGAAACACGGGGTGTAGGTGGACCAATAGAACAGTGCCACGTGGCGGTGGCACTGTTCATTAGCCTCACGTTTAATAACACAAAAGCAAAAAAACTATAAAAATATCGAAAGAAAAACTCCAAACGGGATACGATATGGCAAAATCTAAATAGTGATGCGGGGTATAAGATGAACCAATAGAAAAGAACACAAAAGCAAAAAAACTTGTGCAAGAAACCACGAAAAACCGAAAGAAAAAAACTCGAACGGAATCCGATATGGCAAAATCCGAATAAAAACATGGGTATAGGTGGACCAATAGAACAGTGCCACGTGACGGTGGCACTGTTCATTAGCCTCACCGGGGTATAAGATGAACCAATAGAAAAGAACACAAAAGCAAAAAACCTGTGCAAGAAACCAAGAAAAACCGAAAGAAAAAAACTCGAACGGAATAAAAACATGAGGTATAGGTGGACCAATAGAACAGTGTCACGTGACGGTGGCACTGTTCATTAGCCTCACCTTTAATGCTTATACAATATATACTATAAGACAGTTAAACTAATGACTTATTAACCAATCAAATCGCTCAATTTCATCAAATTGACTCTCACTTATGTCATCATTTAGATTAACTATAAATTAAAAATCCTAATAATCATTATCCAAATATATTATTATATTAGTATTTATATTAATTTGTAGAAAAAGTCTCATTAATTTACACTTTTTTGTTTTCCATCAATAATTTACACTTTTTAACCCTGAATACTTAATTTATATTTATTTTTAGCCATCTAACTTAAAAAATTATTCAAAAGATGAAATACAATATATGTGTTCAATGTTCTAGAAGTATATTCTTTTAAATTTGTTTTTACTTACATTTTTTACATTTAAATTTATATATTTAATAATTTATCTTATTTTACAATCCGTGTAATCACATCTCCCGGTTTTCTCAAATTTTCAATTTTGACTTTTTTTTTGACTTTTTTTTTTATTATATAAATAAATATGGATTTACACATGTAAATATCAATGTCGATTCCATGACTAAAGATAAATATTAGCTTATAAGAAAATATTATAAATTGATACCAATAAATGTTGTACATTGGTATCCCAATACAATATTGATAATGTCGTTCAATTTAATAATATATTAGATTAGATTTTTATAAATTATAAATATTAATATTTAGTTTAATATTTAATATAAACACAATTTGAACTCTAGATACATATCCAAACATAATAACAGATGACGATATATAACATTTTTATCCTAAACACAACAGGATTCACAGAACATGGGACAATCATTAAACAAAGCACGATTTACAACAGAGGGTTACTTGAATATTAGATCCAAATCAATATGAACTTCATTCAAGATTCATTTTATCTCTCAATCAAAAAAGTACATAATTTTCTCTTTTTTCATATATTATTTTTGCGTATTAATGTTTAAAGTTACAATTGTCACTCAAATCAAGAGTCCTAATTGTTATAAAAGAATATGAAAACAATCCTAATTGTTATCTAATTATCATAGGACAGGTGATTGAAAATAAACCTATTCGTGTTATGGGCCCGCATCATGATCAAATACATATACTTGAATGTCAAGTACAGGATCACAAGTATGTTTATATTTTAATTCTTAATTATCTTTCATAATAATATCACATTATGAGTACAACTGGTTTCAAAAAAAATTATAATAGAGAAATTATTATAGCATGTGCCTTGTGGAATGACTACGACAAACAATTCCATCAATATGTCTCAGTTAATAATGACAGTGACATACCTGTGATTATTGTACTACAACTTGCAAAGTATAACACTTAGAACCGTATATCTTCAAAGTTATAAACTTTTATATAACTTAAATGTATGCAAATCTAATATTGATAACTTGATAAGTTTAAAATACCTTTGCTTATATTACTATCTTTATAACACACCCTCCAAAATACCCATCCTACCCTTTAATTAAAATTTAACCTACTCACAAAACATACGCTCCTTCACCCTCTCTATCGCTGGCTCGCTGCTTAGTGGGGGAAATGGGTTTGCTTCATTATGAAATATAGATATATACCACCTATGGGTTTATTCGTGTATCCACACAACGAGAAAGTATCGCCACATTTAACCGCCATTTTTTGAAGGTTCCGCTGCATCGTGCGGGTATAATGCTAGTTCCATTATAAAGCAAACCCATTTTTCTCACCTTACTTAATTAAGAATTTGATAAGTCTAAAATACCTTTGCTTATATTACTATCTTCATAACACCCTCTAAAATACCCATCCTACCCCTTAATTAAAATTTAACTTACTCACAAAACATACGATCCTTCACCCTCTCTATCGCTGGCTCGCTGCTTAGTGGGGGAAATGGGTTTGCTTCATTATGAAATATAGATATATACCACCTATGGGTTTATTCGTGTATCCACACAACGAGAAGGTATCGCCACATTTAACCGCCATTTTTTGAAGGTTCCGCTGCATCGCGCGGGTATAATGCTAGTATATATCTACATATATACACAAACACTTAAAATGTAATTCTTTCCATATTTAAAGTAACAAAAGACATACACAATAACGAGATGGGTACCCGCGCAATGCGGCGACGGTGGCGGCAGCGGGTGGTGATGGTGGCAGTGGTGGTAATGATGTGATTATTAATCTAAAAGTAATTGATGTAAATGGTAGTGTAGTTATTTTATGATTAAGGGATGTATCCGCAATGCGACGATGGTGGCGGCAGCGGGTGGTGATGGTGGCAGTGGTGGTAACGATGTGGTTATTAATCTAAAAGTAATTGATGTAAATGGTAGTGTAGTTATTTTATGATTAAGGGATGTATCTTTTGTAAATAATTTTATTAAGAGTATTATAGAGATATTAGGTGGAAATATTTAAATTAATGAATAAAGGAGATAGATAGTTTGGATAAATATGGTTGGAAAATATTTTAGGGATATATTGGGTAGATTTAATGTGTGAGTTAGGAATATGTTAAAAATTAATGGTAGTTTGTTTTATAATAGAGTATCTACCAATATACTAAAACAGGATTGAGAGGTTCTTAGAGTGACACGTGGCATGATCCTTCAGCGACATGTGTATTTTTATCTATTTAATAACTAAAATATGTTTTAAGTTTTAGATTTACGATAATCCTTTTTCTAATATAATTCTAATATAATTTTTTTAAAATATACTTATATAAGTTCTACTCAAACTATGTTTCTAATTATTATTATTAATTAAATTATTTTATATTATCATTTATATAAAAATAAGAACTTTGGTAAAATATTCAACCTAAATAATAAGATAATGTAATTATATGTATAGATACGAAAAATTCTTTTTTTATGGTTTATATTGCACGACATATACGCTTAATCGATCCGTACATCGTACGGGCATTAGTACTAGTAGATAGTATCAACAACGGGAATCATCATCGTCATCAAGCCGAATCAAAATAACCAAACTTTAGTGTTCTTTCATTAAATTCTTAGACCATTACATTGCGTGGATTTTTTCTAGTCATATATATTTAAAAAAACACATGCACAAGTTGGTCGATACAAGCGTAAAACAGCTGGGGTAGTTTCCATTTTAATGAGAATTAGGAAATCCAGTCCAACACGTTTAAGCAAAAACAACTAACGAAGTTGGAAAAACAAACCAATTCCTATTCCTGCTACTTTTAGTCCTTCCTCCGTTTATTGCCAGATCGTTTTGCCAAAACAAATCTTTTTTTTGTATGAAAATAGTAATAATTTAATAAGTAACTAAATGAGTATAAGTACAAACAGGTTGGACTTCCTATTTGATAATTTAAAAAAAAAACAAAACTAAACTTGAGGATAAACAAAGTTTTTTTCTCATTGAAAGTATGCGACATGCCGACATTACCAGAATATTACGTGACGGATTTAGATTTAAAAATATGCAAGCACATAGTAAAATCAAAAATAATGATAACAATAGAAAAAACTTACAAAGTTATACGTCATAATAGTATGGATTAAATATGTTTGTAAACTCAAGCATTACTCGAGCTTTATTTCGATAAATTTTTTTAATAAGAACTATGAAAACTTTTAAAATATGTATTGGATCACATGTTTTTAAAATGTATTCACATGTGAAACGTTATAAAGATGTAACTTACCGAATATGTTATTTTTTTTCTTCCAAAATCTTATTTATAATTATTTGTTCAACTGAAAAATGTAAGCCTGAAGTAGAAGTCTAGAATACTACGCAGTAGTTTATAACTATTTCATTTCATTGGTATTATACTATTATGTGTTTTTGAACGAACGGCAGTTTTGGAGCTTAATGGATGAGGAAAATGAAGTTGCAATCATTCTCGTTTGACATGTGGACTTCCTCCGGGTATTCTCCCTCAGTCGCTCCGTTAATTCGGCAGATTTGCCTCTTTGTTTAAAATGGTTGTTAAAAAACTGATTTGATTTTAAAAGATGGAACATGTAAAAGTTTATAGTTGTACTTTTTATTTCTTTCTAGTTCGACCAAAAACAGACTCAATTTATTAGTCTAAAGTACAAATTTATAATAATAATAAACATTGTTTATATATTAATGAAGGATTGAGATCTTCTAAAGTTACCATTAGATTAAATCCAATGGTCAAGATTTAAACGACATATTTTAATCTTGACCATTGGATTTAATCTAACTTTACCTATAAAGTTGGATATATTTTGGATGTCATAATCCATTAATGAAACTAAAAGCACAATTTTTATTTTTTTGTTCTATGACTTTGGGAGTCGGCTTACTCAAAAAGTTGTACTCCGTGCTATTTTATTGAAGGCAAAAGCATTATATTAAGAAACTAAAACAACTAGCAAAATGCTAGAAGTTTGCAATTATAACTATAACATTTTAGATATCAACTATTTACATTATCAAGAACCTATATGAAACTTTAACGGTTAAGATTGTAAAAAAGTTTTGAAAAAACTTATAGTTGTATTATTGGTTTTAGATCAATCCAAACTCAAATAGTTTATTGCATGCATGTTTATTATATGTATTCATATATGTTCGTGTGGTTTATTTAAAGAGTCGATATCACAAAAAACCAACATAACTTTATCTCACTTTTATTAAAAAGAATAATGTCATTTTGACTTGTTAAAACATATACAAACTTGTGAAAATGATGACTCATATTTTTGTACGTTACATATTTACTATTTACTAGACGAATGTCTGCGCGTTGCGGCGGTGATGGTGGTAGCGACGAAGGTGTGACGACGACGGTAGTGGTGGCGGCGATGTGCGGCGGTGACGGTGGTGGTGGCGTGATGGTAAATGTAAATTAATTGATGGAAGAGGGGTTGATATGTTTCTTTAAGAGTTGGAGGATCTATGTTGTAATTTATTTCATTAGGGGTATTATAGATAAATAAGTGAAGATGTTTAAATTAGTGAATAAATAAGAAGGGTAACATGGTCATTTCAAAATCTTAATTACTTAAAGGGGAAGGGGATAGTTTGCTTTATAGAGTAGTATAGGTATAGAATATATTTTGGATATGACAATGTTAGCGGACTATTTCAATAGGATACGACGTAATTTTTTGTATTTTTTTTTTTGTATATCTAGACTTGGATTTGATTTGAAAAGGAAAAATAGTATTTAAGTTTCTCACAAGACCTCATCTTTTGAAGTTTAAACTTATACTCAACTTATTCAAAGCATTTTTTAACGATCCAGTAAGAACAAAAAATACGGAGCAATGTAAAAACGCCAATAATTTTACCCTTTAAATCAAAATGGCACTCTCATTGAAAACAAATATACTAAATAGATTGTAATAACCGATTAAATAATTTGATTCAATTCGGTTTTAACAGATGCGTATTTACAATAAACAACATAAAGTAGTTGTTTTGATTGTGAAAGTATTTTAATGGACCGTAAAAAATTCATATGAAATCGAATGAGAATTTCAAACATCTAGGTATTTCTGCTCTTATCAATGATTTCTTATAAAAATATTTTGCCTCTTTTCCTCTCTTTTAGCAATTCGGATTTTAAAAACAACTTAACATGTCTTCTTATTTAATACATTATCTATCACTCGTCTCCTAAAACACGTAATATACCCTTTAATAAATAAACTCTTGTTCCTAAACCACAAACTATACCTATATCTCGCGGCTGCCTCCATCATCTACACCAACAGCCGTTACCATTAAGTCGCCATCGACAATAACATCGTTTCGCTGCATATGTGGGCAACTTGCTATTATAAATAATGTTGCTCTTACTTTTATTCAAAACTTTGTCATTTGTGGTGCCTTAAATTAAAATACTTATAAGAATAATTGATTGTAAAATGAAGCAAAGTACACCATAAAGGTGATCCGATGTTCTTGTTTAATTAGAAAGAATACTTTTTATGTTTGTTTTTCTTAGCGATAATCAGGGTGCCAAGCTGACCCGAGTCTGCCGAGTACTTCAAGTATTATTCTCATCGTAGTCGCATTGACTCCCTGAGTACTCTGTGCATAGACTCAAGTACTCTCAACTCCTCAACCGGTCAGTTGGTAACGCATAACAAGTTTTGCAACCTTGATGATAACATATATGAACCGTAACTACAACTAATTTGCAAGATTTACATACAATCGCATATGATCTATATGACTTGGTATTTTATTAGAATTATATTTGTAATCATTTATAAATAATTTTATAGAATAGTTTATCATGTATTAGAAATAATTCACTTGTAATTCATTATGATTATTTAAATAATAAGTTATCACTTAATTTGACATACCATTTTTCGAAATCGTTATATATGGTAATATAACACGCAAAATGTGATTTGTTTAACCATCGTCAATATATGGAGTGGTTAGACATTCAAAGTTTTTCATAAGTTACTAGGAAAATATCTTAGCTAAATGAAGAATGAAATATAAATATAAATTTTGTTCGTCAACTTGTAAGGATTTGTTTTTTGATTGTTTGATAGTTTGTTCGTAAACATTTGTTTGTTTATGTTCATTCAATCATATTTATATGTTTTTTACTTTTAAAAAATACTTATAACTAACATTGCCTTTGATTCTTCAGATTAATTATATTGTAAACGTTTTATTATTATTAGTTGTATATATATTAGTAGATTTGTAATGTATTTTTATTTCTTGATGAATACAAATGAACAAATTAGCATAACATAATTATATGTTTGAGAAACTAAAATTTATTGAATTAAATTAATAAACAAGAATGAAGCCTGGTTTATTCGTTTAATATGTTTAAAACCCTACAAATGATCGGCTCTATTTACAAACCTTAATTAGTTCATTAAAACAAAAAATCTATTGTTTGAATTAACACTTTTTTTTTGACAAGTGAATTTTACCTCAGACGCGTATGATGTGTGCTAATCGCACAACGAAATGGTCCCGCACTAAGCGGATCTTAAATAGCCTTTCTCACCATACCACCTTCATAATTGGAAAATACCGTCGAGGAGAACCTAACAAGGCTCGAACTCGAGACCTTGGAGTAAACTTCCCCGGGGCCCCGCATAGCAGGTTTAGTGAAACACCACTGGCCACTGGGGTTTAACCCAATGGTTTTTGAATTAACACTTAATTCACCAACATACCTATCATAAAGCATCATAAATGAATATTTTGTAATTATGAGCTTATCCAAAATATAATAAATGACAAATATTTCTATTTTATATTCAGATCTGCATTTGAATTGAATTGAAATCGAAAAAAATATATACACATATACCATAGCCTACATAAAAAAAACCAAAAAAAATTCAAAATCCGCGTGAGAAAAGCAAACAAAAGGGTATAGCCTCTCATCATCCTATGCCAAGAAATTCCACAATTACCCCTCCCCATTTTCACCAATTTTCTTACTCTACAAGCGTCTCCTCTTTTTATTTTCAAACTATATTCTCTCTCTCTCTCACACACAGACACAAGACATACACATACAAACGCTTAATTCGGAGCTTGTTTGAAGTTCCGGCAAAACACAACAAAACAAACAATACATTTTTGTAATGATTCCTGATTCCGGCGGTTCGTCCTAAGCTCTTATTAGTGTCTGGACAACATCATCATTATCCTTTTCGCTACAATAAATAATAATATATTTTTTTATTAATTCAGGTATATTTCTTTTTCTTTTATTTCTTCCCCCCTAAAATCTCTCCCTCTCACTCTCAATTGTCCGTACTGTTTTTTAGGGTTTATATATCATTTTGCAATACCGATTTTCAAAAGAACACGATTTGAAATTAAATACGACTTGTGCAATTACGATTTGCACACGCACAATACTATGTTTCCACATGTACAAAACTATATATAGATATAGATATTTTTCTAACAAATGGAGTGCCGGTGCCGGCTATTCTTTGACCAGGCCTACTTTAATATCTATATTCTATATATCTATAGACACATATGTATGTATGTATTATTTGTAAATGAGTTTATGGTGTCTTATTATCACTTTCATTGAATTTTTAAACCATATATGTGTTGATCTGGTTATTTAATCTAATTAAAATAATGAAAAAATTAAAATAATATTTATTTAATTAAGTAAGTTATTACAGTTGTAAAATAGAAGGTGTCCAAATGTTATTGTTTCAGTCTTAGTGGTTCGGTTTGGTTTGAACTCTTCAAACACGCTGTATAGGAAGCGCGGCTTCTTTGTTTTTTATTAATAATATTAAAATAATAATAACATATATTTTTTTTCTAGTGTGTATCTACTGGTATATATGAAAGAAGTAGTCTCTGTGTTTTCTTCATCTGCTTGGATTTTAAGTTTCATCTACATGGATTTTGCTTGAGATTATCATATCAAAGTAGGTATTATTATTATCTATATATATTCATTATATTTATATGTTTTTGAACTGCTAAATGTGCTTTATATGCCTTATTTTGTTACTTTTTTTTAATGATCTATATATGTTTTTACTTTTGAGTTAAAACATGTAGATGATGATATATATATATAAAGATTCTACATGTATTTTTGTCACATTTTTTGAATGAAGAAATGAGGGGGCCAGGGGGTGGATTGCGTGAGTATATGTCACATGTATATAAATTTGTATGTGATCAGAACATGCTTTTGTTTAAGAATATATCTGATCTTTATGTTGGTCGTTTATAAAAATATTTTCCAGGTGATTCAATAAATTCTTGGAATATATAGGGTACGAAATTTTGTTTCACAAAGTTGAGTGAAAGATGTCATCAAGATCGCCGAAAGCATTAGAACTGCAACAGGGAAGGGGTGCGATTCCTTCACAAGTGACTTTTGCTAGGAGGACTTCTTCGGGCCGTTATGTTAACTATTCAAGAGAGGATCTTGATAGTGAAATTGGAAGTGGAGAGTATATGAACTATACTGTACATCTGCCTCCCACACCCGATAATCAACCCATGGATCCTTCGATTTCGCAAAGGGTTGAAGAGCAATATGTTTCAAATTCACTTTTTACTGGTGGGTTTAATAGTGTAACACGTGCGCACTTGATGGACAAAGTGATTGATTCTGAAACTAGTCATCCTCAAATGGCTGGTGCAAAAGGGTCTTCTTGTCAGATACCTGGATGTGATGGAATTGTTATGAGTGACGAGAGGGGTAATGATATCCTTCCGTGTGAATGTGGTTTTAAGATATGTCGAGATTGCTATGTTGATGCTGTGAGAACTGGTGACGGGATTTGTCCGGGTTGTAAAGATCCATATAAGCAGACAGATCTTGATATGAACAGTGCTGATCCTCGACAGCTTTTATCTCTTCCATCAAACGTTCTAAATTCTAAAATGGAGAGGAGGGGGTCCTCAAAAATGGAGAGGAGGTTGTCTTTAATGAAGACAACAAATAAGTCAGCTTTGGTTAGGAGTCAGACAGGTGAATTTGATCATAATCGTTGGCTGTTCGAGACTACTGGGACATACGGTTATGGCAATGCATTTTGGCCAAAAGATGACGGATTAAGTAAGGATGGTGATGGGGTAACAGGTGCTGAACAACTTGAGCTTCTTAACAAGCCGTGGCGACCTCTTACTCGCAAACTCAAGATTCCAGCTGCTATTATAAGTCCTTATCGGTATGTACACCGATGATCTAATCTTACATTATTCTGCTATGAACTGAGTTATGGACTTGTTGCTTCAATCTCTGTTTTACATTGTTTGGTGCAATTTTCTTGCTTCTCTGTGCGTTGTGGAGCATTTATCTTCCATCATCACAATTATTCTGTAAATGTATTATCTAATATTTAAGGTGATTCATAGTAGGCATCTTAGGCAAGACTCTTTTATAGCTCACTTACATTTCAAGATAGCAAAAGGGGCAGGTCAAAACACAGTTTTTGTTCAGGTCCAAAAGCGGGGGTGGACCCACATCATTTTTTGTCCAACTATATATAGTTTTCTTGTGTGTCGACTGATATTATATAAAAAGTAATTAGATATTTTTTACATAATGTTCTAGGAAGTTTTTTTGTATGCATAAAAGATACACATTGCGTAATTTATGACTTGTTCGGTTCATCTTGTCTGTTTCCTTCTAAAAGAGCTGTTTTTTTGGGACCTGTTAGGCACTTTGGTTCATCAAAGCTAACAAAAGCCCAAATCCACCCATTGGTCAAATTTGCTACATCTACTAGAGTACTATACTACTATCTCTACTTGCTTTGCTTCCAGTGGCTCACAAGTATTAAACTTATAGAGTTTTCAGTCTTATATCACTTAAGCTGTTGATTGTCGTTTCTCATTAGTTAAGAATTGATGATGTTGATTTGAGTCCCTAAAGTTTTCCTATGTTGCCATGTAATTATTTGATGGGTAATTTGAATACAGCTGGTTGAATATAACGTGTCTTTTAAGCCACGAGTCTACTAAAACAGCTTTCATTTTTCCATTTATAAATGCGTTATGATGATCTTGTACAACAATGTCTCAGAAATTTTTACGACTGACTCCAGTTCTAATGCTATGTTGTGTATACAGGCTCCTAGCTTTGATCCGGTTGGTGGTTCTTGGCTTATTTCTGCATTGGAGAATTACTAACCCTAATGAAGATGCAATATGGCTCTGGTTCATGTCGATTATTTGTGAAATCTGGTTTGCATTCTCGTGGATTCTCGATCAACTTCCTAAACTTGCACCTGTTAACCGTGCTACCGATCTCAACGTCTTGAAAGAAAAGTTTGAAACACCGAGTCCTGAAAACCCGTCAGGAAAATCTGATCTTCCCGGTGTGGATGTGTTTGTTTCTACTGCTGACCCAGAAAAAGAACCACCTCTTGTTACGGCAAACACTATTTTGTCTATTCTTGCTGTTGATTACCCTGTGGATAAGCTATCTTGTTATGTATCTGATGATGGTGGCTCTCTATTAACTTTCGAAGCTATGGCAGAGGCTGCTAGTTTTGCCAATATATGGGTGCCGTTTTGCCGGAAACATACTATTGAGCCGAGAAATCCAGAGTCTTATTTCAGTTTGAAAAAAGATCCTTATAAAAATAAGGTGAGACAGGACTTTGTTAAGGATCGCAGGAGAGTAAAACGTGAGTACGATGAGTTTAAGGTCCGCATCAATGGGCTTCCTGATTCTATTAGGAGACGTTCTGATGCTTATAATGCTAGAGAAGAAATTAAAGCCATGAAGCTTCAAAAAGAAACTGCTGGTGATGAACTTTTGCAACCTGTGAAGATCCCCAAAGCAACATGGATGGCAGATGCAACCCATTGGCCCGGTACATGGATGATACCATCTCCAGAACACTCGAAAGGTGATCATGCAGGCATCATACAGGTATCTGTTTACAAATTGCTTTGGGTTTGATTGTTTGAATACATTTCAGACAAAGACTTTTTTTTGTATTTTCTTGATATTGGCTTAAATACAATATTATTACAATCAACTTTAATATATGAAATAAAATATTCAGGAGGTATATGTATTTTGACCCGAACCTTTTTCTATTATAACCAAATTTTACATTCTAAATATCTGGCTTTTTGGAGGCCAAGTATAACTCAAATTAGCATTATGTATACCCATGATTTATAATTAGGTTGAAATTGTCCATTTATGTTTCAAGTAGGTGGCTTATTTTTTTTTTTTGATGTAAAATTCAGGTAATGCTGAAGCCACCCAGTGATGATCCATTAATCGGGACAGATGATGAAGGGAGCCCGTTTGATTTTACTGAAGTTGATATTCGACTTCCCCTTCTGGTATATGTTTCTCGTGAAAAACGTCCTGGTTATGATCATAACAAGAAGGCTGGTGCCATGAATGCTCTTGTTAGAGCATCAGCCATCATGTCTAATGGCCCGTTCATGCTAAACCTTGACTGTGACCATTATATATACAACTCCGAAGCTATACGAGAAGGAATGTGCTTCATGATGGACCGAGGTGGAGATCGGATTTGTTACGTTCAGTTTCCACAGAGGTTCGAAGGAATTGACCCTTCTGATCGTTACGCCAATCACAACACAGTTTTCTTTGATGGAAATATGCGAGCTCTTGATGGTCTTCAAGGTCCAGTGTATGTTGGAACTGGAACATTATTTCGTAGAACTGCACTTTACGGGTTCGACCCCCCTCGGTCGAAAGACCATTCAGGTTTTTGCAGTTGTTGTTTTGGTAAGCGCAAGAAAAACTCTGTTGCTTCTGCAACTGATGAAAACCGAGCTCTAAGAATGGGGGACTCGGAAGAGGAAGACATGAATCTTTCTTTATTCCCGAAAAGGTTTGGAAATTCAAGCTTATTGATAGATACAATCCCGCTGGCAGAGTTTCAAGGCAGGCCCCTTGCTGACCACCCTGCTGTTAAAAATGGTCGACCTCCCGGGGCACTCACAATTCCGAGAGAGCTTCTTGATGCATCTACTGTTGCTGAAGCAATTAGTGTAATCTCATGTTGGTACGAAGACAAAACCGAATGGGGAAATAGAGTTGGTTGGATTTATGGATCTGTAACGGAAGATGTGGTAACGGGATATCGTATGCATAACAGGGGATGGAGGTCGATTTATTGTGTTACTAAAAGAGATGCCTTCCGTGGAAGCGCCCCGATTAATCTTACTGACCGGCTCCACCAGGTGCTTCGGTGGGCCACTGGCTCTGTTGAAATATTTTTCTCGAAAAACAACGCGCTTTTAGCTAGTTCAAAAATGAAGTTCCTTCAAAGAGTTGCATACCTGAACGTTGGCATCTACCCATTCACATCCATCTTCCTAATTGTTTACTGCTTTCTTCCTGCTCTTTCTCTTTTCTCGGGTCAATTCATTGTTCAGAGTCTGGATGTGACATTCCTTGTCTACCTTCTGGCCATTACCGTATCACTCTGCATGCTGGCTGTCCTCGAGATCAAATGGTCTGGTATTGAGCTAGAAGAATGGTGGAGAAATGAACAGTTTTGGCTCATTGGAGGTACCAGTGCCCATCTTGCTGCTGTACTTCAAGGTCTTTTAAAAGTGGTTGCAGGAATTGAGATCTCGTTTACTCTAACATCAAAATCAGGTGGTGACGATAACGACGATGAATTCGCGGATCTGTATATCATCAAATGGTCGTCTTTGATGATACCACCAATTGTGATTATGATGACCAACCTAATTGCTATAGCAGTCGGGGTGAGCAGAACAATATATAGTGCTGTACCACAGTGGAGTCGCCTTTTGGGAGGGGTGTTTTTTAGCTTTTGGGTTTTGGCTCATTTGTATCCTTTTGCAAAGGGGCTCATGGGCAGAAGAGGGAGGACACCCACGATTGTTTTCGTTTGGTCAGGGTTAATTGCAATTACGATCTCGCTTCTATGGGTTGCTATCAATCCACCTGATGGTGCAAATGAAATTGGAGGTCGTTTCCAGTTTCCTTGATATAATTGTTAGATATTTGTGAATTAGGATGGTATATTCTTTGTTTGTACTGTTGAGTTTTATGGTGGGTTTAGGAATCTCTACAGATATTTCTTCATTTCTTTGTACTCTTGATAGACATCGATGCAAAAGAGTTGTTAATTTGCTTTATTGTTTTACCTTGCTGACTTTGCGGGTTTATGCTGTTTTTTTTCTCTCCATATTTTTTGCAAACAGGCCGACTTCACCTTGAGCTCAGCCCAACTCAACAACATTAGGCTAAGCTCAAAATTTATTCTGTAGCTTAATGAAAGATGTCAACTATAGAGGTGAACAAGACATGGTCCCTAAAAGGCATATATTTATAACTAGGTTAGTCCCGTGCGTTGTACGTTTATATCTTATTTTTATTGATTTCTCGTAAATTATATAATAAACAACCGTAAAAATTGAAATGAATGATTGTATATCATAAAATAAATGTTCATATAGATTCAAATAAAATGTCAACAAATAAAATGTCAACAAAACAAAAGGTCATAAACATTGTTACAAAGAAAAAAATTTAAATATAAAAAATAAATAAACATAGAGTATATAGAAACATAAATTCAATTTAATTAATACGAATTTTTTCGTGGTGACTTGTTATGTAATATAAACTAAAAGTCAGAGTGGTTAACAATTTACAAGATCAAAAGGGATACATTATAAATACAAAAGGGGATACATTATAAATTACATGTTTTGTATATATTTATAAAAGGTTTTACTCTTTTATTTTTTTGGGTAAATGTTTTCCCTGCTTAACTTGTTTTTTTCCTATAAACCCCCAATAATCCATCTTAAAAATGTAAAAAGTAAGATTCGAACCCTGATGGAATACCCCAAGGTCAATTAAGCCTACATATTGTTTTGAATGGTAATATTTTGTAAGATCGATTGATGTATTTTAACAAAATACTACATGGCTTTTTACATTGTGATAATCAGCATTAGTATTTTCTTTTGTTATCGTCTTATTTATATCTTAAAAACTATGGTGTTTCTAATCTAAACAGCATATAAATATATGCAAGAACTCAATGACGTTGAATGAGAAATGTATAGTAACTTTAAGAATGGTTGTTTAATTAGTACAATATCTAATATTGAAAATAATTGTTTTGTAAGGTATTGGTAATTATAAAAATCTTTTCTAGAAATCTCATCAAAAATACATAGTAATGATGATTGTAACTTCTTTTAATTTTAAATAATTTTATTTAGGTTTTGCTTATATACTTTATGACCCGACCTGACCAGATCCTTTTAGTTTTGCCAACCAAGTTATCGCTTCAAAATCTCAAGGACCCCCATGAGCTTGCAACCTAAATCCGCGACTGATTGTAAGTCCATCTATTGGACTGATTATAGAATGGGAAGATGATAAAGTCTAATCATATAAAAGTCATATTGCAAGATTATTCCGTATTTTAATGTTTTACTCAAATCTCTCAAATAAACGAAGTGTTAATTAAAATTTAATATAATTACGGATTGTTGATTTTTTTTGAACATATTACGGATTGATGATGAGATGATGTTAAAAATAAATATCTCTTAATTCAATGTAATGGGAAGATGGTGTTCGAAGTGTTATTCAATAATTAATAGCTTTTGTTTTTAACAAAGAAAAATTAAAAGAGCAACGGAGCGGTTGGTTTGGAAACCATATGTCGTGGGTTCCACCCTTGCGTCTCACTTTTTAATTTGTTATTTGTTATTACAATTATAAGTAGCTGTGAGAATTATATATATACTAGATTAAACCTTGTTATAAATTAAAAAAAATTCATACAAAATATTAATAGTAATTATGGTAATTTTCAAAATAATACATACAGATATTATATAAATGGGATATATGTAAAGTTAAAAAAATATTCAATCATAGACAACCTACAAAATCAAATAAATGTGAGATCAAGAGCTAATGGATACATAACACACATGAGTCAACAGGAAAAATTGTATGATGAAGAATACCATCTTCTTCCTAACTCCCTAAAAACATAACTGGTCATCTAAATATGACATCAATCGAGACTTAAATAAATAATATTTTTGAGAACTAATTTAAATAAGGATTAAATATATTATACCTCAATCAATCATCAACTTCATAAAAGTAAATGCAATACATTCATTAATAGAAAAAAAGGTCAACATTGGTTAGAATAAATTTTGACAAAAACGGGTACTTTCAAAAGTATATGATTTATGTGGATAAAAATCATACTAAATAAACACTAAATTACTAACTGCTTAATGAATGTGTTGCACCAAAAAGTCTAAGTTTTAATAGAAGCAATTGTTACCTACGCTTACAAAGGAGGCCATTATTATTAAACATAGAGGATAAGATAATATTTTTGATAGGAGGAAATAAAACTCATAATATTAGTAATCATGCGGTTAACAATTATCTAATTTTGGATGGAATTGTTTTTTCTTAAATAGAAATCTTGATTCAACATGTAAAGTATACAAAAACTAATTCATTTACCTTTCAGTCTGCAAGCAATGATTTTTTCTTGAGAAATTGTCACAAATCGTTCTTGTGGTTTGTTCGATTCGCATTTTCATCCCTGTGTTTTTTTTTTCCATTAGGTGTCCCTGTACTTTTCATTTTCATTGTCAGCATCCCTGCCACTAACAACCGTCATTTTTTCTCCGTTAAACCCCTCATGTGCAATGCACATGAGGGTATAATCGTCCATTTTGTAACCACAAGGACTATTTGTGATAATGATATAAAATCACACTTATACAAAACACCCTTCTTCTCCCCCTCCTCTTTCTTGTTCCTTTTCTCAGCCACCATTCACCATGCCTACCAAACATGTTTTTTTTCCATCTTCCTATATCTACAAAAGTTCAAATCAAATATCTACTTCAATAATCAATTTCACTAAAACAAATTGATACACACCCTTTAATATATACATCAAACATTTTCATCATAAAACATCATCATCAAATTATTAAATACACATATTAAAGAAAACCTATAATTTTTTTTAATAATTTAGGCTCTATATTTGTTACCAATACACATTTTCGGAGAATAAAAAGGTATCCTGTTTTTTACATATAAAATCCTTGGACCTTACTTTATTGATTCTGCAGAAAACTTGTGCTTCTTTATATGTTCTAATATTTTTGTTCTATCTTGGGCTTTTCACTGATCGTAGTACTGGAGGCAGTGATGACTTTGCTGTTGGTTTTCTTTTGGGAGGTGCTCAAGCCTCTATGTGGGACACTAGCATACATATTTGCTCCTCAGGTTAAAAAATCAACTTTTGCATTATCTAGTTGATTCAACAATTAATGTGTCACATAGCCTTTTTTCTTTCCGAATTCCTACTGCAATTTAGTTTCATTGGTTCGATCCATTTGGGCAAATATTGGAAAATTTAAAGTACATAAATAATGAAAAAATGAGAAAAGTCTAAAATATACGGTTGATTTTACTTAACTAATTTTATTTTTTGAGTGTTAAATTGAATTGCATTTTTTTGTCAATTGAATTGATCTTGTAGTTTATTTTCACCTAAAGCATACAATTGATTTTGTTGAGTCTTTATTCAATCCGTAAAAGCATGTTCAAACTAAAGAAAAAACATGTTTTGTAGACTTAGTGAATGGTGATGGGTGAGTAAAGGAACAAGAAAGAGGAGGAAGAAGAAGGGTGTTTTGTATAAGTATGATTTTATACCATTATCACAAATAGTCCATGTGGTTACGAAATGGACGATTATACCCACATGAGGGGTTTAACGGATGTCGGCTGTTAGTGGCAGGGATAACTGACAATGAAAATGAAAAGTACAAGGACACCCAATGAGAAAAAAAAAGCACAGGGAGAAAATGCGAATCGAGCAAACCACATGGACGATTTGCGGCAATTTCTCTTTTTTCTTTTTCAGCACCATTAATGATCATTATGTTAGAAAGATAAAACCAACCTTTCAATCTTCACAAGCAATGATTTTTTCTTTTTCAGCACCATTAGTGATCATTATGTTAGAAAGATAAAACCAAAGAATCTTCAGTTCATTGAATTCGGGTGGAGATTATGTTAAAGTAACTTTTAGATATCGAAAATTAAATATTGAAGACTTTTTTTTTGATTAACAAAAGAAATTAAATTGGTTTATACATTGGTTACCAACGAAAGCGTCCAAAGGCGAGCAACTTTCAATACTAGTTTCACAAAACCAATTCTGGTCATTTTACTAGAAACGAAGTGAGCCCAAACATCAACCACATGGACGTTAATGAATGGTAATTGTCAAATTCTCTGAAAAGTTGTTCATGTTCAGAAACTTTAAAGTTTAATTGAGTTTATAAGATTTTTAACTTTTACGGAAGTGCCATGTCGCTGCATGGCTCATTCATTTTCATTTCATATGGACTAATTTAGAGTTATGAGTAATGAATTCAACAGACCAAATAAACCTTTGTTTGCATTTTTTAACTTGTTATTGTTAGTGGTGTTTACTAACAAGGAATTAGCCTAGTGGTAAGGCAAGTACTTGGTGACCTTAAGATCTCAGGTTCGATCCCCGTCGGGGACAAAAAATAATTCCTTTAAGGTACCCGTTACCAATGAAGGCTAGACCCATATGTGAAGTTTAAATACGCGGGTTCGATCCTTCGGGGTGCCCAGATCATGTGGGGATTAGGATGGAGGTATTTTACCGGCATCATATGACTCATACGGGGTGGGTCGATGGGTATTCAATTGTGATACCGGGGCTAGGGTTCCCCCATTACTTTTTTTTTGGTTAGTGGTGTTTTATATTTTTGTTATGGTAATACTGATGGTCTAGCAAGACTTTAGGCCTCAAAGTTTGAAAAACCTTAAATTTGTATCATTGTTATTATGTTTACAACACGTGGTTACAAAATTCTATAAAATGTATACATACTTTATTAGTTGTCCTACATAAATAATTGTACTACTCGTATAAAATTTGTTTTGAACGGATTATTTAAGTTAAGTTATTGTCTAATTAAAAGGCGCCAGGTAGTCCGACCAAATAAAGGGTAACCGGACCAGACTTTCCGCGGCGATATCGCCGCGGAAAGAGGGGGGGCCCGCTAAATTTCTGTCAGAGTAACCATTAATGACATGGGGGCCCGCACTTTCCGCGGCGATATCGCCGCGGAAAGTTTTGTCTTATTCGACTTTCCGCGGCGATATCGCCGCGGAAAGTTTCTGGTCGGCTTACCCCTTATTCCATGGTCGGGCCACGCGGGGCGATTAATCATTGGATGATCTAATAACCGATTAATTAACAAGTGGATTTGATGACGTGGATAACATGGTACATATGATTTATGTATAGGAAAAGTACATATATATATACACTATGAAATTCACCACTTTAGACTTGATGATCTTGTAAACAAGTGCTAATTCGTAAATTGTAGTTTATGTGAGTGAGAGAGAGTTAGAGAGAGAAAGGGAAAAGGAAATATATTGGCAAAAGGTTAGTTTACAAAGGGAGGTGAGGGGTTTATATAGGCTCACATTTTGCACTAAAACCCCTCACTAATTACACACAAGTCCTTGTCTAATTACATTAACAACCTTCCATACTAAACAAGATTAGACAAAAAGACAATTCTATTACAATGTTACAAACACGCACTAACTATTTATATTAAAGCTAACAATCTCCCCCTTTAGTGCGGTTTTGTGAATGGTCACCTTCTTGATCTCTTTCTCTTTCTCTGTCTTCGATTCCTTTTCTTTGTGGATGATTCAGGCTTATCATGTTGAACTGATTGTGATTTGAAGGCTCGCTTTCTGTACTTATGGTAATTCTCCTTCCAGAACTTCTTTGGCACAAAATGGTACTTTGGATCTTCTGGGCGGTTTGGTGGTTCAATGATGTTGTCAGCAAAATCAACTGGGGCATGTTATGAGGACCTTGTTCATTATTAGGAGAATATCTGACCCAAGTACCTTCTGGAACATGAATTACTCCTTTTCTTTCCTTTGGAAGCCTAGCCTCAATGATCTGTCTCGTTCTATCTCTATGATCCAATCTTGACTTGATCTTCTTAATCACTCTCATCAACCTCTTCTTTTCCTTTACTGACTCTTCGAACTCAGCTAGACTTTCAAATACAGCCAGACATTGCATCAGTGTGCCATCTGAATACTTGGAGAGTTCGTCGAGTCTTATAAAAATCTTATGCCCTTGATCACTAGCAAATACAAACCCTCGGGGATTATCAAACACGACTCCAGTGTTAAAATTTTCGAGGTTGATTCCTTGAATCCTTTGGTTAGGTATGGTGAGGTTCACTTTCTTTCTTTTCTTTTCAACTGCCAATTGGAAGTCTTTTTGAGTTTGACTCAAAAAAAGACTATCCAAATATCTCTTCACAACATAGTAGGCTTCATGATTCTCTGGATCAGGTTGAATAAGTTTGCTTGCAAAGTGATGGAGGAGAAAAATGAGATCATCAGCAGACAACAGATTGAACCTGGCTTCTCCAAACATATACCGACGGTTATCATCACGTCTTACTATTAACCAGATTAATCCAGGGGGTCTTGCAAACCCGGGATCACACCATTCCTTGAAATGAATGCTGACAACTTCTACAATCTTTAATTTGAACTGGTTCTTCCATACTTTGTTAGCTTTATGACTCTTGGCTTCTATGAGATCCTTTAAGTATTTTGCTCTTTGGTGATCAGGATCATAAGCCCTCCTTGCCCGTAATTCATCAACATCTATCTTTACCAACTCTTGTTCCTTTGAGAAGATCTCATATGCTTTTTCTTCAAGGAATTTTGTGGATTTGAAGAGTCTGGTTGGAATTCTGAGATAATCAATCCTCCTTTCTACATTCTTTCTGAAACCACCATCGTTTATTCGAACAATTGGAGCTCTGGTGATGTTTGGAGATGTGGATTATTAAGGTGGTGAATTAGGTTATGAAGGTTCATTTGGTTGAGAGCAGAGTTTGGTTGAGGAATAGATTGATAGGTATCAAAGCCCGGGGGAATATCATCATCATCAGAGGAATCATTAACACCATTAGGATCATTATCTCTTGGATCATTCTCAGGAAAATCTATTTCACCAAAATCTTCACCAATAATCAAGGGATCACGAAGTAATCCTTGAAAATGAGCATCATCACGAAAATCTGAGCCACCAACAACATCTGTAACAGCACTGGCTCGAACCACTGATTCATCAATACGAACTTCTTCTGTGTGCTCAACATTATCAACATTATCAACAACAACATTATCAACAACGTGCTCTACATTATCAACATCTTGAGGAGGATCTCTTGATTGTGCATCATCAGCAACATCTGTGTCATCTATAACCTCAGTAGCAGCACTGGCTTTTACATTAGCCACATCCTCATCCATATTCTCCCCCTCGTGTTGATCATGATCATCAGAATCATCACGTCTTTGTATAACAACGGCTTGCCTGCATGTGGCTTCAAGTTCAACAATTCTTTTCTGAGCCGCTTCAAGTGCTGCATTGGCAATGAACTTGTCTTGTACTGATTGCTGCTTTAAAAGATTTATCTTGTTTTGGTGATCATATCGAGCTTGGAGGGTTGCAAGAATAGCTTTGTCAAATGAATCAGTTTGATCATCGAGGGAGATTAGATGGGCATACAAATCACTATAAATTTCTTCTAGACGAGTATGTCTAGGAGTAGAAGCATGTGCGGATCCTGATTTAGATTTATTATCGGATGATGATGATGATGATGAGTGAGAAGGCGACGGTGAGTTACGAGAGATGATTGGTGGAGGTTGAGTTTGGGTTCTTTTTGTGTGGAGAAGACCTGTAGCGTCAAGAGCCATGATGTCTACACGCTCTTCTAGATCATATGGAATGTTCAGGTGTTCAGCGGCTGCAGGAGGACTATCAGACTTATCGCTTTCAGATGGTTCAGGAGCGGCAATGGCTTTGCCTTTATCTTTATGGAGCGCTTCGGTTAGTGACGGTTCAATGGAAGAAGGAGGTACGACCGACGTCGATGTTGTTGTCGCAACTGTAGGCTCCGGAGGGTTTACAGTGCGGCCTGAAGGTTGAGGACCAACAGGACTTCCTGATGGTTGACGAAGCAAGGCTTCAACATCAGTTGTTGCATGACGAATTGGTTTGGCTCGAATGAACCAAACAATCTCACGGTTGGTGGGACTTCCGGGATCCTCTGGATTGCCCGTTGAACTGGAAGTTGGGCTAGGAGGAAGCCAGGCGAGCCTAACTTCCTCGAAGCTTCTCTCCTCAACGCCTGTATTCAGTGCTTGCTCGATGATGGCACCGACAGGTCTTCCATACGGTCCTGGAAAAGGTTCACGAACCAATTCTCTGTATGTTCTGGCAACGTCCAAAGGACGTGCGTGCACATGATCAAGTGGCCTAAGTGGCGATCTAGACTCAATTGTGTGATCAAGAAAAGTTGGGAGAGAGGCAAGAGTCTCCGCTGCTTCAATATCGGCTTCCTCCGAATGAGGAATCGATAGTGGATGCGGCTGGTGCCTGTGCAATAATGCATCTGGATCCTGTAGAGAGGATCCAGAGCGGCGAGGAGGTGAAATATGCAAGGGTGGGGAGTCCTCGGCTTCTATCCTAGGGTTGTCATCCCGACGAATAATTGGTTCAACTATCGAAGGGCCAACGTTTTCTTTATGCCCTGTTCCTAGCCCGGACCGCTCATTCTCTCCATTATGTTTTTCAACCTCTCCCTCCAAACCACCTTGTCTCTCCGGAGATTCTATGATAACCTTTTCCTCAATCGGTGGAAGAGATTTGGAATATTTGAATTTGACCTTTCGGATTTTCTTTGATTTATGTTGAATCGAAGAAGATGTTTGAGATTCGGAAGAAGTGGAAGATGAAGTGAAAGGAGAAGGAATGGTGAAGGATTGTTCAGGTGGAGGTGATGGTTCATCACGGAGAAGTGTTTTTGATTTTGCTTTGGATTTAGACTTTGATTTGTGATGGGACTTGTGTTTCTTTCTTGGTAGAGCGGAAGTCGATGAAGATTGTGCAGATGAGCTTGGTGCCTCTTCTCCTGCTAACCCCTCATTTATTTTCCTAGACCTACTACCCTCACCAGGCGACCTATGCGGGGGAGCGGTAGGCGGCTCTCGGCGTTGAGCAGCCATACCCCCGGCTAAAAACATTCTATAATTCATGAGGTCACTATCCTCATGGGGCACCAAGCGAAGAAGCGAAGCAGGAATTGACATAAAAGGAATGTTTTCTACACCAGAGTTGCCATAAACAGTTGAATAATGAGGGAAACGAATTCTGTGGGAGCCAGGAAATCGTTGAATGTTGTCATGCGTGTTAAGTGTTCCCTGAAGGATGATTGTCAGGAAACGGATGAAAGGAATATATTTCTTCGTTGCATTATACTTCCCTTTGACATTTAGTCTAAGATGATCCCAAGCAACTGCTGCAAAGTCGATATGTACATCGAAGGCGATAGCAAACAAGTATGTCAGTGTTTGAGATGTTATCGCTTCTTGACCTTTTCTTGAAGGCGAGAGACAATAGTTGATGATCGAGCATAACGGGTACCACAGTCTGTGAAGATTCTTCTTCTTGAATTCACCTATAGTGTTGAGAGGACCGTTATAGCCAAGTTCTCTGACCCGTTGAAGCATTTCACGAATAGGTGGTGGATCTACAAATTCGGTGGCTCCCTCGCGAGAAGTTGACGTAGGAAAACCAATTGCTCTACGGAAATCTTCAAGCGTGAACGTGAAAGCTTGAGTTGATCCATCAGTGGTGAGGAGCTCAAATTGGAAATATGGTATGCTCGTTCTTCCTCTTTGGGTGACATAATCGATGGTACGCCATAGTTGAAATAACAGCTCTTCTTCGATACCCGGTGCAGTGACAGTAAAGACATGAAATAGTGGATGGTATGTAAGCATGACCGGTATTATTCCATGATGACAGGAAAATGGTATAATCAACTGATAGTTGTTTGGCATGTTTTCTGTCGCACCATCTTGGAGGAAATTCATTCTGCGGTTAAGAAGAAGACGAATGGGAAACATTGTTTCCAAGGTTAATTTACTCAAAAAGATTTAATCGTACACCGTTTTTCACAGAAGATGCGAAGGCAGTACAACAAGGCGTTCGATACCTTGCTTCTTAGGGAAAAACAGTGTAAGATTGAAAAGATTTTAAGAAATTAAAGACACATCAAAAAGTGTTCTAACACTCAGTTTCCAAAGGACAACAAAGGTAGTACATCAAGGCGTTCGATACCTTGCATCCTAAGTAAGCTGAGAGATAGATTTTGAACAAAATTTAGCATAAGAAAAATGTATTTTTGTAAAAGAGAATGTTCAAAAAGTCGTGCAAAGTTTTTCCAAGTGAGACGACACAAGCAGTACATCAAGGCGTTCAATGCTGTGCATCTCACTGAAATTATTTGCAAGAAATTAAGAACGAAGGAAAAAATAAGCACAGTTTTAAAGAAATACAGGGACAAATGTTTGTGAAGCCAGACAAATCGATGAACATGGAATTTTGTTCAAGAAAGAGGATTTGACTCACAAAGTTGGTATAAGAAAAATTTCATTAAAAATCAAACCTGAATGAAAATGAGATTTTGAGGTTTGAAGAAATATGAAAAATTTCTTAAAAAGGTGAAAACCGGTTTTATAAAAGAATTTCAGAAAAATGTGGAGTAAAACCGGTTTTCAGAAAATGTTATGTAAATCCGGTTTTCAGACAAAATGATATGAAAAACCGGTTTTCATATTGAAACATGAATTTTAGTTGTAATACCGGTATTCAAGGGGAAAACCGGTATTAGTGAAGAAAAACTTTGGCATAGTACCTTTTGTTAAAAAATGATTTAAAAGATAACTAATACCGGTATTCAAGGGGAAAACCGGTATTAGTGAAGAAAAACTTTGGCAGAGTACCTTTTGTTAAAAAATGATTTAAAAGATAACTAATACCGGTATTCAAGGGGAAAACCGGTATTAGTGAAGAAAAACTTTGGCAGAGTACCTTTTGTTAAAAAATGATTTAAAAGATAACTAATACCGGTATTCAAGGGGAAAACCGGTATTAGTGAAGAAAAACTTTGGCAGAGTACCTTTTGTTAAAAAATGATTTAAAAGATAACTAATACCGGTTTCAAGGGGAAAACCGGTATTAGTGAAGAAAAACTTTGGCAGAGTACCTTTTGTTAAAAAATGATTTAAAAAATAACTAATACCGGTATTCAAGGGGAAAACCGGTATTAGTGAAGAAAAACTTTGGCAGAGTACCTTTTGTTAAAAAATGATTTAAAAGATAACTAATACCGGTATTCAAGGGGAAAACCGGTATTAGTGAAGAAAAACTTTGGCAGAGTACCTTTTGTTAAAAAATGATTTAAAAGATAACTAATACCGGTATTCAAGGGGAAAACCGGTATTAGTGAAGAAAAACTTTGGCATAGTACCTTTTGTTAAAAAATGATTTAAAAGATAACTAATACCGGTTTTAGAAAGCCGGCATTAACAAAGCATCAAGATACTTAGTATAACACCAAGTATCGATGCACTTGTTTTGAACATGCAATCATGAAAACAATCAAGCACAGACAAGAAATACATGCAATCATATATTCAAGCAAACAATTAAAGCACATACGATCATGATCAAATTAAAGCATATAAATATGAAAGATGAAATGACATAATCGTAAATGAGAGTATACCTGCTAAAATGAATGACAAATAAGGAAAACAAATCACAAACACACAAGTAAATCACCCCTGGAAAGATAATCACAAAATATTGTTAAAGAAATGAAAACCGGTAATAGTAAAGAATTTCAGAAAAATGTGGAGTAAAACCGGTTTTATAAAAGAATTTCAGAAAAATGTGGAGTAAAACCGGTTTTCAGAAAATGTTATGTAAATCCGGTTTTCAGACAAAATGATATGAAAAACCGGTTTTCATATTGAAACATGAATTTTAGTTGTAATACCGGTATTCAAGGGGAAAACCGGTATTAGTGAAGAAAAACTTTGGCATAGTACCTTTTGTTAAAAAATGATTTAAAAGATAACTAATACCGGTTTTAGAAAGCCGGCATTAACAAAGCATCAAGATACTTAGTATAACACCAAGTATCGATGCACTTGTTTTGAACATGCAATCATGAAAACAATCAAGCACAGACAAGAAATACATGCAATCATATATTCAAGCAAACAAGTAAAGCACATACGATCATGATCAAATTAAAGCATATAAATATGAAAGATGAAATGACATAATCGTAAATGAGAGTATACCTGCTAAAATGAATGACAAATAAGGAAAACAAATCACAAACACACAAGTAAATCACCCCTGGAAAGATAATCACAAAATATTGTTAAAGAAATGAAAACCGGTTTTCAGACAAAATGATATGAAAAACCGGTTTTCATATTGAAACATGAATTTTAGTTGTAATACCGGTATTCAAGGGGAAAACCGGTATTAGTGAAGAAAAACTTTGGCATAGTACCTTTTGTTAAAAAATGATTTAAAAGATAACTAATACCGGTTTTAGAAAGCCGGCATTAACAAAGCATCAAGATACTTAGTATAACACCAAGTATCGATGCACTTGTTTTGAACATGCAATCATGAAAACAATCAAGCACAGACAAGAAATACATGCAATCATATATTCAAGCAAACAAGTAAAGCACATACGATCATGATCAAATTAAAGCATATAAATATGAAAGATGAAATGACATAATCGTAAATGAGAGTATACCTGCTAAAATGAATGACAAATAAGGAAAACAAATCACAAACACACAAGTAAATCACCCCTGGAAAGATAATCACAAAATATTGTTAAAGAAATGAAAACCGGTAATAGTAAAGAAATTAACGAAAGCCGGTTTTAGACAAGAATTATGAAAGCCGGAAATAATGAATAAATAGATGAAAGCCGGTATTAGAGAAGAATATACCTGAAAGCCGGTAATGATGAATTTATGAACTAAATCCGGTTTTCAATATTGGAATGAAGAAATTATGTTGCAAAACCGGTTTTCGTTTTGGAAAGGTTTTTAGAAAAAGAAAGCCGGTAGGAAAGCCGGTTTTGAATGAGAGAAAGCCGGTTTTAATGAAGATTTAAAATACTTAGAATTTTTTTTGAAGGAAGTCAAAATGGAGGTCAGAACCGGGTATTTATAGAGGTCAGAACCGGGTATGACATCCGGTTTTCGGGTCAAACCCGGTCAAATCCGGTTTTTTTTTATATTATTTTTAGAAAAGTATTTAGGGACTTAGAAAAATTTTAGAGGAAAAAGGTTTTAAGGACTTAGAAAAATTAAGCACGGAAAGAGAAATTCTCAAAGGACAAAAATGAGTAAAGATATATACAAACTCCCCCTAGGAACATGCAGACTCAGATAAATTCTACAAACTCCCCCTAAAATCATGCATTCTACCCTTGTTCTCCCCCTCAAACATTGCATGTAAGAGCACACAAGCACACATTAATGGTTTGACCAAGAAAATAAACACAGAATACATGGCAAGGAAGCATTTAAGTTTGTAGATCAAGCATACCCAACTTGGTTTTCAAGAAATTGAACCTTTGTTCATCCAAAGGTTTTGTGAATAGGTATGCAAGTTGGTAGTCAGTTGGGACAAAGTAAAGTTCGATATTACCTTTTTCAACATGATCTTTGATGAAATGGTACCTTACATCGATATGCTTTGTTTTAGAATGCTGAACAGGATTGCAAGAGATTGCAATGGCACTTTTGGAGTCACAATAGATGGGAATTCTGTCATAATTGAAACCATAGTCAGAAAGTTGAGTCTTCATCCACAGAACTTGAGAGCAGCAACTAGCAGCTGCTACATACTCAGCTTCAGCAGTGGATGTGGAAACACAATTTTGTTTCTTTAAAGACCAACCAACCAACTTGTCTCCAAGGAACTGCACACTACCTGAAGTACTTTTGCGATCCAACTTACACCCTGCATGGTCAGCATCTGAGTAGGCGGTTAGTTCGAAACCGGTATCTTTCGGATACCATAAACCAAGGTTCATAGTACCCTTAAGATACCAAAAAATACGCTTAACCGCTTGAGCATGACTATCCATAGGGTTTTCCTGAAATCTAGCGCACATGAATGTAGCAAACATAATGTCCGGTCGACTAACAGTTAAGTACATGAGAGATCCTATCATAATGCGATAAAGTTTTTGATTGTAAGGTTTGCCATTAAGGTCAGCATTAATTTTAGTGCGAGATTCCATGGGAGTACCAATTGGTTGACAATTAAACATATCAAACTTTTTCAACATGATCTTTGATGAAATGGTACCTTACATCGATATGCTTTGTTTTAGAATGCTGAACAGGATTGCAAGAGATTGCAATGGCACTTTTGGAGTCACAATAGATGGGAATTCTGTCATAATTGAAACCATAGTCAGAAAGTTGAGTCTTCATCCACAGAACTTGAGAGCAGCAACTAGCAGCTGCTACATACTCAGCTTCAGCAGTGGATGTGGAAACACAATTTTGTTTCTTTAAAGACCAACCAACCAACTTGTCTCCAAGGAACTGCACACTACCTGAAGTACTTTTGCGATCCAACTTACACCCTGCATGGTCAGCATCTGAGTAGGCGGTTAGTTCGAAACCGGTATCTTTCGGATACCATAAACCAAGGTTCATAGTACCCTTAAGATACCAAAAAATACGCTTAACCGCTTGAGCATGACTATCCATAGGGTTTTCCTGAAATCTAGCGCACATGAATGTAGCAAACATAATGTCCGGTCGACTAACAGTTAAGTACATGAGAGATCCTATCATAATGCGATAAAGTTTTTGATTGTAAGGTTTGCCATTAAGGTCAGCATTAATTTTAGTGCGAGATTCCATGGGAGTACCAATTGGTTGACAATTAAACATATCAAACTTTTTCAACATGATCTTTGATGAAATGGTACCTTACATCGATATGCTTTGTTTTAGAATGCTGAACAGGATTGCAAGAGATTGCAATGGCACTTTTGGAGTCACAATAGATGGGAATTCTGTCATAATTGAAACCATAGTCAGAAAGTTGAGTCTTCATCCACAGAACTTGAGAGCAGCAACTAGCAGCTGCTACATACTCAGCTTCAGCAGTGGATGTGGAAACACAATTTTGTTTCTTTAAAGACCAACCAACCAACTTGTCTCCAAGGAACTGCACACTACCTGAAGTACTTTTGCGATCCAACTTACACCCTGCATGGTCAGCATCTGAGTAGGCGGTTAGTTCGAAACCGGTATCTTTCGGATACCATAAACCAAGGTTCATAGTACCCTTAAGATACCAAAAAATACGCTTAACCGCTTGAGCATGACTATCCATAGGGTTTTCCTGAAATCTAGCGCACATGAATGTAGCAAACATAATGTCCGGTCGACTAACAGTTAAGTACATGAGAGATCCTATCATAATGCGATAAAGTTTTTGATTGTAAGGTTTGCCATTAAGGTCAGCATTAATTTTAGTGCGAGATTCCATGGGAGTACCAATTGGTTGACAATTAAACATATCAAACTTTTTCAACATGATCTTTGATGAAATGGTACCTTACATCGATATGCTTTGTTTTAGAATGCTGAACAGGATTGCAAGAGATTGCAATGGCACTTTTGGAGTCACAATAGATGGGAATTCTGTCATAATTGAAACCATAGTCAGAAAGTTGAGTCTTCATCCACAGAACTTGAGAGCAGCAACTAGCAGCTGCTACATACTCAGCTTCAGCAGTGGATGTGGAAACACAATTTTGTTTCTTTAAAGACCAACCAACCAACTTGTCTCCAAGGAACTGCACACTACCTGAAGTACTTTTGCGATCCAACTTACACCCTGCATGGTCAGCATCTGAGTAGGCGGTTAGTTCGAAACCGGTATCTTTCGGATACCATAAACCAAGGTTCATAGTACCTTTAAGATACCGAAAAATTCGCGGTAGAACAACTCCTAGAAAGAAAACTTGATGATTTGGGAAATAGGGTTTATTTTTCTATTTATACCTCCCCAAAATCTGATGCAAAAAGCTGAACCATTAGGTTCCCCGTACGGCTGACTGCGCCGCAGTGAGGCTAGCGCACTCCCACTGCGGCGCAGTGAAAATCCACTGGAAATTATTTCTTTTTGGCACCTAATGACTGCGGCGCAGTGGGGTGTGAATACTCCCACTGCGGCGCAGTGGGATATCCCTGGAAAATGTTTTGTTCTTGATCAACATGCGACTGCGGTGCAGTGGGGCAACATCCCTCCCACTGCGGCGCAGTGAAAATCCACTGGAAATTATTTCTTTTTGGCACCTAATGACTGCGGCGCAGTGGGGTGTGAATACTCCCACTGCGGCGCAGCTCAAACTTGCTGGAATTCATGTGGCTTTTTCACCAGTGGCTGCGGCGCAGTGGGGCAACATCCCTCCCACTGCGGCGCAGTGAAAATCCACTGGAAATTATTTCTTTTTGGCACCTAATGACTGCGGCGCAGTGGGGTGTGAATACTCCCACTGCGGCGCAGCTCAAACTTGCTGGAATTCATGTGGCTTTTTCACCAGTGGCTGCGGCGCAGTGGGGCAACATCCCTCCCACTGCGGCGCAGTGTAAACTTGCTGAAATTTTTGGTTCTTCTTTATTAACAGCTCTCGAACACTCGGATCAACATCTTGGCCTAAAATCGTCAGAAAATGCACCAAATGGACGCACAACCTTCTAAGAACCTGAAAGCACTAACAAACACCATGAACGCGCCAAATGCATACAAAATTGACTCAAAACACATACGAAAAAGGCCAATAATGATGTGGGCGATCTATACAAATTGGTCACATCAAATCCCCCCACACTTGAGCGTTACTTGTCCTCAAGCAAATCTGGAAATTAAGCAAAAGCATTCCTTGGCACGAAGCTATATAAACACATTACGATTATCAAAAAGAAGCCAAACCAAGTATGTCAATGACAAGGACTTTGGTGAAGCAGTTTTAATCTTAAATGAAAATCCGAAATGTTTGACAATATCTGAACAATCCACAAGCCTCAATAACACGACTAAGCAAAAGTGAAACAAATGAGCCTATCAAAATCATCCTACTCCAATGAACTTACTATTGGGGTTGAATATATATGAATAATCACTCATTGCTCGGTCGTGATGCATATCCTACCATAGGCTTGAACAAGGATCATAGCTTCACCGACATGGCGTGAGCACCAAGTACATCATCAAAATATGGCATATAAATCGGTTGTAATGTTAGGCTAAGGGAATTTACAATGGGATTTGGGAAATTTAGGTTAGTGATATGAAATAACAAAAGTATAAGTTATGTACAAAATAGTCTAATCAAACCTTTACCATTGATTGCCACCAACCCATAAGATGCTATCCCACAAACACACCTCAAAAGCAACAAGCAAAACCCGACACCATTGTAGTGTATCAACTTCAAACAACTTAGTAACAACCAAATCTTTCATTCTATTCACGAACCAAATGATACAACAATTCTTTTGACATATAAAAATGAGAAGTACCCACTAGTAGCCCAAGTTCTTTCTTTCTTTTTTTTTTTTTTGAATCATTTTTACTCTACTAGTAGGCACCCTCTTACAATGATGAACAATGTCTATAACAATATACTTCCTTTGAACAATCCAATACATTCCCCAATAACTTGCCCAATCGGCGTATTCCCATAGACCAAGAATATTCCAACTGACAACCCACTGAAGCTCTCCCAAACCGTCCAAACAAACCAATGACAATCAATGGCCCCCCAAAAATTAGACTATCGGTATGGCGAGGTAAAGTTTCATATTTAAGTGGATTTATACAAAGGAAAAGGCTAAGTTCAAAAAGGGTGTCTAAATGTATCTTGCACTAAAGATGAGTGCAACAAAGGTTTACAAAGAAAGGAAAATCACTGACCATAGTAGCCAGCTACACAAAACATGTATGTACATGTATAAAAGTATGTATACTAAAGGTAAAAATATACATAAGCAAGGGGTGAATGGAAAGAAAATACGGGTCAAACCTAGTATGCCAATTCGTCATCCAATGTACTTATATCACAAAAGTGATCTCACTGCGGTCTCGTAACGATCACCAGACCAAGTTCTAGCTCAACACATCACCGGCACACTCATATCAAAGAAAGTAACCCGGAAATGGAATAAATTAACCTCAAATTTGCACATCTTAGTGCAGAGTTCGAAATGGAACCCTTACTCCCGAATAAATCCAAGAGCCTAAGAGAGGGACAAAATTACAAGGCAATCAAACCAAATCCGTAAACACCTAGCACATCTATAAATGAATGATGAATCTCACAACTTTTGGGTGTTTGGGGTATTTGAGTATGCAAGTAATGTTATCAATCCACAAGGATTAGCCCAATAACCGTTCAGAACACATTTTGCCGATTAAATTTGTACCAAGGAAAAAAATTTGTAGTAAAATTGCTCATTAAGTTATTATGAATTAAGTGACAAAAACAATTTACCACAAGGACAAGCTCAACACAAGTTTCAAATCATATCATCTTCCGTCATCCTACCAAATCGAAGCCACCAATCTCAAACATGCACATCATAGTTCAGAGTTCAAGATAGAACCCTTACTCCTGGATAAAATCCAAAAGCCTACGAGAGGGACACATCTACAAGAACGGTTAAATCTCAATGGCAAAACAACAAAAGAGATATATCCGGCTGCTTAAACCTATTTGCCACCCCCCACACTTAAGATGGACAATGCCCTCAATGTCCAATATCGGTCAAAACTAAGGTAAATAGGGGTAAGCAAAACAGACAGAAAGAATGAGAACACATACCGGATTAAGGACACATTTCGTTTCAAAACAAGTAAGTCGACCCCGCACCACAAATTGCTCTTCCTAAAAAGGAGGTCCAATTTGCTTGACGGGAGAAACAGACTAGTCCAAAACGGAATGTGCGAGAGCTGTGTGCGAAACAATGTCAGTAAAGATGCCAATTAAAAATGTTGTGCTGAACTTACTGCCAGCATATGCATGTGACATCATAGTGAGCTACTAACACGATCACACAATCAAACAAATCAATGCCAACGAATGTAGGTGAGGATGAGAATCCAACGGGTCCCCCCCACACTTGGGTTGTACAATAGGTATGGCCATCCATTCTGATCAAACCTGCTCAATTACACATCACAAGAACACATCCAAAATATCCATACAAAGTGCAAACTAAAAAGAGTATCATGCAGAAAATAAAAGAAACAAAGGAAAGTACAAGTGTTTCATCACCCCGTAGGGTGGATACCAGACAATGATAACTAAAGTAATGACATGAGAATACCAACATAACCAAACATCATATGATTCCATCCCATGGTACCGGATGGGAATCATCTCCACTACTGCTGCTGTCCATGGTAGCCATAAGGTAGTCCAGGTGTTCCAAAAATACTCGACACCCAATCGGACGCCTCCTCCTGAGCTGCACCCGAACCACCTGCATCTCCTCCCGAATGACCAGCATCAAATCCTGAATGAGCACCTGCATCAAAACCTGTAAAAGATGAAGAAGCGCCGCCATCATGGCCACCCTGAAAGACCCCAAACTGCACTGGACCTCGAGGAGAACCTCCTAAATCATGGGGTGGTGGTGACATGTTCCCCGGGGCAGTCGTATGAGAGAAAAAGGACTGACCCCCTGACGATAATCGGGGACATAAATAGGCGGTGGGGAGAACTGAGGAATCGGGTCAGGTCGAACAAACTCCCGGCCGTGATACTGAGCATCCCACATCGGCTGATAATAATCAAGGCTATAGTTAGTGTGGGCCTGCTGTGATCCAACCCAGGTGAAATCCTGGTCCACCCTCCGCTGGTAAGCATCAAACTCTCGCTGACTGTTCTGCTGAGACTCATAAATATTCTGAATAGTGTTCCCCAAGAGTGTAAGGTCAAACGAGCGAGGGACGGGAATGCTACGACCAGTCCTCCTCGGTGGCTCCTGTGGAGCATCAGCTATCTCAACATCAGCCTCCTCCAGATCCGGAGGTGGTCCCTCAACCTCTCCCTCATCATCTAACAACCTCTCCGGCTCATTCCCCTTCTTCTTCTTCACTATCTTCGCCCTCATCAACTCATTATAAGAGAAAGTCTCTTGATATACGGGCAAGGAAAGATAAGTTTGGCACTCATCCGAATCAAACACTCCCATTCTCTTGTAAATAGTAGTAATGAAATGACCAAAAACCAATTGTGCATCAGAATGGTTGCACATATGGTCCAAAAGCACAAGAGGTGGCAAAGCAAACTTTCTAGGAGAGCCCTCAGAAAATAACTTAAGTAACCATAGATCATTCTGGTACGCCTTCTCCCAATGAGTAGACCGCTGAACCAAGAAAGTCACGAGCATACGGTGGAGTAACCTCAATCTGACATTCTTAATCTTCGACACACTAACTGAACCAGAGGAGCTCCACGTCTCTCCTCCCGTGACCCTTGTGTAATAGGCTTCAATTGACTCTCCATCCCCCAGGTCAGCTTTTGTAAAATACCCCTTTTTTAGAATAGCCCTCAGAGCCGGGCTCTGCAATTCTTCCCTCGAATACATCCCAACATAATGACCAAACTCAGCAATTGACAGCTTCCTCTGCTGTCCCCCACAATAAAACCAGACAATTCTTTCCTCAAAAATGTCTTTAACCTTCCCCAGTTCCTTCTTCAGTTTCAAAGTCGAGTAAAATTCCAAACATAACTCACGATAAGCTGGCTCACGGTTAAGAAATACCCGATTCCAAATATCACAGTTCACATCCCTAGCTCCAACTCGCATACTCATGGAAAACCATTTACGAATGTCCTCCTGGACCCCATATAATTGAGCTTGTACAGGAGGTAAATACCTTGCTGGACAAATGACATGCTTAGCAAGCTTAAACAACTGATTTCTGTAAATGTTCTAATGGGGCTGCCTAATTCCCTCAAATGATAGCCAAGCGTGTCTCTCATTCAGTTGACCTTCAAAAAAGATAAGCGGCACGTCCGCCTGTTGCCTAGGGGTTTTAGTAGGAACATCAGCGGCTTCACTAGATTGCCCCTCGCCCTCCTTTCGCTTAGAAGATGGATTCTGCATTCAAAAACATTAAAGCGAATAAACGTGAGTAATAGGAATGCAAAGTTGGAACCATATTTAAACTAACGAAAAATTTTGGCAGGAATGTCCCCCACTGCGGCGCAGTGGGCATGAACAACCCTCACTGCGGCGCAGTGGGGTAAAACGAAAAGTTGGGCAGAGGATCCTAACTGCGGCGCAGTGAGGAACTGAACCCCCTCACTGCGGCGCAGTGAGGTAAAAATCTGGGCAACAAGTTAGGGTTCTTAACGACTTGGCACAAAAAAAGGGGTAAATCAAACAAACAAATTCAGGGAATAATGAAACAATAATCTCCAACCGGTATTCAAAACTACAATAACCAACATATACATCCCCCACACTTGTTCATAACAAATCCCCAATTTTTCCAAAACCCTAATTTCAAAATTAAAATCAATAATGGGTGAACAAGATGAAAGATTTAACATCCAATTAGCTTCTATTGCCCACAAACATCAAAACCCCTAAATTAATTCGAAAGATTAAGCTAGCATAAACCCTAGAAATTAAAAAAAACTTCAAAATAAAAGAAAAATACAAAGAAATAAAAGAGAAAAACTTACTCCTCTTCCCATGATGCAATGTATTAAGATAAAAATCTGGAAGAGTGATTAAAGATGGAAGAAAGTAGAAGAAATTTGAGGGTGGTAGGTTTTTCTCTTCTATGATGAGAGAAAGAAAGAAGATAGAATGAAAGTAAAAAAAGTAAAAGAAAACCTTACTACCTGGCCTGTACTTGGCTTACCCGGCCCCTCACTGCGGCGCAGTGGGTAAAAATCTGGGCAACAAGTTAGGGTTCTTAACGACTTGGCACAAAAAAAGGGGTAAATCAAACAAACAAATTCAGGGAATAATGAAACAATAATCTCCAACCGGTATTCAAAACTACAATAACCAACATATACATCCCCCACACTTGTTCATAACAAATCCCCAATTTTTCCAAAACCCTAATTTCAAAATTAAAATCAATAATGGGTGAACAAGATGAAAGATTTAACATCCAATTAGCTTCTATTGCCCACAAACATCAAAACCCCTAAATTAATTCGAAAGATTAAGCTAGCATAAACCCTAGAAATTAAAAAAAACTTCAAAATAAAAGAAAAATACAAAGAAACAAAAGAGAAAAACTTACTCCTCTTCCCATGATGCAATGTATTAAGATAAAAATCTGGAAGAGTGATTAAAGATGGAAGAAAGTAGAAGAAATTTGAGGGTGGTAGGTTTTTCTCTTCTATGATGAGAGAAAGAAAGAAGATAGAATGAAAGTAAAAAAAAGTAAAAGAAAACCTTACTACCTGGCCTGTACTTGGCTTACCCGGCCCCTCACTGCGGCGCAGTGGGGCTTCCTCACTCCCACTGCGGCGCAGTGAGGAGTATTTCAACAAGTGACCAGAGGTTTCAGGATGCGGCGCAGTGGGCATTTGATCTTCCCACTGCGGCGCAGTGTAAAGTCTCTGGAAATTTCTTCACAATTTTTATGCATCAAAAGTGAAACAACTTACCCGGTACTGCATCAAATCGAAACCACACCTGCACTTACTACTAAAACAAGATTAGAACTAACTAATTCAAAGAAAATAAAATGCGATAAAATAAACACGGGTTGCCTCCCGAGAAGCGCTTAAGTTATTAACGAGTCTTTAGCTTGACTCGACCAACTTTCAAGTTTCAAATTCAAACACGGGGATCTCATCAAATATCCCCTCGACCTGCTCTTCTTCCAAATATAGCTTAAGTCGATGACCATTGACAATGAACGAACCTTCACCATTTCGCTTAAACAACTCTACGTAACCCGATGGGTATACGTGCTTAATCTCAAACGGTCCAATCCACCTAGAAGTTAGTTTAGGTTGCTTAATCTTAAATTTAGACAAGAATAACAACACTTTAGCTCCAACCTTAAACTCCTTCCTACGAATCCTCTTATCAACAACTTGATGTGTGAAATCGAGTTTGTAAAATTTATAAACAAGTACCCACTAAAAACCAACTACTACACACTTTCAGGCAGTGGACCTGATCGCATATAGTATAGTAAGTAGTAAGTCCGAGATCGTTCGCGGGGATTGGTTTTGAAATAATTGTTTGCTAAAGTAGTTTTAGAAAAGGATGGAACCGTAGCCGAATTGCTACCTCACTTTGACAATTTTGAAATTAAAGAAATTGAAATGACAAGACAATTGAAAGTAAAGAAAGTTCAGACAATATAAATAAAGATCATCCACTTCGAATCCACTTATCATGCCAAATCTTGGTCCTCTCTTTATATAGCCTCGAATTCTCATAAGCACCTAACCTAAGCTCATCAAGCTCATGGAGTTGCAACATTCTAAGTTCACGTGCTTCCATCAAATCCAAATTCAAGTTCCTTAAAGCCCAATACGCCTTATGCTCTATCTCAATAGGAAGATGGCAAGTTTTGTCATAGAGCAACCGGTATGGCGTGGTGCCAATCGGCGTCTTATAAGCCGTCCTAAACGCCCACAAGGCGTCATCTAACTTCTTTGACCACACCTTGGGTTATCTCCAACAGTTTTCTCCAAAATCCTCTTCAAGGCCCTATTTGTGTTTTCCACTTGACTACTGGTCTGTGGATGGTACGAGGTAGAAAAATAGTGGACAACACCGTACCTCTTCATCACTTTGGCTAACTGATGGTTTGCAAAATGGGTTCCACGGTCACTAATCAAAGCTCTAGGGCAACCAAAATGATAGAACAACTGTTTCAAGAAATCAATGACTACACGCGCATCGTTCGTGGGCAAAGCCTTGGCTTCGGCCCATTTAGACACGTAGTCAACGGCGACAAGAATGTACTGAAACTTATTAGACGGTGGGAATGGTCCCATAAAGTCTATACCCCAGACATCAAAAACCTCACATACCTGAATACTCTGTTGAGGCATCTCATCCTGTTTAGTGATGTTCCTCTGTCGCTGACAAATGTCACAAGTCTCAACCAAAGTCTGGGCCTCCTTGAAAATTGTTGGCCAATAGAAACCTGCATCAAAAACTTTCTTACCCGTGACTGAAGGACCATAATGACCCCCAGTTGGCCCGTAGTGACACGCATCCAAAATCTCTCTAGTCTCAGCTCCAGCAACACATCTCCTAACCATACCATCTGCACAAACACGAAACAAGTATGGATTGTCCCAAAAATAATACTTAACATCCGATATGAGCTTCTTCTTTTGCTGGGACGTAAAATCATTAGGTATCTCACCTGCAACCAAATAATTAGCTATATCTGCGAACCAAGGAGCTTCATCAGAGTTAGAAATAAACATTAAAGACTCATCGGGGAAGTGATCATTGATCTCCCCATCACGAAGTTCCTCCCAGTGAGGATCTTCCAAACGACTCAAATGGTCGGCAGCCAAATTTTCAGCCCCTTTCTTATCCTTTATCTCAATGTCAAATTCTTGCAACAAAAGAATCCAACGGATAAGCCTGGGTTTAGCATCCTGTTTCGAGAACAAGGACTTAAGGGCTGAATGGTCAGTGAAAACTATGGTCTTACTCAAAACAAGATATGATCTAAACTTATCAAATGCAAAGACCACTGCAAGCAACTCCTTTTCTGTAGTAGTGTAATTCTGCTGGGCGGGGTTCAAAGTTTTACTAGCAAAGTAAATGGGTTTGAAATGTTTCTCAACCCTTTGCCCTAGCACAGCTCCACAGCATAGTCACTTGTATCACACATCAACTCGAAAGGCAATTCCCAATCTGGAGCTACCATGATAGGAGAATCAGTCAGCTTCTCCTTCAATACCTGAAAAGCACTCAAACAAGCATCATCAAAAACAAAAGGAACGTCCTTCTCCAACAAGTGGGTCATAGGACGAGTAATCTTAGAGAAATCCTTAATAAATCGACGATAAAAACCTGCATGTCCAAGAAAACTCCTTACCCCTTTCACATTGGAAGGCGGGGGTAATTTGGCAATTACATCTATCTTAGCCCGGTCAACCTCAATCCCGGCCTTAGACACTTTATGCCCTAACACAATGCCCTCAGTGACCATAAAATGACACTTTCCCAATTCAAAACAAGGTGTGCCCTCTCACACCGTTCCAACATCCTATCCAAATTAATCAAACAAGAATGAAAAGAATTCCCAAAAACTGAAAAATCATCCATGAAAACTTCCATGGAAGTTTCAAGCATGTCCTGGAAAATAGCAATCATGCACCTTTGAAAGGTGCCAGGGGCATTACACAAACCAAACGGCATTCGCCGATAAGCAAAAGTGCCAAATGGACAAGTGAAAGTAGTTTTCTCTTGGTCCTTGGGATCAATGGGTATTTGAAAGTACCCGGAAAACCCATCCAAGAAACAAAAATATTCATTCCCTGCAAGACGTTCCAACATTTGATCAATAAAAGGAAGGGGAAAGTGATCCTTACGGGTGGCATCATTAAGCTTACGGTAGTCTATACAAACCCGCCAACCCGTAATAGTCCTAGTGGCCAAAAGCTCCTTATTATCATTTTCAATGACTGTCATGCCCCCCTTTTTGGGCACACAATGGACAGGACTTACCCATGAACTATCAGCAATAGGAAAAATGATTCATGCATCAAGAAGCTTAATTACCTCTTTCTTAACTACCTCTTCATATTAGGATTCAGCCGCCTTTGTCTCTGGACAACGGGCTTAACATCATCAAGAAAATCAATTTTATGCTGGCAAAAATTAGGACTAATACCTGGAATATCTGTGGTCTTCCAAGCAAAAGCCCGCTTATGGGCTTTAAGCACAGACAAGAGACGGTCTTTCTCGTCACTCGAGAGTGAGGACGAGATAACCACTGGAAGAGAAGACTCACCTGACAGATATGCATACTCTAGATGGCCTGGAAGCTTGAGCTCCAAGTCAGTAGGTGGTACATCAACAGAGTTTGGTACCCTTGAACTCCCGTCAACAACTACCTCCTCAAAAGTCTCGTCCTCGGGAGGTGATTCATCCAAGCTCAGTGCCATGACCTCTGCAAATAAAGCTTCATCATTAATTTCTCCAGATCCTAAATTAGCGATCTCTTCCTCTCCAATATCTGTCTCCATGAATTCCTGAAATTCTTGATCCAATGCATCATCAATGACATCAATCCTGAAACAAGTCTCATCATTAGAATAAGAATGCTTGATAGACTTTTCAACATTAAACGCAATCCTATCAGTGCCTACGCCTAAGGAAATCTCCTTATCCTTCACACGGATGATAGCATCCGCGGTATTAAGGAATGGGCGTCCAAGAATAAGAGGGACCTTCGTATCTTCCTCCATCTCGAGGATAACGAAGTCAACTAGAAAAACAATGTGGCTAACTCTGACGCTAATGTTTTCAGCAATCCCGATGGGATACTGAAATGAATGGTCAGAAAGTCTTATACTCATGCGAGTAGGGCGAAGGACTCCTAAGGACAACTTGGCATAAACCGAGTAAGGCATCAAATTGATGCTAGCCCCTAAATCAGCTAAGGCTTTACAACTAATT
>CM067167.1:300821590-301116580 GCA_034093135.1 Erigeron breviscapus | reverse complement strand
TATAACCTGTACAATGTGGTAGATTTATCAGAAATTGTGGTACGAATATCACTGCTCGATCTTTTAATATAGGGCATCAAGTTTGAATTAAAGTAATTACTTTTGAGCCGTTTTTAGAGGAAAAAGATGGTGTTTAATTTCTTGCTAATTACATCATATCAGTATGAGATGCTTTGAGACTTGATGTTTCGTTTCTCATACCAATGGTTTTTTAAAGATAGAAGTGGTTATGTATGTATTGTAACCTTTAATTTATCATTCTAAGCTTATTATAAAGATTTAATAAAAAATTTGTATCATATCTATCAAAGGTTAACAAAATAAAAAGTTACATAAACTATAAACAAACATTTTTGTAAGGAAAAAACCTTCATTCGCTCTAAACCCACAAGCTAGCAACTTGAGTCGCCGCCACTGGGTAAAACATCTACAAATAATAGACGTACTTATAATAACTTTTCAATTAATTGGCGAATTTACGTTGTTTATGATTAAATTAACCGAGAAGAAATCTCATACGACTTAGTATATTGTTTTCAATTTGTAGCAAAGAGTAAGGTTAAATGCCCATCCAATAAATATGCACACGCAGCGTATAAAATATCAGTTGAGTGTCAGAATAAACATCAGCTAAACAAGTTATTTGAAGTAAGGTAAAACCCAAATAGCTACAAAGATGTCAACTTCTCAACAACTTCTATTTTTCCAAATAATTAATTTGGAAGTCTATGCATGTTACTAAGAGTAAGAACATCCTAATTAACATACAAGTACAAGTGTAAAAATATTAAATATATATAGACGTAGATATTTCATATTTCTTTTTGCGTGGTTTGAAATTAGAATCACGTATGTGTTTTTCAAAACATTGCAAAATTAAATGACTGATATCGATTTGTAGTTGTGTTAACACGTACGACAAATTGTACATGTACATTATGATGCACTTAATTTATTAGTCTTTCTCAGACACCATTTGAGTGTAACACAAGACTTGGACCAAACAAGTCATTCGAATTGAAGGGAAAATATATGCAAAGATCAGCTTAATTGTAAGGATGGCAACTTCTCAACATTATCTGTTATTTTAATAATTGTAGTTTAATTTCTTTTGAACGGCATTTAAATAATACTAGTAGTCTTATTAGTTAACTTGAAATAAATCCTGTAACGTGAAGATTGTGACAACTCGTAATTAAGTAACATCGGGTTAGTCCTAAACTCAATTAGACAGTCATTTGACGTGGAACTTATTAGACTTTTGGACTTTTGACTTAGTCAAAGTAGACGTATCTTGTTGACGTAGACTATTAGCTATCTAGACGAATGCCGAGTCTTTAAAATAACTTTAAATTTATATTTAAAGGTTATGTCCTGTACAAAATAATTAGACTGTCTAGACTTAATATTATAAAGTTCACTTTGACGAAACTTTATTGACTTGTCTTAATTAAAATGACACGAAGGAAAATACCTTTACTTTACATTTTGACTTTTAGGTCAAACGGTATTTAATCGTAAGCATTTTACCGATTTAAAGGTACCAAAATATCTCATTTTAAGGCCACATGGGCCGGTTTTAGGATTTGTGGCAGGGGAATGAACACCAAAACCTTTTCCCCCTCTTTTTCCCTCTTGGTCGACATTTACACCACACACACACACACACAATCCACCAAAACACTCAAAATCTCTAAATCTCCCTATCATCATCATCAAAAATCTGGTTTAGTAAAGGAAGGATTTAAAAGGAATTAATCATATTTCAATAATAATTTAGGGTTTTGGCATCATTATCATCACCATCTTCATCTTTACCTCAAGAACATCAAATTTTGGTAAGTAAACCATTTCTCAAACTTTTGAATTGATTTAAATTCATTTAAAGGGGTTTATTTCAGTTATATAATTCGAATTAGATAGCCATGGAAATGAAATGAGTTTTGGTTTGGTTAACTTAATTAGGTTTTGACTTAGAATTAGGTTTTTGAGGTCAAAATGGTTGAAAGTGCAAATGGTTAGCGAAATGGTATGTTTCCAGGTCTTTTGAACATGTTTATACTTGTTATAATGAAAGGATTTGTGTTGAAAAACGATTTGGGCTTTCCTGCATTTTTGCACCTGCTGGTGCTGGCTGCAGAATGAGGCCACTGCGGCGCAGTGGCATGGGCTTAGCCCCACTGCGGCGCAGTGGCTAGGGCCTGTTTGTGCAAGGTTAGCTCACTGCGGCGCAGTGAGCTTGGCAATGGCCCACTGCGGCGCAGTGCCATTGTACTGGTCCCTGGTTCGATTTAGCCCACTGCGGCGCAGTGAGCAAGGTTCTGGCTCACTGCGGCGCAGTGGATACCCACTGTAAAATTTTTGCGCATCAATTTTTATACATTAGTAACTTTTAATCCGAAAAATCCGAATATGTTTATTTACTTTTGGTTGGTAAAATGAAAGTTTGAAACACATTCTCGGTAAAGGCATTCTAGGATTGATAGCTAAGTAGTTGTACGTAGGATACTTGTCGTCGTGAGATTTGATCCTCACCATTCGTGCTCATATCCTAGGTTTTGGATAGACGTGGAGACTAGACTGCTCTTATTCTCGGACTGCTCATACTTTTAGCTCTGTTATCGCTAAGGTGAGTTTATGGCGCCCTTTTTTCCTTTACTTTGGGCCTGAAAGCATGTACTGTATACACGACTACTTTGTAAATGATTTGTCTTTGTCTACGCCATGGATTTGGTAAATGAAATCATTTGTCTTATATTTGCCATGAGACGGCTGTCTAAAAATGTGTATACATGTCTTATGAAAATCGATCTATATGTCTTGACTTGCCATGTTGTCGGCTGACTAAACTGTTCCTTGTGTTTTGACGAACTAAAATGATCCCCGTCTTGTCATTATATTTAGGTTAGACTTCGGTCTGAACCGTCTTGTCATTATATTTAGGTTAGACTTCGGTCTGAACCGTCTTGTCATTATATTTAGGTTAGACTTCGGTCTGAACCGTCTTGTCATTATATTTAGGTTAGACTTCGGTCTGAACCGTCTTGTCATTATATTTAGGTTAGACTTCGGTCCTGAACCGTCTTGTCATTATATTTAGGTTAGACTTCGGTCTGAACCGTCTTGTCATTATATTTAGGTTAGACTTCGGTCTGAACCGTCTTGTCTATATATTTAGGTTAGACTTCGGTCTGAACCGTCTTGTCTATATATTTAGGTTAGACTTCGGTCTGAACCGTCTTGTCTATATATTTAGGTTAGACTTCGGTCTGAACCGTCTTGTCATTATATTTAGGTTAGACTTCGGTCTGAACCGTCTTGTCATTATATTTAGGTTAGACTTCGGTCTGAACCGTCTTGTCATTATATTAGGTTAGACTTCGGTCTGAACCGTCTTGTCTATATATTGAGGTTAGACTTCGGTCTGAACCGTCTTGTCTTCGTATCAGGGTCGGACTTCGGTCTGGACCATCCTGTATTAAATAACTACAACAAACGACGATTGATCTTTTAGTCAAACACACTGTAAACTCACCAACTATTTCGATAGTTGATCCTCTCAAATTTCATGCTTTTCAGGTGACCATCTGTAAGTCTTGGAATCGTCTTTGGCATTATAGGGCCAATCTTTTGACTTTGGACGTTCAATTAGCATCAGACATTGAGGACTCTCATGCTTTTGGCTTTAATTGTTTTTGACTGTCCAATTTATTGAACTTGTATTCTGTGGGCCCAGTTCCAAATGAGGATGACTTGTATCCATATTTTGGGGTCCACACTTTGAACGATTGTACTTGTATTGACTTGTATTGGTATAAATGGATGTAATCTCTATTAACCTTCTGATTAGTATGCAATTCTTTGTTAACCCTGTATTTCCGCTACAACGGGGTGTGACAAAAATGTCTATATATATAAGATCGTAATTAATAACATTTTCAAACATAAATGTATAGTGTTTAAGTGTGTGTATATATATATATAGAGAGAGTGTTTGCTGACACCTTAATTAGATATATAATTAGTTGTAACATTATTAATATAATTATACAGTAGCTAGCTAGTGGACAGGCAAAAAATATGTGGAGGTTAAAGATAGCAGATGGAGGCAACAATCCATACCTTTACAGCACAAACAATTTCATTGGTAGGCAAACATGGGAGTTTGATCCTAACTATGGAACTCCTGAAGAGCGTGATGAGGTCGAACAAGCTCGACTTCATTTCTGGAATCATCGTTATGAATTTAAGCCTAGTGGTGATCTCCTTTGGCGCATGCAGGTTAGTTGTTCTTTCTTTCTTTGTTTACTGGATATTATACTTTTTGGAAATGTATGTAAAGATTTTATACATGTTTTTAAGTGTCAACAAATTTGATAAGTCTTTTCATACTTTTAAAAATGTGAACAAAAAGATATGAACAAATGATATATGCAGAACAAAACTTAAATGGTGACATAAGAGTATATATATCAATTAATGGATGATGAATAATATATATGCAGTTTATAAGAGAGAAGAAATTCAAACAGAGGATACCTCAGGTGAAGATAGAGGATGGTGAAGAGATATCTTATGACAAAGTAACGGCCACGTTGAGGAGGTCTGTTCACTTATTTGAGGCGTTACAGGCTGACGATGGCCACTGGCCAGCTGAAAATACCGGTCCAATGTTTTTCATTCAGCCCTTGAATTATTACTAATTGTTTTGATGTTTTATACTGTACGAGAGTAAGTACCCACGCGTTGCGGCGGTGAGATGGTGGGGGTGATAGGTCATAAAGTGTGATAGTCAAATGCCTTAACCGTACGGGTTCCGCCTTCGGATTTAAAAATTCGTCGAAAGTATATCGAATGACATCTCTAATGAAAGAGCATGAAATTTTAAAAACACCCATATAATTTTTATATTTATCGATGTACGGTTTTTGAGATAAAAGATTTTGAATGAATTGGAGGAATAAATGATTTATGGAGGAGAGAGAAAAAAAATGATTGGTTGAAATTTAAGGAGAGAGAAAGGGTATTATAGTTATTTTAGGTATATATAGAAAAATTTAGACAGGGAGAATTTGCTTTATAATATAGTATATAGATTTGATAGTTTTTCAATTCATTAGATAGATAATTAATTAAGTACCTCATATGTATTGACACCAGAAAACCAATGCAGGTTATATGCTTGTATATCACAGGGCATCTAAACAGCGTGTTTCCAGCAGAACATAAAAAAGAAATCCTTCGGTACTTATATAATCATCAGGTATGGTAGTACTAATTAAGGGAAATTAAGATATCTTAAACGTTAAGTTTCATTAATACGAATTATTATGTATATAAATGTCATTTGGATTTTAATTACAGAACAAAGATGGTGGGTGGGGATTACACATGGAAGGTCATAGCACAATGTTTGGAACTACCCTGAGTTACATATGTATGCGTCTTCTAGGAGAAGGACCTGATGGTGGTTTGAATGGTGCCTGCACCATTGCACGAAAATGGATTCTTGATCATGGCGGTGTGGTCGGCAATCCCTCTTGGGGGAAAACCTGGCTTTCAGTAAGACATTGATTGATTATGCTCAAACAACTTGATTAAGCACATATATATAATTAAGCATGTAATTAAGTTATTCTAATTAATAGGTACTTGGTGTTCATGAGTGGGTAGGATGCAACCCAATGCCCCCAGAGTTCTGGCTTCTCCCATCCATCTTTCCCATGCATCCAGGTTAATTAATACTCGTATTTAGTTTAATTACCTCTCTCCACTAGAAGTGTTACATTTTGAATATTCAAAGTCTTTGTTTTTTAACTTTGACCATAAATATATATTTTTTTGTTATATAATACTTGATGAAATTTATACCAATGAAAATATATCTAAAACTCAATCAATTTATATAACTTTCATCAAATATTATATAACATAAACAAAAATATTTAAGGTCAAAGTTGAAGAATAAAGACTTTGAAAATTCAAAACATAGACAATTTTAGTAGGACAGAGAGAGTACAAGGTAAAAACTGTCATTCTAACCAAATGTGATGTCAGATTTTGGGTGGAGGTAGAACACTATATTTTGCAATCCTGTAATATTAATAGTTGCTTCTTCATATATACTTAACATTTTCTATGATTTGTACGTAGCAAAAATGTGGTGTTACTGTAGACTGGTATACATGCCGATGTCTTACTTATATGGCAGAAGATTTGTGGGTCCAATAACTCCTCTTGTTTTACAACTTCGCGACGAACTGTATACACAACCCTACAACGATATCAACTGGAAGAGTTCGAGACATGTGTGTGCCAAGGTGAAACATTTGCTTTAAAATATCTCCATTGCTTTGTATTTGCCAATCTACCTATGTCGTCCCTAATCGATTAGTAATCACTTGTCTAATTAAGCCAACTTTTGATTACCATCTGGATCAGGAGGATATATACTACCCCCACCCTTTACTACAAGATTTTATGTGGGATAGCTTATACATTATCACCGAGCCTCTCCTAACTCGATGGCCATTTAACAAATTGCGCAATAAAGCAATTGAGAAAACCATCAGGCATATCCATTATGAAGACGAAAGTAGCCACTATATCACAATTGGGGCTGTGGAGAAGGTATACCGTATACATACACATAACACAAGCTATTATATATATATATATATGTATCATATATATATATATATATATATGAGAGAGATCAAATGAGAAGTTGCTTAAGGAGAGAAGGGTGAGAAGGTTGATTTTTAATTTTTTTCTTCTTTATTTTTCATTTTTAAATTTTTTTATATTTTTTTTAGTGAAAACCCATTCCAAAAAAAATTTAAAAAAATAAAAAAAATCTCTACACATGTGTAGATTTATATACCTTACACATGTGTAGATACGTGTAAGTTGTATTTTTTTAATTTTTTATTTTTTTAAAAAAAATTTTGATTTTTTTTTTGGAATGGGTTTATGTTGAAAAAAAATATAAAAATTTAAAAAAATTAAAAAAAAAAAACAAGCGAAAAAAAATAAAAAATGAACCTTCTCTTCCTTAAGCTACCTTCTCTCTGATCTCTACCCTATATATATATATATATATATTATATATATAAATATAAATTCATTCTGTATGCAGTTACAGAAACGTACCGTCTCCAAAATGTATCACTAAAATTCATAACATTGTAGTAATTTAATAAATTTATAAAGCGACGCATCATGAAAGCAAGATAATTTCCAAAGGTGTCAAAACAAACAATACCAGAGAAACCCATAGTCAACTTAAGAGTTACAAAGCTCTTATTTATAGAGCGGATTTATTTATTTTTTGAAGAGTATTGCCAAAATCTCAGAAGTTAAAAACAATATTAGAGACGAAATCACCAAATCAAATCAAATACAAATATAAAACAATATATTCAAACTTGGATGGATTTAAAGTTGGCCCAAACCACCAAATGTCTCCCTCCATCCCATTTTATGTCCAAAGTTGACTTTTGAGGTCTTCTTCTCTAAACTTTGACTGTAAAATTTTTTGTTTATGTTACGTAACACTTGATATAACATTATCTATGAATAGATGAGGTTTAAATGTATTTTTCATTGATATAACTTTCATCAAGTATTTTATATAACACAAACAATATGATTTATGGTCAAAGTTGGAATAAAAAGACCCAATCAGTCAAATCTGGACATTTAAAACACTATAAAGCAGTGTCCCTAAAAAATGGATTTTTGTGGCACTAAACCGTTTTGACAGAATGATATATTATTGTTGTAGTGCCTGTGAAAGGGAAGATAAGATTTCATAATAATTCAACTTGATTTAGTCAGGATGGTTAATGTTTATCTCATGTAATATATAACAAAAACTATATATACTCCAATATGCAGGCATTGTGTATGCTGGCATGCTGGGCTGAGGATCCAAATGGGGTCTGCTTTAAAAAGCACTTGGCCAGAATCCCCGATTTCATCTGGGTTGCCGAGGATGGAATGAAAATGCAGGTTATTTCTAGTCATTAATTAGCTAGAAAAGAAAACATACATTTTCCATTTTAATTACATAGTTGCTAATTCATAAAATTCCCCGGCCAATAACGTATGTATTCCTAATTTATATGGGTGCCGTGTCAAATTAAAACAGAGTTTTGGCAGCCAATTATGGGATGCAAGTATGGCCATACAAGCTCTGCTGGCTACTGAACTTACCCATGATATTGCTCCTATATTAAAGAAAGGACATGATTTCATTAAAGCCTCACAGGTCTGGTCTCCTTTCTCCATATATATTAAGCATTTAAGCTAACTACATATACTGTATATCTAATATCTGTTGGACTCTTACTGATTCCGTACCTGCCTGCTTGATATCCTATAACTCTTTGATCGATCTCTAGGTAAGGGACAATCCTTCAGGAGATTTCAGAAGCATGTATCGTCATATTTCCAAAGGTGCGTGGACCTTCTCAGATCAGGACCATGGATGGCAACTTTCAGACTGTACTGCTGAAGGGTTAAAGGTATTTAAGCATGGAATATATATATATTTTTTTATTAATTTTTTGATAGGCATGCAGTTAATCACAAAAATTAAATAGAACCATCCCCCACTCAGCTGATCGTTTATTTTATTTTTATCTCTTCAGTGTTGCCTCCTACTTTCGACGATGCCCCCAGAGGTTGTTGGTAAAAAGATGGACCCTGAGCAATTACAAGATGCTGTCAACATAATACTTTACTTACAGGCAAGTATATATTGTCTATTGATAAGTAAAATGCCTTGAGTATTAAGAAAAAAAAAACAGATATATTGATTGATAAGTATGTCAAAGTTGACAAGCCTTATTTTCTATAATGATCAAATGTAGAGCGAAAATGGTGGGGTATCAGGATGGGAACCAGCAAGAGCATCAAATTGGTTGGAGGTAACTGGATCATGAGCAAAAATCTGTATTTTTGCGCATATGTTTTCAATAATCACTCAAATATACTGATACAACTTGCGTTCATTTCTAGATTCTCAATCCTACAGAATTTTTTGAGGACATTGTCATAGAGCACGAGTAAGACTCAGATGCGATTTACTCTACTTCGGTGTCCCTTCTAATTGTCAATCATACTATGATGTACAAATTATCAAAAGACTCACCATACTTGTTGACCAGGTACGTCGAATGCACAGCAACAGGAATGCGGGTCCTTGTTTTATTCAAGAAGTTATACCCAAATCATAGGACGAAAGAAATAGAAAGTTTCCTGACAAATGGTGCTAGATACCTGTATAATATGCAGATGCCAGATGGTTCATGGTATATATCTCCTTTGAGAATGAGAATGTGCATTTTAATTTTGTTGATTTTACATTATTATTCTTCTTATTTCTCTAACATATAATGCCATGGGCATTAGGTATGGAGAATGGGGTATGTGTTTTACATACGGTACCTACTTTGCTCTTGGAGGGCTGGCAGCAATTGAAAAGACATATGAAAATTGCCAGCCAATCCGTAAAGCTGTCAGATTTCTGCTTACAACACAATTGGAGGATGGTGGTTGGGGAGAAAGCTACCGATCGTCCCCAGAAAAGGTAATGTTGATATCATACATTATTTTCAGCAATTTTATTGGCAATGCAGTAGTGCACAAATAACAAAACATTCTGTGGTAGAATCAATGCTATTGCATACATATAGTTCATACCATTAGACACTTGTCATTAACTTTGATTTGATGGTGAACTCCTTCAAGCGATGAACTCTCTCAAACATTTAGTGAAGCGTACGCACATGGACACACACAAACAAACAGCAGGTAAAAAGGGCCAACATTGTTAAAAGGATAAGAAAGGCGCCTTATCGCTCATGTTTAGCACCCTGCATACACCTTATCGTTCTTTATATATTTTATCAAACACCTTCGATTCCCTTCCCCACTAGTGCACTGCCGGTACCAGACACCTTCAAAAACTGTCCCAAAGCACTGGTCTGCAGGGGTAGAAGGCTTACATACATACATATAAATATATTTGGTCAAGCGGAACTCTACAGCTTTGATGCAGAGATTAACACATTTGCATTTTTCTCCTTGGTGATTCCATAAACAGATATACATACCTCTAGAGGGGAATCGGTCCAATGTGGTACATACTGCATGGGCTATGCTGGGATTGATTTATTCTAAACAGGTTGGTTTTTACTCGTATATCTTAATGGTGCATAAATCAAAGTACTTTAGAGCCATTCTAAACTTATGTATTGCAATCATAATTCTACTTTACCATGATTTATTTTATGAAAATTAAAGCATGGAAAACTTATAGTAAAACTTTTTGTGTAAAAAGTTGTGTGCAACACTAGTAAACCCTATTAATGAGTATTATATAATGATTTCAAGTCCACTGGCCATATCAAGTTGACTGAGGCTACTCGAGGCTCACTTGTCATATTAAAATCTATGTATAGGAATAACTGCAATGTGTGTTACTTCCAGTAACAACTTTGTCTTAGCTCCAAAGTTGGCCCTCAACAGAGGTAACCAGGAAAATGAATAACCAAAGGCATCATGACTTAGTTTTTTCTATTTCAGTAGCAATTTTACCTAAAGTTACACTGTCTAATATGATATTATGTATAAGTATTGATTCGGTGCATAGAATATATATTTCTTAATTAATATTTATCATATCTTATACAGTATTTACTTGATCTTGGATCATTATATTATACTCCGTATATATCTAAGTAAATGTCTTCCGCTCTATAGGAAGAGAGAGACCCGCTACCTTTACATAGAGCAGCCAAGTTGTTGATCAATTCTCAGATGGAAAATGGTGATTTTCCACAACAGGTAAAACCAGTTAAATAAAGGAAGAAAATGAAATCAGCGAACACTGATCCCTTTGATTGTAATTAACTTTCAGTCAAAAAGTTTTGTACATTAAAAACATCGCAAAGACTTCTCTTACTCATCTTTGGTTAGTTGAAAATTATCGAGATGGACAAACCTTATTCATCAAAATGATTTTGTTGGGAAAACATATTAACTGAGTATTGTACTAAGAAAGTTTTGTGTTGCATTACAGCATTATTAATTTACTAACTACTGAAGATTTACTTACTATAACGCAGGAGTCAACTGGAGTTTTCAAGAAGAACTGTTTGTTGCACTACCCAATGTACAGGAATATATATACATTGTGGGCTCTAGCAGAGTACCGTAAGAAGGTACTACGTCAGCCCACAAGTATCTAGCAGTCTAGCACTATCTTCATGGCAGAAAGCTAGTCCTGCACTATATCTAAATTCTAGTGTGAGGTCAGTGTGCAAAAGTAGTTATAATAGCAGAAAATAAACTTATAAGTGTCTCCATGTTTCAATAATGAAAGGTGATCTGCCAATACAAGATTACCGGTGGCACCAGTTGAACGTAAAACTATCCAGATTTCACTTGCCAGCTCTGTTTTTTCACCTTCCTTTCTGTAGTTTGTTTCTCTCGAGTTTTCTTATGTAATACTGAGTATATGGCAAATTGATATGTATTGTTTGCAAACCTTGCAAGTTTAATGTATAAGGACAAATGCATGTTTATCAGCAACTCATGCCAACAACTGTAATGTCCAATACTTTATAACTCCCAAGTATTGAAATATAAGTGAACTTGATTGAGCTAATGAATATGCTTTTTTGGTCACTAATAAGTGTGATATTAGTAACTAAGCACGTCTTCATCTGTAAAAAAATACACATTGTCACTAAACTTTTGGGCCCTCGCATACCCACATATGAATATGTAACATAAAAATATGTTTGTTGTAAAATATGATAATATGAGTATCCTAATTATACTATTTTCTATTAGAAAGGATAAGTAACAAGGCAGATGGCGTTGGTTTCTGAGTATCGATTTCTAACTCTTAATTATTTCGTGTATCCAACACCTATTCCATCCCGTCATGCCATTTCTAACTTGTTGACTGCTTTAAATGACTACGTAGTTGACTAGAAAAGTGGATGACTGAATTGTTAAATCAATGAATGAAAAATAAGGTGAAAATGATCTCCAATAGTGCATATTGTAGGATATACAATTTGTGTGACAAAAAATCAGGGTTATTATTACAAATCGTGTATTTGATTCATCATTTTCTCAAAAATAATACCCATACCCATGTTTTTTTCTATGTATGTAAACATCCCAGAGCTCTCATTTTGTATTAGCATTCGCTCCTCCGTAGATTTTAGTTGGTTGTCTCCTACATACATTCCACTTGAGGGTTATGCAATTGTCATTTTACATGTTCAGTTATTATCACGAATTATACCCGTGGTACGTCATTTTCTCACAAATCGTCCCCCTGCCACTCAAGAAGGCCATAAATACTTTTTATTGTTTTTGTTACCTTTTTCTCCTAGATTGTAATACGATGCTATAGATACTATATATGATTTGTTTTTACATGGAAATTATTCTCTAGGTCAGATCACAGATGGACCTTTTAGCCTGCTAAGTTTGTATCTTCTTCCGCTAGTGCACAATAAAATGTTGGAATTTAAAACTTTATAGCTGTAAGTTTCTTTTAAAAGGACATGATGCAAGTCCAAGCTTTACAAGTACCTCGTGCAACAAAAAAATGCCTGGACAGGGTAGTGCAAAATCAACCATTATAAGGGCAAGAAAAGACAGCATACAGACGACTAAAACAACTATCATATGACTTTCAAGCTTTTACCTCCAATTGAATAGAATTCAAATGTTTTTGGTATTTGAAGAAAGAAGCCCCATTTGTTCAGTGAGCTGCTGCATTTGAGACCCAGAACCCTCAGTTTCTGATGGCATGTTTTCGTTTCCAGTTACGACATGGTCATCCATAGGACCAGAATCCATTTCGTCACTCGCATCAACTTCTGGGCTCTGCTCAAGGAAGTGCTCCCATGAAGGGTCATATGCAGTAAGATACTTCTCCATCTCTGTCAGTAAATTATTATCCCATTCTACGTCTGCATCAGGAGAGAAACTCCCGACATCTAGTGTAAGTTTGTCATCAACCATGTTTGCGCCCAGCAGTGCCTGATTCTGTGTTTCAGAATGCATGTAACTGTCCGCACTAACATCTGGAACCAGTTCTTGCAGGCATGAGAGATCAGACACATCGGGTAAATCTTGACCATCCACTAGTGGGTTAGTATCTGGGAAATGATTTGCTGCAACCACTTCAGAATTTGCTTCTAAGGGTGCAGACAGTGCCCCTGTAACTGCTGGTAAATAAGATTGACCAGAAGCTGGTGGTTTGACTTCCTGAAGAGTAAGTGCAGAACTGAAAGTATTCAAGCGGGGAGAGGGATTATCTAGTTTCATGATCTGCTTGAGCATGGCTTGTGCTGCATCATTCATCTTGGGCTGGTACTTGACAATTTGTCCATCTGATGAATGGTCATTTGAAATAACTGCATCTTCCTTATACCTGCGTTTTTTATTTCCTTCTGTTATGAGTCGAGTGCTCTCATTTTGTTGTTGAACAAAGTGAGCCAAGAACCCAGGGCTGTTCACTGCTTTTGCTAAAAATGACATCATTTGTTGTTGCCTTTGTTCCATTCCCTGTAGACGTTGCACCATTGATTGCATTTGCGTATCGGTTGTTTGTTGCTGCTGTCTCAGCCTGACAAGCTCTTGCATCAAAACATTTTTGTCCCTTTTCAGTCTCTCAACCTCTTCCTCCAGACCAAACTTTCCAACTTCAACACATGCACCCACAGAGGAGGTCTGTTGATGAGGTTGTTGAGGTGGTTGATGGTGTACCGCAGCTGATTTTCGGCGAATGATACTTTTAAGCAAGTGTTTTTGACCTCGTAAAAATCCCTCGTTTGCAAATTCCCATCGATCAGGATCGACTTTCCTAAATCCCTATTGATCAGTGCGTCAAAATAATCAAATTAGCACATGTTTCAGACTAGTATTTTAACAAGGATACTGCCTTCCGGGGAAAAAAAAGTATTTTAACAAGGACACACATGCCTAAAGTGAAATATTAAAGTATAATGAGGCAGCTACAAATGCATTCAAACACTCAAAATATCTGCAAAGGGTGATCAACTGACTTCAAGGTCCAACCAAATTAGATGAACTCTGTTCCATTAGCTTTCTGTTTATAGCTCTGTTGTATTTCATAGAGATCGAGTGATAATAATAGCTCCATATGATTAACATGTAGGTATAAACAAACCTCCGATATATCCATGCCTGCTGATATAAGTTACCCTTCTAAAAAAGATTATAGCTGCCTAACCTTATAACACCCCCCCCCCCCCCCAACACACACACACATATACAAAAAAAACCGGGAAAGATAAAACAACACACACACATAATTGCTACATAAAAAAGGTTATGACGTAATATCTGAAGTCTAGACCACATCATAGTTTGTTTCCAAAATATACATACCATCCCAGAGAACGAATATAACCCATCAAACCTGTTTATTTCACCAGTCTAGGTTAAGCAAGTTCCGCTTAGCTAACTTATAACAGTTGCAAGATGAGGCGTCCAAATAATGTTATTCACTTATTCTTTCAAATAATTTATGGTCTGTCTTCTACATCGACAGAATATATTAGGATGCTCCATTTAACTTGAATTTATGTATACAGGCATCTTATGTTGTGAGAAGACTAAAGCATTGAAGAGCAACAGAACAGATTCCTGAACTTTAATCAAGACTAAGCAAGTCCCAAGAAGTGAAAGTATGCTACAGTCATGATGGGCCAAGCAAATACAATTCATGGGTTATAAATACCTGATTCCAGTGTTGTCCTTACATACTTAACTCTAAAATGGGTCCCTATTGTGAATTGTCAATGGACAGTTGGACACGGCAGTACAAGGAAAACCCTCAAGTTCATATTTCTTATTGAAATTTTATTATGGTGGTGTCATAATGTTGCCGATAACCTATGATGAATTTTTATATTGTACTGTAGTGGCTGCATTAACTGTGTTTATAGAATGGCGGGGATCGTCTTTTTTCAGTCAAATAGGGCTTTCCAAATTTCTAGACACCATATACAGCAAGTTCACTCCCTCCTTTTAGGTCAGTCTTTCATTACTTGTATTTCTATACCAATTTATGTGACTAGTTGACTTAGCAGCTCTGAAACATTAAAAATTTCAAGATGTAGGTTTCGTCACATGTTATTGAATCGCCCAATCTAAGACTATATATAAACCTTACTAAAATACTCTTCTCTGCCAGACTTACATCCTCGTGTTAAAAAATAAATTCAAGTTTTATTAGTTGTTGCAGTAATGAGCAGGGAACATTAAGAAGGTAATTCGAGAAATTTGGAGATCAATAAGAATTCAAACATAAGATGAAAATATCAATTGCAGAGCCATAGCCAAAAACAATATGGATGGACATAGATATAAACTTAGGTTTAATAATCCTCGATAAGTCTCGTTCTAAGGTTCGATTTAAATACTTGTTTTTTTTCTACAATTCTATAATCAATGTCATCAACACAAGTTTAAGAATCCTCGATAAGTCGGTTTCTAAGTTGATAAACTATCCTATATCAGTGTTGCATCAACTAACTTAAATTCCTGTCTAACAAACCTAATAAAAATATCTTAGTAAAGTCGATTTATATCGAATAAATTGTATTTACCTGTTAAATTATTCAAAACAACATATAAAAGATCATAATACATATATTAATTAAAAAAACAAGGGGGAAAAGGAGAGAAAATAATTACATAAGTATTGAGCTGGCGAACAAAGCTGGAGAAATTATTATGTTTAAAATATTTGGGCAAAAGCTGGTCTCTAGCGAATTCCGACGGGTCCCACACGACGAAACTATTATTGGTGGCGCTCCATGAAACAACCTTATCAGTTGACGGATCATCCACCATATCATAGGTCTTTACTAAAAACGGCGGCGGTGCATTTACCCCGGTCATCGGAGCCGGAGCCGGAGCCGGCGCTGGCGATGGAACGGTGGCGCCGGTGTCCGTGATGGCATTATGAGGTTCCATTTTATTTAGGGTTTTGGGAACACCATTAACGGATTTTATAAACCCTAGAAAATTGTTTTATTTTTTAAAAAAAGTTATTTGGGTGGGAATGGAAGTGTGGAGAAAGGATGGAAAAAAGAAAGAAAGAAGGTGAGAGATGATTAGACGGTAGAGAGAGGGATGATGAGCGTCAGCCACGGAGAAAGTTGGGATTTTTTAAGGGGACGTGTAGGCCGACCACCCCGATGTAATCCCACCACCCCTTTTGGAGCGACAGTCGCTCCTAAAGGGGTAGTAGGATACGACAACGGGCGACAGCATACGACAAAGGGGTGGTAGGTTCGAACCTACCACCCCTTTAGGAGCGACAGTCGCTCCTAAAGGGGTGGTAGGTTCGAACCTACCACCCCTTTAGGAGCGACAGTCGCTCCTAAAGGGGTGGTAGCAGTACGATTCGTACTGTTGCCCTGCCTTTAAAAGAGCGAGGTTTACACTTCATTTGATATCTTTACACTTCTGTATACACTTCATTTGATATCGAAACCACATTTCATTCATCTTTACACTTCTGTATACACTTCATTTGATATCGAAACCACATTTCATTCATAGTACCGATCGAGTTGTAAGTTGGCGCACCTCATTTGCATTTGCTGCAGAAAGTGTGTTTTGGATATAAAGGGTTAAACCATTCCTCATTTGAATTACTCCGTATAAAAGAGGTAAATCAAGTTTTCATTTATTCAAACTCATTCGGTCGTTTTTGGATATAAAGTATAGTAAGTATAGATATTACTGATAAGTGTTTTTATTATTTTAGATGGATTGTTTGGAGGACATTTTCTTAAATCCAAATGCGCCGGAAGGTGTAAATGACGAGTTTGTGTACGAAGAGCCCGATGACGAATTTGAATCCCCAGATGTCTGTGCTGAATTTGATTACGATCACGGTGTTTTTTATACCAAGGAGGTATGTATATAATCCAACCTTTTCATTTTTTGTGTTGTTATTTTGTGAGTAATTGTATTTTGTTATTATTCATTAGATTTGTTGCTATAAAAGTATGTAAGAAAACTAATTATTAAAACTACGGATAAAAAATGTATTATAAAAAAGTATATAAAAAAAAGTATAAAAAGTGTATAAAAAGTGTATTAAAAAAAGTGTATAAAAAGTAAAAAAGTGTATAAAAATTGTTAAAAAAAAAAGTGTATAAAAAGTGTATTATAAAAAAGTGTATAAAAAGTGTATTATAAAAAAGTGTATAAGAAAGTGGATTATAAAAAAGTGCATATAAAATCTAATTATAAAAAAGTATATAAAAAAAGTAAAATAAAAGTGTATAAAAAGTGTATTAAAAAAAAGTGTATAAAATATTGACCCGTTGCTATAAAAGTATGTAAGAAAAATAATTATAAAAAAGTGTATTTAAAAAAATAATTATAAGAAAAATAATTATAAAAATAATTATAAAAAGTGTATTTAAAAAATCTAATTATAAAAAAATGTATTATAAAAAAATGTATTATAAAAAAGTGCATATAATTATAAAAAAATGTATTATAAAAAAATGTATTATAAAAAAGTGCATATAATTATAAAAAAATGTATTATAAAAAAATGTATTATAAAAAAGTGCATATAATTAAAAATAATTAAAATAAAGTGTATAAAAAGTGTATTAAATAAAAGTTATAAAAAAAGTATTAAGAAAAATAATTATAAAAAAGTGTATTTAAAAAAATAATTATAAAAATAATTATAAAAAAGTGATATAAAATCTAATTATAAAAAAGTATATAAAAAAGTAAAATAAAAGTGTATAAAAAGTGTATTAAAAAAAAGTGTATAAAAAAATGTATTATAAAAATCTAATAATTATAAAATGTATTATAAAAAAAAGTATAAAGTGCATATAAAATGTAATTATAAAAAAGTATATAATTAAAATAAAAAAGTATTAAAAAAAGTAAAATAAAAGTGTATAAAAAGTGTATTAAAAAAAAGTGTATAAAATATTGACCCGTTGCTATAAAAGTATGTAAGAAAAATAATTATTAAAAGTACGGATAAAAAATTGTATATAAAAACATATTAAAAAATGTACGTAAAAATGTAGATTAAGAAAAGCTATTGAAAAATTGTTAAAAAAAAAAAGTGTATAAAAAAGTGTATTATAAAAAAGTGTATAAAAAGTGTATTATAAAAAAGTGTATAAGAAAGTGGATTATAAAAAAGTGCATAAAATAGTGAATTAAAAAAAAAGTATTATAAAAAAGTGCATATAAAATCTAATTATAAAAAAGTATATAAAAAAAGTAAAATAAAAAATGTATTATAAAAAAGTTAATATAAAAAAGTGCATATAAAATCTAATTATAAAAAAGTATATAAAAAAGTAAAATAAAAAGTGTATAAAAAGTGTATTAAAAAAAAGTGTATCAAATATTTCAGGTGTTTGACACACACATAGATTTGGTAGACTGGGCTCAAAGAACGGCAAAGGAGCTTGGTTATGTGTTAGTAACACGAAGATCAAATGCCACAAAAGACGGAGAAGTTAAAAAGGTGGTCCTTATTTGCAACCGTGGTGGAAAAAGATAAGCGGTTAACCGGGGCACCCAAAGGGACTACCAAAATTGACTGTCCATTCAAATTGGTAGGCCGTCTGACAAAGGACCATAGTTGGTGGTTGAAGTTATAGATCACCGACATAACCATCCATCAGCTCGTAATTTGGAAGGTATTGCGTACGCAAGACGACTAACCGATGTTCAAAAAGAATTTGTGGACGAAAAGGCGTTGCTAGGTTTTGGGCCAAATAGCATAAGGGACCAATTGAAGGATGCATTTCCCGGCATCTTGACCCGTTCACAAGACATTTCTAACTACTTGCGGCAACACCGGCTAAAGCACGCCCACCAACGAGGGGAAACTCGAATGCAGGTGAAATAAGAAACATACCTGCATGTGGATCGTATAACTATCTGTTTATTTTTAAAAAAAATACGACTTCCTTATACTTTGGTTGTTTACCCGTTGCAGATCGTGCTCCAATTACTATCTGACCATCAGTACACGTATCAGTACACGACGGATAGCAAAACCGGATGTTTGACCAATCTCTTTTTCGTACATCCTACATCACTTGACATATGGCGTGCATTTCCTTGGATCATTGAAATAGACGCCACGTATAAAACCAACGTTTACAACATGCCGCTTGTTGAGATTGTGGGTGTCACCCCAACTGGCAAGACATTCAGCATTGCGCACGCACTAATTGAAAATGAGCAACATGCGGCATACACATGGGTGTTACAGTGCTTGAGGTCGACGCTCGAAGAAGGGTTCGTCGTGCGTGTGGCACTCACTGATCGGGATCTGGCCCTCATGAAAGCGGTTAAGGATGTGATGCCGGGAACGAAGCTGATACTGTGTAGAATACACATTTGGAGGAATATTGATTTACATGCCAACCCATCGTTTCCATCGCCGTCGCCGCCGTGAGCGCCTAGCATTTTTCTTAAATCTACATAAATAATACACGTATTATAATACTTTTTATATCAACTTTTTTAACTACTTTTTTTTTAACTTAATTTTTTATATGACTTTTGTACTACTACTTTTTCAATATATGTTTTAATATCTTTTTATACTTATGTTTTATAATGTAAAACTTTTTACATACCTTTTTTATTTATACATTTTTAAGTACTTTTTTTAACGTAAAATTTCGTAAGAACCTTTTTTTATATAATTTTTTACATTTTCTTCATTTTTTTTGACATTTTATTAACTTAATTTTTTAACTACTTTTTTATATAAACTTTTTGTTATAGAAACTTTTTTTAAAATAATTTTTTATATACTATGTATACACTTTTTTACATTTTTTAATCTAATTTATTTGAACTTAAATTTCTATTTAAACATTTTTAAGTACTTTTTTTGAACGTAAAATTTCGCATGAACTTTTTTTTATATAATTTTTTACATTTTCTTCATTTTTTTTGACATTTTATTTTACATTTTGTTATAGAATTTTTTTTTTAAATATATTTTTTATATACTATGTATACACTTTTCTACATTTTTTATAAACTTTTCTAATACAAATATTTTTTATTTTTCTAATACAAACTTTTTCTACATTTTTTATAAACTTTTCTAATACAAATATTTTTTATAAACTTTTCTAATACAAACATTTCTAATACAAACATTTTTATATGACTTTTGTACTACTACTTTTTCAGCTACTTTTTTTAAACTTAATTTTTTAACTACTTTTTTATATAAACTTTTTGTTATAGAAATTTTTTTAAAATAATTTTTTATATACTATGTATACACTTTTTTACATTTTTTATAAACTTTTTTTAAAATAATTTTTTATATACTATGTATACACTTTTTTACATTTTTTATAAACTTTTCTAATACAAACATTTTTATATTTTTTAATACAAACATTTTCTATACAAAATTTTATAATACATTTTCTAGTACAAACTTTTATAAACTTTTTTTTAAATATATTTTTTATATACTATGTAATACACTTTTTTTACATTTTATATTTTTTTACACTTTTTTACAATCATTTTTACATAACAAAAACAAGAACAACAACAAGAACACAAGAACAACAATACATTAAATCTATGGGCGCATACAATACGTTAAATCTATGGGCATATAAGATCAATCCTAATACATCTATGCATAACAAGAATAACATCAAACTAATACATATACTATATAGCAAATTAATAGATACGAAATAAAAAAAATAAAAACTTACTTCAACGTTGGGTTTACGAAAGGGGTAACGACGGGTCGCTCCTAAAGCCTCGCTGAAAAACTGGGTCGCTCCTAAAGCCTCACCGGAAAATCTTGGCCGGAAAATATGGGGGAGAGGGGGGTTGGATCGGTTGGAGAAGAGCAAAAAATTTGAAAAGAGAAAAGAATTGGAGAAGTATGAAGATGGATCCAGAGAAAGAAGATATAAATCTTTTCGAGGCACCCTTTAGGAGCGACAGTCGCTCCTAAAGGGGTGGTTGACGGTCAACGGTTCGAGGCACCCTTTAGGAGCGACTGTCGCTCCTAAAGGGGTGTTTGACGGGTCAACGCTCCTAACGGGTATATGCATGGGGATCCGCGTGCAATAAATGGGTCACCCCTTTAGGAGCGACTGTCGCTCCTAAAGGGGGGTGGTCGGGTTACCCAACATTCCGTGGTCGGGGTATCTGGCCCGTTTTTTAATGAGAGTAAAACTCACTGTCACTTGGTTTTCTTCTTCTTAAAATAGTTGTTGGGACCTTATGACTGGACCTGTTTTCAAGATATCTATCTTTTGAGAAATGATATATTTTTTAAAAAAATTTAAGATATAACAGTGTTAATCACTTAATCTATTTATTTTTTTCTCATAATCTAATCTTTTGTATCTATCAATTATTATAATCACATAGTTTTATAAAGATTTTTAAAATGATTATTTAAAGGGATTTATTATTTTACCAAAAATAAAAGAGGCGCCAAACAACATCAAACTTGAGGAGATGGTGTCATGAAAACACCAACGCACATCAACCATCAATGGTATACCTTTAAGATATTTTAACCCATCAAACTAAAAACATCCAAACCGAGTCCAAACCAACATAGAGGAAAAGATGTTCAATTTCGGTTTCGTCTAGCCCACAAGCAAACCACCACCCCCCCAATATGGAACGAGAAGGTAATCTCGCATTTTGGCACGGGAGAAATTAACACAATGATTTAAAAATAATTTTATTATTTAAGTTTATAACAATAATAACTTTACGTTAATCAATATATATATATTTCATAATATAAAATACAATAACATTTTCTTTGAAACTTTTTTTACACAAAAAGTAGTGTAACAAACTACATTATTTCTCATCTATCAAGTCATGTGTGATAAAAGGTGCATGTATCACCAATAGAAAATATTAACTGATGTTATATCGTGCGCGTATTATGTTAGTGGTAGTTGTTATTAAAATAAAATGTATGTATTTGAAGTTGGGGTTTTGTTTAGGTTGTATCAAATAGTGAAATAGATATTCAAACCATGTTGGTGCCTTCGTTTCATATAATATTCCCCACAAGACAACAGGAATATGCCATGGCCTAATATGATCTTCCCGACTTTTACCGCTTTTGTGGCCGGAGGTCCTTATGGAAGCAGTCTCTCTACCTTTGGGTAGAGGCAAGACTGTCTACAGTTTCACCTCCCCCATACCCCGCACAGGGATTGGGTACTGTTGTTGTTGTTGTTGTTGTTGTTGTAATGTCTAAATTTAATTAGTTGAGCAATTCTCGAAATGTTTTTTTTTTTTTTAATATATATTTCATCATGAGATCATCTAAAGTTGAGTATTAGAAAGGCTTGATTGCAAAAATGGTTGTAACTATCGGTTACATGTTAACGTTGCAATTGGAAACATGGTTAGCGGGAGCAGGTTGCGAGCCTTTGTTGGCTCCACCTAACATAGAAAGATTAGTTTTTATAATTTATAATTTAGATTTAAAATTGATGATGCCATCATGTATTTTATTAACATTGATATTTTTTGGGTAAAAAATGAATTCATTAATATTGATATTTGACATACGAAAAATATGTGCAACTTAGTTGCAATGTATCAATGACGGATTAGGTATAGGGCAAAGTAAGTAAGCATTTATAGTCTGGGTTTTTAAAGACCTAAATTTTAAAATTTATACTTATACGTGTATAAAATTTGTATATATATTATCTCTACTTTAAATAATAAACTATATACATTCCGATTTGATGGTTAAGACATTTAGAACGCTCGTATTTTGTTTTATAGATTGTTGGGTCAAATCTTGTAGAGGTCACTCTTTCACATTATTTTTCTTACAAGTTTCCTTATGTCCGTCATCACATTTGTTTTTTATAAACCAATCTTATCTTTATCTTTATAATAATTAAAGAAGTGTTGTCTTGTAAATGTATTTTTAGAAAAGTATGACGTGGCAAGTCCACATATTATTTTTAAAATGTTTTTTCTTAATTTACGATGATATATTTTCAAAATAAAACATAAAATCAACCCACTTAACGCTTATTTAAACTTCCTAATTTTTAATTGGAAACAAAGAATTTTTTTTATAGGATACTTTGAAATACCTTTTTATTTTTGTTAATGAAATAGGTACTCTTATTTTATGTATTATTGTATTATCCGATTCGTTATCTTCATATTAAATTATAATGTATCAATAACAAAAGTTATATATTTTTTAGATTTAAAATTTAAATAGATTTTTTATTTTCTAAAAAAATATTCGTGGAGTCACGTGATTCAATCAAAAACTGGTGATCCTTAAAGTGTCCTTACTTCTTACTAGTCACATTCAAGTCTTTTTTTTACTCATTTAGACCCAAAAATGGTCATAGAACAAATTTTAAAAAAAGACAAAAAAATTATATAAAACAAATTTAAAACAAAACAAAATTTAAAACAATTAATTTCGAGAGAAGCATGACCCCTCTTGTCTTATTTGTCACCATATCGGTGTCTAGCCCAATAAATCATCAAGATATTAGCAATTGTATCTCTATATACATTAAGGTCTTTTTTTTTACTCATCTAGACCCAAAACGGTCTTAAAACAAATTAAAAAAAAAAAATTATAAAAAGTAAATTAAAACAAAACAAAATTTAAAACAATTAATTTCGAGAGAAGCATGACCCCTCTTGTCTTATTTGGCACCATATCGGTGTCTAGCCCAATAAATCATCAAGATATTAACAATTGTATCTCTATATACATTAAGGTTTATTATTTAACTCATCTAGGCCCAAAAATGGTCATAGAACAAATTAAAAAAAGAGAAAAAAATTATATAAAACAAATTTAAAACAAAACAAAATTTAAAACAATTAATTTCGAGAGAAGCATGACCTCTCTTGTCTTATTTGGCACCATATCGGTGTCTAGCCCAATAAATCATCAAGATATTAACAATTGTATCTCTATTGCTCTATACTATTTAATAAAGCAAATGTCCTTTTTTCCTCTTTAAATTTGCCTTTAAAACATCTAAAATACCCCTATATATTTTACATTACTGACATTTAATACCCATGATTTACCAAAAGTAACCCCTTAACATTTTGTAGCTCTATTTCCTTGTATTCATTATTGTTGTTAGGTAATTTTGTACGCTTCAAATAATCGCCGACGCAACACGCGAGTACCCATTTTAGGTGGGCGTGCGTGACATCAATCAAATCAATAAACATTAAGCGAGGGGTCTAATTGTCTAAAGACGATAATTCATAAACTCAATCGGAAAAACAAACAAATACTCTAGAGTTAATTTCATTACATACCCCTAAGGTATGCCATATTTTCAAGTTTTGCCCCTCTTGTTTTCTTGTATTATTACATACCCCTGTGGTGACTTTTTGTATCATTACATATCCCTAAGGCTAACGTCCGTTTGTGGATCTTCGTTAACCCCTCATGTGCATTGCACATGAGGGTATCTTAGTCTTTTTCACTATAAGAACCTTCTTTCCCAAATCAAAATATGTCTTCTTCTTCCCAATTCATTTATTCCTAAAACAAATCTACCAAAAACAAATTCATATTTATACATATGTATCCAAACAAAAATCCAAGATATGTTGCAAATCCATCAATATACATACACAACCTCCATGAAGTTATCTGCATCTTTGTATATGTCCTAGATCTATATCAATATGTATACACAATATATATGCATATACATACAAAATATATATATACATTGCAGATCTCTCTATCTGCCGTTGCTTTTCCCATTATTTGCTACTAGCCTACTACTAATTATTGGATCCAGCAAGTCTCGTTTTCCTCTTCCTTCTTTGTGACTATTACAACACCGAGAACCACCACCACCGATCGTACCACCATCTGCTACATACATCGGGTACCACCAAAACTCCATCCCAACGAAACTCACCACAACAACCAGTAACCAACTCTACCACCGCGCACCTACACTTACCCCACGACCACCTCCATCGAGAATCGCCAACTCCCAACCACCACAACAATCCAAAACAAGCACCTCCGTCACACCGGAAACTAAAAACCGAAGCAAAAGGAAGACAAAGAAAAAGACCCACATCCCCACCACTGCGGGTTACCGACCAACATCATTTTTTGGATTGGACTTGGTGCGTACAGTAAGTGGATTGGATTTGGTATTTGAAAAAATGTTTTTTTTAGCATTATCTTGAACTATTAATTAATTTGATTGTAGATTGGATTCTGGGTTCATTTCCATTGTAAAATGGTAGGATTGTCTCCGAATGGGGTGGATGTATCCATATGTGTGTTTTGTTATCTCAAATGGGTTAGTATTGAATTAAAGAAACAACAGTGGGTTAGTGAGTAATATGATTATTATTTGTTTTTGTGGGTTTGATTATGAATAGGATTGTTAAATTGGTTTGGATTTCTGATGGTTTGGTTTTGAGAAGAAATGGGGAAGAAGATAGTCAAAAAGACTAAAATAACCTCATGTGCAATGCACATGAGGTGGTTAACGGAGATCTAGAAACGGACGTTAGCGTGAGGGATATGTAATGATATGAAAAGTCACCATAAGGATATGTAATGATACGAAAAAACGATAGGGGTGAAACTTGAAAATATGACATACCCCAGGGGCATGTAATGAAATTAACTCAATACTCTATGTAAGGTAACTACTAACTAGTAAGTGGGAAGGAAAAGTGTTTTTATTATCGTTTGGGCGGGAGTGAAATTAAAAGAAAGAAAAAGAAAAAAGAATGAGTTCATCATCGGGGGTTGAAACACCGGATGTAGTTTGCGAGCTCGATAATGTTCAAGGCATGGTTGATGCTCTCACTTGTGTCCGCTGGAAACGCCATCAGGTTTTTTTTTTTTAATTATTCATTGGTTCATTTTTCAATAAAAATACAAGTAGTTTTAGAAGAAGTTAGGGTTTTATTAGTTAACAATTAAATTGATAATTTAACATAGATTTATGTTGATGATATATATATGTATGTATATAGGATGCAGTTTTGGAATTAAGTGAGCATGGAATTGTTTTGATTGTTGAGGATACCGGCTGTCTTCAAGCAAAAGTTTATCTACAGAAAGAGGTATTCATTCATTCATTCATCCATACGTATTATTTTTTAGGATTATGATAATTAATTACTGTGTTCAGATACGAACAAAAGTATTGTATGCGAGTCGAGTCTTCGATTCAGATATGTTTACCTAGGTAGGCTCGAACACGAGACCTATATGTACGATCCGTATATATATGTTTATCTATACTTGTAATGTGAGGTTACTTTTGAAGCACAATCTATATGTTATAAATATTATGATTCATAATAATGGTGACTGAAACATATGAGGAAAAGGAGTGATGGGAATAAAGTGAGCACTGTTTATATTAAAACTAAATGGTTTTTGAATACTTGACTATGGGCTGCAACTTTTTTGTTCCTTAATTATCACCTGAGAATGGAATGACATCTTCTTCTTGGTCCGTTCTTTGTAGCTTTTTGTTCGTTATGAATATGGCGCACATGGGCGGCCTAGATTTGGAGTAAGCTTGGGGCTGTTTGTGGATTGCCTCAGCACATTTTGTATTCCAGGACATTCAAGCACAATCGAGTTCCAATATCCGGGGCCTGATATGCAACTTCTTCTCAAGTACATTTTGCTCTCAGTCTTTGTCTTGATTTGGTTCAAGTAATTAATTTGAATATAGAGAAGCTAGTTTAATATTTTTTGGTTATAACATTAACATATTCTTCATTGTTGCTTGGGATACATGATCTGGATGCACTAGAATTTTCTGCACATTATACCTTTTATTCCATGTGACCCATATGCTCCTGCTGCAGTACGTGCAAGGCAGAATTAATCTTAGTGATTCGATTTTTATGTAAAGTTGGTCACGAAATGTATAGACTTCAAAGGTAGCATAAGGCATTGTGTATGAATACTTGTATCTTTATGAAGATGTATCTCTGTATGCATGATCTTCTTAAGTTCCTATCCATAATGTTACTGCCTCTATAATTTAACTGACTTATTTTGTGATCTGTTTATCTTTGTCTATAAAAATGATCTAAATACTTTTCTGTTATTATCATGTCGAAATTTGTACATCGTAAACAATGGCAAGCACCTACCATCTGTGATTTGAATTATCACAACAGGAATTGGTCCTACAAGTTGCACACTCTATATGATAAGCCATATTTAGCTTTACAGCCATTGTTAAGTTCATGATTAAGGCACAGTTTGAGAATAAGTGTTGTGGAGTAAATTATCAAGCCACTATGTGAAATTAGGGTAATGGCTCTACAAGTATTATTTAGAATATTCAGGTGGGCATCTTTTATGAGTACTATGTTGGTAAACTGAAATTTTGGAATCACAATATATTTTGAATTGCACAAGTAACAGAAGCCTTTCATCTTTTATTAACATTTGAGAACTGCTTAGTTTTTATGTTCCAACTTAGAATTTGTGTCTTTTTTGCATACATTTAAGGACAATCTTTTACTATTGTATGATTCTGTTCTTATTTTTTGTTAGATCGACTGATTCATTAAGCACTTGTACTTATGCGGAGATCAGAACTAGGATCCCAGACACAATCTCATGGGATTACAATTTTGAACCTGTCGGAAGCACTCCCATCAGTTTTACTGTTAAGGTACACCTATTTTCTCTTATACAACATCAAATGTAGCAGTTGTGTTTTTTGTTCTGGTACTCTACACCCGTGCCTACTGCCTAGTTACTCTTTACTATTGAGTTATGTCTTACCTCACTGTTTATGTGGTGAGTAGATTCTTTCATGTCTCCATTGTACCCGCCCTTTATAGTTTGCAGCATGTAATTTCTTCAGCTTCCATATGATTCACTTTTAAGTTTCAGAGGGTGGTGACCGGTGACTTATACTGCAAACTAAATATCAACCTCGTGGTTTTTGTTTTAAGTCAGCAGCCTTGAAAGAAGCAATTGACGATCTGGAATGGCCAGGATCGAGCATCGAAATAAATCTCCAACCAACGCCCCCATCAGTTACTTTCAAAGGGGAAGGCCATGGAGACTTACAGATAGACTTTATGTATTATGCTAACATGGATCTCCTACCTGCTTTTAACTGTGATCAGGTTGTGTCTCACAGGTATTTTCCATCTCTAGTCAACTCTTGTTTCACATATATTCCATTGATCTCACCATGTATCCACTCCAGCTCCTTTAACATTGGTTTTATAAATCTTATATTAACAGATAGAAAGATAGCAAATATTTGTTTTTAGGCAATGTGAATCCATTTAGTTTAGACATCAACGGGTGGGGTATTGGCCTAATGGGTAAATTGGGTTTGGGTCAAGATGGGTAGTTTTTGTTTGGGTTGAGTTGGTGACCTAGAATACCCTTTCTTGGAAAATTTTGTTTGTGATAATTTACTAGTGTATCAAATAGGATTACAAAAAACGTTATCAGCAATAATCTTATTATTCAAAAAAAAAAAACTTATGTAGAAGGTTTTGTGCATCAACTTACACTTTGGCCGATGCACATTCGCCCCGTTGAACATGACCCGTATTGACCCGATCGTTTATAGTAAGTTATGCTATTCCTTTTCAGCTATTAGGCTTGCAGTAATAAGATTTTTGTTGTAGGTATAAGTACAAGTTTCTTCGTGCAACAACTTCCAACATACCAAGCAGTGTTATTAAAGATAACAGAGGAAGCAAACTGACTATTGGGAGAGGTGGGATGTTAAAAGTCCAACACTTGGTATCGGTTGCAAGGCCAACTAATTCTCACCCGCATATAGATTCAGCTGGCTACCAGCCACCTAGCCGCATTGCTTACATTGAATTCTTCATCAAGCCACAGGTAGACGAAGACGGCGCATATGATTCCTAGGAGATTCAAATAATTCATGTACAAGAAAACACGGATAATGGAAGAGCAACAAAGCAAAAATACATTAGTACTATCGCATTTTTGTTTCAAATTAGCTTTATGATCACTAGAGCACCCGGCAAATGGATATAAGGATGAAGTAATGAAGTATCCAAGTATGTTAAAGGAAAACTTTGAATTCAAAGAATGATCTTAAGTAGCATATATTAAACAAACTTATAACATTTATTAGTAGATAATCTCAAATTAAGAGATTAGAAAGGACTCTTACAGGTAATGCATGATTAATATATATATAGGGAAAAGTGAAGGTGGTGTTGTCACACACCTAAGTTAGGTGAAATCTCTCACATGCTAATTTTTTAATGTTTAATGTATAATGAATAAATAATTGGCCTCCCATGTTTTTTATGGATTAAAAAATTAGCATGTGAGAGGAATTTCACCCAACTTAGGTGCCTAACAGCACCACCTTCACTTCCCCATATATATATATAGAATATATATATATAAATACATTAATAATATATCTCTATATATATATATATATAATCAAAATAATCTGTAAAATTCTCCATGCTTTTTGACTTACAATCTCACTCTTAGTATGTTCAATTGCAATAGGCCATATTTTGGCTTGTTCAATCAATCACTTAGCCCCGGTCATCATGTAACCGTACATTGGTTTGATTTATTCTGTGTTTACATATACAATACTTACACAATTATCCCATTAGTAGAAAATTAAATTAAAGAGCATGTTCGGTTGGTCTCGACAATTCTAAAAACTAAATAATTAATATGTAATAATTAAAAATAATTCAGTCAAATTTTTTTTTTTTTTTACTTAATAAACAAAAATACCTTCAATTACCTATTTTTTTAACTTAATGCATACAGACATTATTTATACATTCAGCCACTTAATACATTCAGCACTTAATGAGTAAAAAAAAGAACGCCTAATTATAAAAATTAAAAGTATATAATATTATCATTGAAGATTCGTCCTGACAAGAACAAAGCTCCTGGTTTCGAAGAGGCATTCAAGAAACAGAAACTAAAATGCGCATTTGAGTGTCTAACTGATTATGACTCGAGGACACGGCATTCTGAATTTCTGTTTGAAAGGTGTATCCAACCTATATCATATCTATACTATCTATATCTATATCTATACTATATAGCAAATCTCATTTTCAATTTCAACTTTCAACATTGAATTTAAGTTTCAACAATTCATCAAAACCACATTAAATCAATAACCTACACTACTCCGCCGCCACCACCACCAATCACCGCCGCACCACCGCCGCCGCCACCACCACCACCCGTCACCGCCACCACGGCTGCCGCCATTACATCGCCACCACCCATCACCGCCGCCTTACACCGCACATCGCGGGTACCGTTCTCGTCTATCTAAAGCAGTGCTAAACACTCTGTTAAGGGAATTTCTTTTGATTTTGTAATAGAACAACGAAGTTATTACATTGTATAAAATATGAATATGATGATACAAATACAAACCATTCACCAAACCAACATTCTCCTTTATGCAGCATTTTTACCTCAAAGCATATACGAGGTATTACCAATGAATCAAATGCAAAAAGGTTTTCACGCAGCACACGAAAAAAACACACACAATGAAGCTATGTGATGACCATAATACCCTATCACATGTTGGGTTCACAAAAAACAACAGAATGTTGCGAGAAAAAGTTCAAACTATCCGACAGTGTGTTGTTTGCACCCCTTTGGGCCGAAGTGTTGTGAGCTACGCCTGACTATCTTTCCACACAGATAACAGTAGTGGCTTTGACATGCCCAGCAGAATAGGTGATTATTATTGCCAACCTGACAACAAAACAGAACATGGAAAGTTATAACCGGACCCATCTCCAGTTCCATTAAACACGATCAATATTACACAATATATTGACTCACCTTCGCATTCATTTGAGCACATTGAGGGCACGACTGACCAACACCAGGAAACAGTTGAGCAGCTACCTGGCCCACTAATTGTCGTGGGTTCATCTGCGCCTCCCAGTTAGAATTTCTACTTTTGGAAAAAGTTCACACTTTCCATCCCTAAAACCAATTAAGCAATTTAGTTCACCACGAAATTTTCTTGTATGCCATTACAGAAAATTCAAGGTCGTATAACCAAGTTAAGGTTTATGCCCATTATGGTGAGAGATAGTAGCGGCAAAATGAGCGGCCTGGACTGATCATGTAATTGTTTACATAAGATTTATTGTTTGATAAGATATGGGAGAGTCTATAAGCACAAAATATATATTATCATCATTATTTCAATTATAATCAAACTCTTGGAGTCTAATGATTATTTTATTAAGGTTCTATGCATTAAATGTTACAACTTGTGCAACCTTCAACCTGTTCCCATATTTTTTCATTTTATCTGTGTGACCCATTTAAGATAAAGCATCATAATATGGGCTCATATGTAAATGGGTTGAAATTGACGACTCTAGAGCAAAAAAAATATAGAGCACACTCGGGTCTACAAGTCTACAACAAGGTGAAATTCACAAATAAGGGGAGCATATGTATGACCCACATACAAAATGATATATTAAACAAACTTATAACATTTATTAGTAGATAATCTCAAATTAAGAGATTAGAAAGGACTCTTACAGGTAACAGAAATGGGCATAGCTATTAATCGCCTGATTACATCGGTAGCAGAAAGACTTGCCACAATTTCGACAGACCACTTTGTTGCAACCCCCAGTTTTTGAAATTGCCATCTTACAAGACGGGCATAGCTTTGCATCTAGAAGTATCGCTTTGACACTAAGAAGCTCCTTGATCAATCCTTGTTCAAGCTTCCTTTGTTTATCATCCAATTGGGTTGAGTTCTGTCTCTCCTGCACCAAAAGAATATTTTATTCCACTATATGAAAGTTAAAGTACTATTTCTTGAAAGTACAAACAGGCAGATTCTGTAATGGGTTAAAATAGGTAAATTCGTTAAGGGTTTAAACGAGTCAGTTTGGTTATTTACAACACTTACTTTTCAAAGTAACTGTCTAGTTCAAGTATAATTGGTGCGGCAACCATCAAATATGATTACGAAACTACATCATTTCAACAATAATCTAACTTTATAGATAACAATGATTTGGGAGGTTAATACATTAAAGAAAACTTTGACGATTTTCTACAGGTATGATAAATTTCCTTTCTAGATATATATTTACTTTACCCTTATGAAGAATCAACCAATTTATAAGTAAATAAGTCGAAATCGCCACCTCTACTCTCTTACATATTCTGATTCACCTAGAGACCATTGTTTTTCTAATCCATGGACTAATTGAAAAAAGCACAACGTACTAGCCATTTGTCAATTTCACATAAAAACAACAGAAAAAGCTGGGTGAAGGAATTTTTTCGCTAATAACATGAACACTTACATGGTACGATTAATGCATTTATCACGCTATGCGAGTTTTAAAACTATTATTGGTATTTTAGTAATGATTTATTATTTAAGTACAAGTACTGGTTTTTTCAAAATAACAACATTAAAATGGTAATACCTGCAATATATGCAGCTTCATTTCTGCAGAGAGACACATAACTCCAACATGGCGTTTTTCTCTGCAAAGAGTGCAAAAACTAAAGAAGCATTTGGAGCATTGAGCATGTCGGTCTTCATCCTCTATGCACGGCATTTCACATCTTGGACAATAGACAACATCGGACATTGATTCAATGGTCTTCTGCAATGTAAGTGATTCCCATTTTTCAAATTCTTCGCCACCAAGCAGTCGCTTCAGAAGACCTGGTGGTATCATGCCTCCACATTTTGCAGTGGGGCAAGAAAGTTTCATCACAGTACCTTCTTGTACAAGCACGCCCGCATAAGTTTTCACACATTTTTCACAAAAGAAATGCTAACATGGCAATCTTATAAATTCACTACCTGCAACAAATGAAGAAAATAAGTCAAAGTAGCAATCATACACAAAGACTATTAGCTCTAAATTTATGATTAATATTTCAAATTTACTATTTTTCTTTAAAGCAATTATGTGTTATTAAAGAATCAGATATAACAAATTGTAAAAGACGATATTTGGGTATGCTTTAGTTGTTTGAGTTTGGCATTATGAGATAATCAGGTGACCTGACTGTTTGACGTGCTTATTACTTAAAAAACTCAATAACTAAAATGACCAGAAAGGACAGTAGTGTGAGATGCGAGTAAAAGTCTCTCATATTAGGTTGAAAAAAGGGTGAAACAAACTTTCCATAACCAATCATGTAACCTAGTCAAATCTGGAGATGGGGGAAATCTGGAAAATAATCATAAGCAAGATATGTTTGCCCAAACAATTATAAATCCGAAATCAAAATAATAATTTTCACACCGCAAAGTCAAAGACCCGTAAACAGGGCAATTTACTTTAAGCCTTTATTATTAGAATAAGAAAATTTCAGGGAAATACCAGCAAATTCACTAAAGCAAATGCAACATTCTTGCAAGTTTTTACGAAAATCTTCAATCCGTTGCTCGTCATTGTAACTCTTCAATGAAGGAACATCGACATCTGGGGAAATGCATCCCGAAATTGCACGTGGATCACCATGGTGTTTCATACCATACGGGCCAAGAATTATTTCTTTATTAAATCCAAGATAAGAAAGAGCAGAGCTACGCAACCATTCAGCCCACGAGTAAATAACTTCTTGTCCGTGTTGTTCATTCCATATTGAATCCAACATGGAACAAAGACTAGAAATTTTCGAAGAATCCAACCATTGTACAGAGATTGTAAAATAGGGAGGGAGATGTGTGGGGTACGACTTAGGCAATAAACAAGTCAAAATTATTGGTGGAATATACTTGACTTCAAAAGAATATGAAAAATCTTCTGATTTAGTGATATCTGTCTCTATATTTTGGGTGGAATTTAGTTTGGTAGAGATAGTTAGTACTTCTGGAGTTTCAATGTGGATATGAATCTGCAACACGACATGATAATATGTGGTAAGTATATGATATTTCTTTCTAATTCAATTGCAATCATCTAAAAAACACTACAGCACCTGAAAAGACCGCACTCCATTCTGATTGTCAATAATAAATATGTTCTCACCATAAAGAGATTCCATAGCCAGTACCTATAGCATATGTTTCAATACAAGGAGAGGTTAGGGTATGAATTTAGTTATTACAAAAGTTCATGTGTTCTTTAAGCCGTCAATGCAGATATACACTTCCAACCCAGTAATCATCACTGGTTATATGTCAACACATTGATATTTAACCAATAGGCAAACATTTTTTTTAAAAGTAAATGCCAAGTTGATCGATGTATAAAGTTCAGCCTATAAAACCACACCACAAAACAAACCAGAGACTAGAAGAGAGGTACCACGTAGTTGTGTGCCCCATTGACGTGAGCCTATAGTGCATGACTTGCAATTACTTCAGAGAAACGGTTATGAGTCAATGATTTTAAAAATCCATGCAAACTTCAAGGATCAAACATTAGATTTGTTATAAGGCTGAAGTAACACCACACGATATGTTGACAGCAAAGACCAACACATAAACTTTCTCCTCATCACGACTAACGCGAAACGTAGATTTGGCCTACAATCAGCCCCTGATCGTTTCATAACTTAAAATTACTATACTACTCCGAATGCGAATTACCTCTATTCAACTCCATCTCACAATCTCACCCTTTTCACCCATCTTTTATACCAACAAACCTTCATCCACCATTGAAGATATACCAAGCTTGATGAAAACGGTGAAATCCTGGGAACATAGGGAGATTTGGAGTGTGATTAAAAGATTAATATCGGCTGAAGGAATTTATTATGAATATATTTTTATTTTTTTGGGTAAAAGGTCAGGGATTTATTATGTACGACAAGAAAGGGACAGATTGTTTCGGAAACAAGAGAGACCATGTTTACCTCTCTTATTGTTGACAAAGATGGAGTCTTTCCTCACGATGTCTGCCTCTCCTGTCATCACAGCCGGAAAAGGGTTTGATATTTCATCTTTTTATAAATGTTAATCCTTGTTATATTTAAACCTTTGACATCGATTTTGGTTTTTCTATGAATATACTATGTTTTCTATACATGCTTGTTTAGTTACTCAGTGTAGTCGCTTGTAAGACGACTTTACTAGCAATTCAACAATGCATACTGACTCCGACCTAGTCTAGGATAAGAAGGGTTGTGGAGAGAGCCATAAACCATGTCCATCGTTGGTTTAATCAGATAAACTTGACTATGCCTATACGATTATGAACAATCACAAGGTTGATCAACATTGCAAGTAATTGGTATATTAAACCTGAATCTGATATTGTTCACCACTCATCACCACAAAATATGATAACTTGTTTTCCAATATTTCTTAGTCAAATTTCCTCAAATTCAACATCCAAATTTCTTTGTTGAATGCTTCTATACAAGTTTCTTATTTAACTTCGTGCATCCCAAGTTTCAATATGCAAGTACCAACTACTTCTATCAAACCTCGAACCCTTTTTATACCTTGTGCTGTCAATTTGACATAAGATAATTTAGGGAAGTTTGATTTGTAGTGGGCTTTCCTACGGGTATGAGTTTGCTTAAAGTAAAGGAAGTGGAGAAGGGTATGGAAGGTCCCTTAGTGAATGTGACAACTCGTAATTTATTTAACATCGGGTTAGTCTTAATCTCAATTAGACAGTCATTTGACGTGGAAATTATTAGACTTTTGGACTTTTGACTTAGTCAAATTAGACGTATCTTAATGACGTAGACTATTAGCTATTTAGACGAATGCCGAGTCTTAAAAATAACTTTAAATAAATATTTAAAGGTTATGTCTTGTACAAAATAATTAGACGGTCTAGACTTAATGTTTCAAAGTTGACTTTGACGAAATATTATTGACTCGTTGATATGTCCATTTATATGTATAATCCCATGTTGTTTCTAAGTCGTTCTAAGCTTGATTTTATGCAAATTACGTGTATATTCGATGCTTTGATGGTATTGTTAGTGATTGCAGGCTTAGAACAGGTAAAATGGTTAAAAATAGCTTGTGGATGGCTAAAAGAGGCATTAGGATGGTTCGTGTACTAGTACGAGAAGAAACGAGCTGGAAATCACAAGTTATGCTGAGAAAGGGGTTGAGTGCGCCGCACCTGGAGCTTGGTGCGTCGCATATATTGATCAGAAAGTTGGCTGGCTTTTGCATTAATAGAGTGCGCCGCACCTTGTTAATTGGTGCGCCGCATAAGTTGGACAGTAAAATGGGAATTCTGAGAAAGAAGAGAGGTGCGACGCACCAATCCATTGGTGCGCCGCATATCGGGTAGTTGAAGATTTTTGAAACAAGTAAGGTGCGCCGCACCTGGCAATTGGTGCGCCGCACCTGGAGGTCGGTTCAGCAAGGGTTTTTGTAACACTATAAATACATGCCCTAAATTGGCCCATGAGCTCTCTCTTCCTTCAGTCGATTTTAGGGTTCTCTTGAGGCATTTTTCAGCAGCTTTTACCTTCTCCAAGATCTAAGGGTTGCTAAAGAATTTCAAGGCATTCAATCATCGATTTCTTTAGCTTTTCATTGTCTTTCACAATTCGGTACAAGATGTTTGTTCTTTCTTTTGCTATTTGTGATTTATTTATGATTATGTTAGGCTAAACACGTCATCATCTACTCCGATGAAATGACACAATGAATATTGGTTGCATATTATTTTGAATTCAAGTTGATTATTAAACGTTACATCAAGATCTTAATGTATTGAATTCTTATGATTTATTCTATTGTTTGTTGATAAGGTATAAATGGTTTTAATGGTAGTTAATTCCAGGAATGCATTATTCTAGTTGATTTGGTAGAATCAATAGGTGTTAATTCGTGGTAGCGAGTTGATAAACCACAATAGGTAAAAGAATTCAATGTGTTGACGGTTTGGTAGAATCAATAGGTGAAATTGTTTAATCATAACAAAACAAATTAATCGGATAGGGAAATCTTAATAGGGAAGGTGGTAGCCGGATCTTTAGGATTGAATTAATTGGTTAATGAGTTCGGGTAGGGTAATTAGCTAGGAGGCCTACTAGTGAGTTCCTTATCATAACTTAGTTATCGGAATCAACATATTTGAATTGGCTTTAACCTAAATGCAACCAAGATGAAATGTGTCATGGAGTCGAGGTAGATGATCTTTTAAATTCTTGTTTTTTTTAAAACAACAAAATTATCCTGCGATTAATCCTACGGGATTACTAACAATTTTAATTAACTTTTGCAACGTGGCAATTCGGCCATAAAACCCCCCTTATTTTCTGTATCATTTAACAATTGCTTATAAAAGTCCTTGTGTTCGACCTCGTACTTACCAAGTAACTATATTGCATATGAACGGGTACACTGCCCGCAAATGTGTAGTAGACAGTAACTAGGTAGTTCGTGTTATAAATTTAAGACTCGAAATTACACATCACTCGTCTTAATTTAAATAACACGAGGGAAAATACTTTTACTTTAAATTGTAACCTTTTGGTCATACGATATTTAATCGTAAGCATTTTACCAAATTATGGTATTAAAAATACCCAAAAGAAACCACATGGGCTGGAAATGGAAATGAAAGGCAGGGAGTTAAACAACACCCCCTTCCCTCCTTTCTTTCGATCGAGACCCACACCACACACAAAACACACACACATAAACCTTTCCTACCTAAATCAATCTTTAGCAAGGCATCAATTAAAGGGAAATTTATCATCTAGCAAATCTTTAGCAAGGCAATCATCATCATCATCTTTATCATCATCATCATCATCATCATCATCATCATCATCATCATCATCATCATCATCATCATCATCATCATCATCATCATCATCATCATCATCATCATCATCATCATCATCATCATCATCATCATCATCATCATCATCATCATCATCATCATCATCATCATCATCATCATCATCATCATCATCATCATCATCATCATCATCATCATCATCATCATCATCATCATCATCATCATCATCATCATCATCATCATCATCATCATCATCATCATCATCATCATCATCATCATCATCATCATCATCATCATCATCATCATCATCATCATCATCATCATCATCATCATCATCATCATCATCATCATCATCATCATCATCATCATCATCATCATCATCATCATCATCATCATCATCATCATCATCATCATCATCATCATCATCATCATCATCATCATCATCATCATCATCATCATCATCATCATCATCATCATCATCATCATCATCATCATCATCATCATCATCATCATCATCATCATCATCATCATCATCATCATCATCATCATCATCATCATCATCATCATCATCATCATCATCATCATCATCATCATCATCATCATCATCATCATCATCATCATCATCATCATCATCATCATCATCATCATCATCATCATCATCATCATCATCATCATCATCATCATCATCATCATCATCATCATCATCATCATCATCATCATCATCATCATCATCATCATCATCATCATCATCATCATCATCATCATCATCATCATCATCATCATCATCATCATCATCATCATCATCATCATCATCATCATCATCATCATCATCATCATCATCATCATCATCATCATCATCATCATCATCATCATCATCATCATCATCATCATCATCATCATCATCATCATCATCATCATCATCATCATCATCATCATCATCATCATCATCATCATCATCATCATCATCATCATCATCATCATCATCATCATCATCATCATCATCATCATCATCATCATCATCATCATCATCATCATCATCATCATCATCATCATCATCATCATCATCATCATCATCATCATCATCATCATCATCATCATCATCATCATCATCATCATCATCATCATCATCATCATCATCATCATCATCATCATCATCATCGTCATCATCATCATCATCATCATCATCATCATCATCATCATCATCATCATCATCATCATCATCATCATCATCATCATCATCATCATCATCATCATCATCATCATCATCATCATCATCATCATCATCATCATCATCATCATCATCATCATCATCATTATAAAAAAATTAGGTCTTTGAAATCAAAAGAATTGAAATTTGTGAAATGGTTAGCGATATGGATTATTACCAGGTTCTTTGAACATGTTTATAGTCATTGAAATGAAAAGAGTGAAGTAGAAAATGACTTGAATTGCAGAAAAGGGTCAAAAACCAGGTTTTCACTCGTTCAGGTCAAATATCGCGCCGCGAGCCTTCAGGGTCGCGCCGCGATATAGTGTAAATCTTGAATCGCGCCGCGATGGTCCAGGATCGCGCCGCGAGTTTTTGTTCTGTTTAACATTTTCAGTTTTCGATAACTCGAACGTTTGAACTTGGTGAATATCGAATGGTACTTTATAATGACAATGTCATTGATATTACCAACTAAAGTTAAATAAAATGAAAGTTTAAATCACATTTTCGGTTATGGCATTCTAGGGTCTATAGCTAAGTAGTTCTACATAGGATACTTGTCGTCGTGAGATTTGATCCTCACCATTGGTACTCATATCCTAGGTTTTGGATAGACGAGGAGACTAGACTTGCTCATTCTCAAGTTTGCTCGCCCTTTTAGCTCTTTGATCGCTAAGGTGAGTTTATGGCTCCCTTTTTCCTTTTACTTTGGGCCTGAAAAGCATGTACTGTATACACGACTACTTTATAAATGATTTGTCTTTGTCTATGCCATGAGATTTGGTAAATTAAATCATTTGTCTTATGTCTTGCCATGTTGACGGCTGTCTGAAAATGTGTATACATGTGTTATGAAATATTGAACTAAATGACTTTGACTTGCCATGTTGTCGGCTGACTAAATTGTTCTTCGTGTTTGACGAACTAAAATGATCCCCCTTATGTAGTTATTACCATTTTGAGATCCAAATGGTTGTCTTGTCAGATTTAGTGCCTGACTGTCTTTGTTCTGGTCCGCACCCCATTATAGACGGGAGACCTGTGCGAGGTATACTGGTCCGCACCCCATTATAGACGGGAGACCTGTGCGAGAGAAATTAGTCTTATTGTCGGATCTTGCTCCCGACTGTCTTGTCTTAATAACTACATGTCATTGTGTGCTCCCAATGACGACTGGTCTTTTAGTCAAACACACTGTAAACTCACCAACTATTTCGATAGTTGATCCTCTCAAATTTCATGTTTTTCAGGTGACCAACAGTAAGTCTTGGAATCGTATTTGGCATTATAGGGCCATTCTTTTGACATTGGACGTACAATTAGCATCAGACATTTGAGGACTCTCATGTTTTTGGCTTTAATTGTATTAGACTGTTCAATTTATTGAACTCGTATTCAGTGGGCCCAGTTCCAAATGAGGATGACTTGTATCCGTATTTTGGGGTCCACATTTGAACGATTGTACTTGTATTGAACATGTATTGGCATTAATGGATGTAATCTCTATTTACCTTCTGATTAGTACGCAATTATTTGTTAACCCTGTATTTCCGCTACAACGGGGTGTGACAGTGAAGCTCACTGAGGGTGTTTGGGATAACGTTTTGAAGTGATTATTTGATTATTGCGTTTGTAAAACACACATAATCTAAAAAAGTGATTGAAAACGCAGTTTCAAAGAAGCATGTACCTACATGCTTTTTCAAAAACGCAAAATCTATTTTGAAGACGCAACACCAAACACCCCCTTACCGTGTTGCAGACTGAATATATCATCAATATCCTCAGTGTCGAGACAAAGCTCGTCATCAGATCCTACCCTCTCAATCTGCTCATGAGCACTCCTGCAACCTAAGTCTACCAAAAGTTGTGTCTTTAGAGTCACTAGCGATCATGAGCATAGCTCTGAAGTTTGATGGGTTCAAAAAGTCTCTACTTTTGTGAGTTTGATGCCTTTTTCTAATACCACCAAAAATTTAACATCACTTATACTTTACGCATTCCCGAAGTATTCCCAGCCCCTTAAACCAAGTACATTCCTACCAAGTCAAATATAAGTGATATAACATCAGCAACATTAGATAATATCGAGTATTCACATAAACCATCAAACTTTAAAATAAATATCAACTAACAAGTTCAAAACAAAAACTAACAAACAAAAAGATTGCAAAATTGAAGTCCACATAACAAAATAAAGTAAAAGTATATCATAAAGACAGAAACTTCACCTCATCTTGTTGTAACTGATCATTATTAATTAACAAATCCTCAGATAAATCAGGTTCTTGTTCACTTAAAATTCTCAACTTTTCTAATCTTTTCACCACATCATCATCATCATCATCAATATAATTATCTATCTTTAATTCATTCAAATTCTCTATTTTCTCTTTTCCTTTATTTTTATCATCATCATTATTAGCATTATCTTCCCCTTGTTCTGGGCCCAAACTGAATGAGCCCAGATCATCGTTTTTCACAAATTGAGTTCCAAGATTATGATTCTCGGAGACCCACTTGGGGTTTTTATGATTATGGGCTTTATCGGAAGATATGAATTGAATGAGGTGGATGTTGAAGTTGAAGGTTGTGTTGATTCATAAAGAGGTTTGAAACTCCAATTTTCGTCAAAGTTTTGATTTTTTTGATAGGATTTTGGTGTTTTTCTGCTGCCGCCTCTTTCCATTGTTCAAAACAGCTCAGGAACCGGAATTATATAAATTATTATTATATAAAATCTCAAATATATGTTGCGTTTTTAATTTTTATACAAATCAAAACCGGCCCATCTACCACTTTCATTTTGTCTTGGGCTTACCGGTTTTCCTTGGTGGTCACGTTTAAGATTAAAAGACACGTTAGCTAATATTTTGATTATTTTATACTCAAATTCAGTGTAATTAACCAACTTCGTAGTATAGTCGTCACAAACATGGTGTGTCAGTGTGTCACCAGAAAAGTATGTTGCCGGAAAAACTTGTCACCGGGAAAATATAATGCGAGCGGAGATGATAATGACATGTCATCATCATAAACCATCAAACTTTAAAATAAATATCAACTAACAAGTTCAAAACAAAAACTAACAAACAAAAAGATTGCAAAATTGAAGTCCACATAACAAAATAAAGTAAAAGTATATCATAAAGACAGAAAAAAAAAAAAAAAAAAAAAAAAAAAAAAAAAAAAAAAAAAAAAAAAAAAAAAAAAAAAAAAAAAAAAAAAAAAAAAAAAAAAAAAAAAAAAAAAAAAAAAAAAAAAAAAAAAAAAAAAAAAAAAAAAAAAAAAAAAAAAAAAAAAAAAAAAAAAAAAAAAAAAAAAAAAAAAAAAAAAAAAAAAAAAAAAAAAAAAAAAAAAAAAAAAAAAAAAAAAAAAAAAAAAAAAAAAAAAAAAAAAAAAAAAAAAAAAAAAAAAAAAAAAAAAAAAAAAAAAAAAAAAAAAAAAAAAAAAAAAAAAAAAAAAAAAAAAAAAAAAAAAAAAAAAAAAAAAAAAAAAAAAAAAAAAAAAAAAAAAAAAAAAAAAAAAAAAAAAAAAAAAAAAAAAAAAAAAAAAAAAAAAAAAAAAAAAAAAAAAAAAAAAAAAAAAAAAAAAAAAAAAAAAAAAAAAAAAAAAAAAAAAAAAAAAAAAAAAAAAAAAAAAAAAAAAAAAAAAAAAAAAAAAAAAAAAAAAAAAAAAAAAAAAAAAAAAAAAAAAAAAAAAAAAAAAAAAAAAAAAAAAAAAAAAAAAAAAAAAAAAAAAAAAAAAAAAAAAAAAAAAAAAAAAAAAAAAAAAAAAAAAAAAAAAAAAAAAAAAAAAAAAAAAAAAAAAAAAAAAAAAAAAAAAAAAAAAAAAAAAAAAAAAAAAAAAAAAAAAAAAAAAAAAAAAAAAAAAAAAAAAAAAAAAAAAAAAAAAAAAAAAAAAAAAAAAAAAAAAAAAAAAAAAAAAAAAAAAAAAAAAAAAAAAAAAAAAAAAAAAAAAAAAAAAAAAAAAAAAAAAAAAAAAAAAAAAAAAAAAAAAAAAAAAAAAAAAAAAAAAAAAAAAAAAAAAAAAAAAAAAAAAAAAAAAAAAAAAAAAAAAAAAAAAAAAAAAAAAAAAAAAAAAAAAAAAAAAAAAAAAAAAAAAAAAAAAAAAAAAAAAAAAAAAAAAAAAAAAAAAAAAAAAAAAAAAAAAAAAAAAAAAAAAAAAAAAAAAAAAAAAAAAAAAAAAAAAAAAAAAAAAAAAAAAAAAAAAAAAAAAAAAAAAAAAAAAAAAAAAAAAAAAAAAAAAAAAAAAAAAAAAAAAAAAAAAAAAAAAAAAAAAAAAAAAAAAAAAAAAAAAAAAAAAAAAAAAAAAAAAAAAAAAAAAAAAAAAAAAAAAAAAAAAAAAAAAAAAAAAAAAAAAAAAAAAAAAAAAAAAAAAAAAAAAAAAAAAAAAAAAAAAAAAAAAAAAAAAAAAAAAAAAAAAAAAAAAAAAAAAAAAAAAAAAAAAAAAAAAAAAAAAAAAAAAAAAAAAAAAAAAAAAAAAAAAAAAAAAAAAAAAAAAAATAAAAAAAAAAAAAAAAAAAAAATACAAAATTTAAAAAAAAAAAAAAAAAAAAATCAAATAATAGATATTTTTTCCTTTTTTACATACTTATTCTCTTTCTACTACTTTCATTTTTTATTAGTTTTTTATTTTTATAATTTTCTTCTACCAAATGTCTCTATATTTTGGGTTTTCTATCAGGGTTCAAATTATGAAAGGAAGAGATTTTCGAGTTAGTTTAAAAGTAATAATGAGTTTTTGCTGTTAAAAATAAAATTAGGATAACTGGAAACTAATTGAAAAGGTAATTTATACCCATAATAGAGAAAAATGTCAAGTTTTAGCCTACAAATGATTTTTCTTTTCCAGGTTCCCATAAAATTATTTTGGCAAATTTGTGTACCTTCAAACCAATTTGCGCTTTTAACAATGAAAAAACTATTTTGGCACTTGTAAGGAAAAGGTTGTCTTGTTTAGAATTTAATACAAAAAACAATGAGACAGTTGATTTGATAATCAAAAATCAATGAAAAATTATTTTTTCTAATTACTAGCTAATCAATTCGAGTTCAACTGAACAATTCAAACAAAGTTTTGCTAATATCATACATTGTTACATAGTTTTAACAATAATAAATCATCAAATACAAATTCCTTGCATATTATAAGTTAAATCATTTTTTTAAAAGTAAGCATACAGTTTCTATTATTATCTTTGTTGCAGCCATACATTAATGAAGTTGAAATATATCATCAAATATCATGCTAAAAATTCTCGTAGAATTCATCATCATGTCTGAAAAGGCAATGCACATGTTGAACACAATACATCAACGTGATAGCGAAAATTTTTAAATGTGCATTGAAATAACGACATTACCTCTTAATTTATGATAATTGTATGCCAACACAATTTAAAGAAAACAGATCTCTACCTCTAAACAAGTTAGCAAGAAGTATATACATCATATGCTTCATTTTTATTTTAATTTAATCAGTTTAGTTGATGACAAAAACAATCTATTAGCTTAGAAAAGATACGCAGCATTCAACAAAAAATTGCAAATCTAAATTATTGTTTATATTTTATGTTATATAGCGTTATTACATTGTATAAAATATGAATATGATGATACAAATACAAACCATTCACCAAACCAACATTCTCCTTTATGCAGCATTTTTACCTCAAAGCATATACGAGGTATTACCAATGAATCAAATGCAAAAAGGTTTTCACGCAGCACACGAAAAAAACACACACAATGAAGCTATGTGATGACCATAATACCCTATCACATGTTGGGTTCACAAAAAACAACAGAATGTTGCGAGAAAAAGTTCAAACTATCCGACAGTGTGTTGTTTGCACCCCTTTGGGCCGAAGTGTTGTGAGCTACGCCTGACTATCTTTCCACACAGATAACAGTAGTGGCTTTGACATGCCCAGCAGAATAGGTGATTATTATTGCCAACCTGACAACAAAACAGAACATGGAAAGTTATAACCGGACCCATCTCCAGTTCCATTAAACACGATCAATATTACACAATATATTGACTCACCTTCGCATTCATTTGAGCACATTGAGGGCACGACTGACCAACACCAGGAAACAGTTGAGCAGCTACCTGGCCCACTAATTGTCGTGGGTTCATCTGCGCCTCCCAGATTAGAACGTCTTCTTGTGGAAAAAGTTCACACTTTCCATCCCTAAAACCAATTAAGCAATTTAGTTCACCACGAAATTTTCTTGTATGCCATTACAGAAAATTCAAGGTCGTATAACCAAGTTAAGGTTTATGCCCATTATGGTGAGAGATAGTAGCGGCAAAACGAGCAACCTGGACTGATGAGGTAACTGTTCAAAACAATATTTTGGTGTGAAATTGACCCAAAAAACTGTGTCCATAAGATTTATTGTTTTGTAAAGATTGAGAACAAAATATATATTTTATTAAGGTTCTATGCATTAAATGTTACAACTTGTGCAACCTTCAACCTGTTCCCATATTTTTTCATTTTATCTGTGTGACCCATTTAAGATAAAGCATCATAATATGGGTCAACTCATATGTAAACGGGTTTAAATTGATGACTCTAGTGCACAAAAAACTAAGGCTTGATCACGTGTCCCTTTTAAGAAGAAGGAATATAAGACAATAGGTTGAAGTTCAAAGCTCTAGTGCCAGAAAAACTAAAGCTCACACATCGATCTACAGCGGGGTGATATTCACAACTCTAGTGCCAGAAAAAAAAAAGCACACTCATGGGTCTACAACGGGGTGAAATTCACAACTCTAGTGCCAGAAAAACAAAAGCTCACTCATGGTCACCTTTTAATGTTTAATAGGGGGGCAAATGTATGACCCACACACAAAACAGTATAAATGAAAAGCAGAAAAGGCAAATAATTATCAGAGAGAGAAACATAACAGAAAAAAGCCAAACCTGAAATGGTCATAGCCATCAATGGCCTTATTACATCGGTAGCAAAAATACTTGCCACAGTTTCGACAGACCATTTTGTTGCAGCCCTCCGTTTTTGAAATTGCCATCTTACAAGACGGGCATAGCTTTGCATCTCGAAATATCTCTTTGACACTAAGAAGCTCCTCGATCAATTCATATTCACGCTTCCTTTGTTTATCATTCATTTGGGTCGAGTTCTGTCTCTCCTGGACAAAATAAAAAAATGTTATTCCACTATATGAAAATTAAAGCTTTATTACCTGAAAGTAAAAATGGGCGGTACTGTAATGGGTTAAAATAGGTATAAAATTTTTTTTAAGGGTTTAGAGAGTCAGTGGTCGACTTAAAACACTTACTTTCGGAAGTAACTATCTAGTGTGGCAGATAAAATTACGAAAACTATCAACAATTATCTAACTTTATAGATAAAATGATTTAGGAAATTTATACATTAAAGAAAACTTAGACGATTTTCCACAGACATGATCAATTTCCTTTCTAGATATATTTTTACTTTTAACCTTATGAAATAATACATAAAGAAAATCAACCTATTTATAAGTAAATAAGATGAAATCACCACCTCTAATCTCTTGCATTTTCTGATTCATCTCGAGACCATATATTTTCTAATCCACAGACAAATTGCAAAAAACACAATGTACTAGCCATTTGCCAATTTTACGTAACTACAACAGAAAAAGTTATCCTTTGCATACATTTCGTAACAGTGGCACAACAAAACACTTCGGTGAAGGAATTTTTTCGCGGATAACATGAACACCTACATGGTATGACTAATGCAATTATCACACTATGCGAATTTTAAAACTTTTATTGGTTTCTTAGTAATGATTTATGTACAAGTATTGGCCTGCTCAAAATAAGAACATTAAAATGTTATAACCTGCAATATACGGAGCTTCATCTCTGGAGTGAGACACATATCTCCAACATGGCGTTTTGCCCTGCAAAGCGTACAAAAACTAAAAAAGCATTTGGAGCATTGAGCATGTTGGTCTTCATCTTCTATACACGCCATTTCACATCTTGGACAATAAACCACATCGGACATTGATTCAAGGGTCTTCTGCAATGTAAGCGATTCCCATTTTTCAAATTCTTTGTCACCAAGCAGTCGCTTCAGAAGACCTGGTGGTATCATGCCCCCACATTTTGCAGTGGGGCAAGAAAGTTTCATCACAGTACCTTCTTGTACAAGGACGTCTGCATAAGTTTTCATACATTTTTCACAGAAGAAATGCTGACATGGCAATCTTATAAATTCACTACCTGCAACAAATGAAGAAAATAAGTCAAAGTAGCAATCACACACTAAGACTTCTAGCTTTAAATTTATGGTTAGCATTTCAAATTAACTATTTTTCTTTAATGCATTTATGTGATATTAAAGAATCAGATAATAAGATAATCAGGAAATCAGCTGTAATAAAACAAATTGTAAAAGACGATGTTTGGGTTAGGCATTATGAGATAATCAGGTGGTGACCTGACTGTTTGACATTCTGATTACTTAAGAACTCGATAACTAAAATGACCAAAAAGGACAGTAGTCTGAGATGCGAGTTAAAAGTCTCTCATTTTAGGTTGAAAAAAGGGTGAAACTAACATCCATAACCAATCATGTAACCTAGTCAAATCTGGAGATAGGGAAATTTGGAAAATAATCATAAGCTATGTTGATCCAAACAATTATAAATCCGAAAAATCAAAATAATAATTTTCACACGGCAAAGTCAAAGACCCATAAACATCTCAGCTTGGCAATTTACTTAAGCCTTTATGATTAGCATAAGAAAATTTCAGGGAAATACCAGCAAATTCACTAAAGCAAATGCAACATTCTTGCAAGTTTTTACGAAAATCTTCAACCCGTTGCTCGTCATTGTAACTCTTCAATGAAGGCACATCGACATCTGGGGAGATGCATCCCGAAATTGCACGTGGATCACCATGGTGTTTCACACCATACGGGCCAAGAATTATTTCTTTATTAAATCCAAGATAAGAAAGAGCAGAGCTATGCAACCATTCAGCCCACGAGTAAATAACTTCTTGTCCGTGTTGTTCATTCCATATTGAATCTAACATGGAACAAAGACTAGAAATTTTCAAAGAATCCAACCATTGTACAGAGATTGTAAAATAGGGAGGGAGATGTGTGGGATACGACTTAGGCAATAAACAAGTCAAAATTATTGGCGGAATATACTTGACTTCAAAAGAATATGAAAAATCTTCTGATTCATTGGTATTTGTATCAATATTTTGGGTGGAATTTAGTTTGGTAGAGATGGTTAGTACTTCTGGAGTTTCAATGTGGATATGAATCTGCAACACGACATGATAATATGTGGTAAGTATATGATATTTCTTTCTAATTCAATTGCAATCATCTAAAAAACACTACAGCACCTGAAAAGACCGCACTCCATTCTGATTGTCAATAATAAATATGTTCTCTCCATAAATAGATTCCATTGCCAGTACCTATAGTATATTTTTCAATATAAAGAGAGATTAGGATATGAAGTTAGTTATTACAAAAGTTCGTGTGTTCTTTAAGCAGTCAATGCAGATATACATCCCTAGTCCAGTAAGCTGTAAGCATCACTTGATATATGTAAACACATTAATTAATTTTTAACCAATAAGTGAACATCTTTATTAAAAGCAGATGCCAAGTTGATCTACGTACAAGGTTCAGTCTATAAAACCACAACACAAAACACATTAGGGACTAGAAGAAAGGTACAAGTGTACAACGTAGTCATGTGCCCCATTGACGTGATACTATAAAGTGCATGACTGGGAATTACTTCAGAGAAATGGTTTGTGTCAATGGTCATAAAAATTCATGCATACTTCAAACATCAAACATTATATTTGTTATAAGGCTGAAGTAACCCCACACGATATGCTGACAGCAAAGACTAACACGTAAACTTCTCCACATCATGACTATCATGAAACGTAATTTTGGCCCTAAAATCTTGCTCCATAGCTTAAAAATACCATACTACCCCGGACACGGATTTAACATGCTATTACCTCTATTCCACTCCATTCTCACCCTTTTCACCCATCTTTTATACCAATAAACCTTCATCTACCATTGAAGATCTAGCAAGCTTGATGAAGATGGCGCAATCCTGGGAATACAGGGAGATTTGGAGTATGATTAGAAGATTAATATGGGCTGCAGGGATGCATTATGTATGGCAAGAAATGATCGGATTGTTTCAGAAACAAGAGAGGCCATGTTTACCTCTCTTATTGTTGACAAAGATGGAGTCTTTCCTCACAATGTCTGCCTTAGTGCCTCTCCTGTCATCACAACCGGGAATAGAGGTTGATATTTCCTCCTTAATTTAAACTAGCGTTATTCCCGGCCATTGGCCGGGGAGCAAATTGTTTTTTGGACAAACTGAATTTTGTTAGCTACGTAATCCATTTCAGATATATAGAACATACTAAGAAATGAAAATATAGTAACTTTATACGATTCATTATAGAAATAAAAACGCAATGAAAACCATACAACATATAAACTTTATACCATAATTAATAAAAAGCAAAAAACGAAAGAAAATTAAAAAACATTGTCTTAAAATACTTATTTACAAAATTTAGGCAAGAACCTGAAAAGCCTGATCCATAATCAAATGTGGTTTGACTAAGAATTAAGAAAAGCCCAAGTCCGTAAACAGTGTTTAAAACAAAAAAAAAGGTAGGGGTGGGATTCGAAACGGTGCCTATAACTTGAATGGCAAAAGGCTAAACCGCTTCAACCAAACCCATTTTTGTTTTCATATTCCACTAAGCATATACTTTATAGGTTAGAAATCACTGTTCTCGTGAAATTATGCGAAATTATTTTAAATAGGTCGTAATGTTGATCATAGTGGAAAATTCAGCCTTTGACATTGATTTTGGCTTTTCTACGAATAAACTATGTCTCCTATACATGGTTGTTTAATTACTCAGTGTAGTCGCTTGTAAGACGACTTTACTAGCAATCTAACAATGAGTGCTGACTCCAACCTAGTCTAGGATAAGAAGGGTTGTAGAGAGAGCCATAAACCATGTTCACAGTTGGTTTGATCAGACAGACTTGACTATGTCTATATGATTATGAATAATCACAAAGTTGATCAACATAAGTATGTAATTGGTATATTAAACCGGAAACTGATATTGTTCACACTCATCGCCATAAAATATGATAACTTGTTTTCCTATCTTTCTTAGTTAAAGTCAAATTTCCTTAAATTCAACATCCGAATGTCTTTGTTGAGTGCTTCTAATTTCTTGCATCCGAAGTTTCAATTTTCAAGATGCAAATAACAACCTACTCCTAACAAACCTCGAACCCTTTACTACCCTGAACTGTCAATTTGTACTTTGTCATAAGATAATTTGTGGAAGTTTGGTTTGTAGTCGGGTTTCCTACGAGTATGAGTTTGCTTAAAGTGAAGGAGGTAGAGAGGGTATGGAAGGTTCCTTAGTGAAGCTCAATGAAATAGGCTGAGAATCAAGTAGCTGTGTTTCAGACTGAATATGTCATCAATATCCTCAGTGTCGAGACAAAGCTCATCCTCAGACCCTGCCCCCTCAATCTGCTCCTGAGGGCCTCCTGAAACCCAAGTCTACCAAAAGTCATGCCCTTAGAGTCACGGGTGATCGTGAGCGTAGCTCTGAAATCTATAATATAAAAAAATCCAGACTAAAAACCTAAAACCACCAATTTGATGGGTTCAAAAAGGCTCTACCTTCATGGGTTTGATTATAATACCCCAAGTTTTTAGATGATAATAATGATAACCTTAGATAATAGATAGATAATAAAATTACGTAGACTTTTTGTTTTGTTATGGACTATGAAAATAATACTCCTAGATGAGTTAAGTTTTGGATAAACCTTAATAAGAAAACTTAAAGATAAAAAAAGATGAATTTGAAATCCTAAACTGTATATTGGTTTATCAATTGAACTAACTAGCTAGAAGTTCTCGGTCGACTTTGAGATAACTCATCCTTAATTTGACTTTATGAGGACCCTCTCCTTGATTATTTAGTATTAAATCTTACGTACAATTCTCTCCCCACATTGGTAACTCTCTGCGGCTCCATTACTTTCATTCAATCATAATAATACAGGAATCATAACAACACATTTACTAGAGTATAGAATTTATATATATCCGCGGGGGAAGAAGAGTAAGCTGGTGATCGTGGCCGAGTGACTTTAGGAGTTGTTAGTTCGTCCATGACCTTTCGAGTTCGTTTCGGGTTTGTTGCGAAGGCTGTGTTTGTCTTGGGAGGTATATTATAACCCACCCTTTTTAAATTAATCTCATATATGTTTGATTATGTAAAAGGTTCTGATTTATTAGTAATGTGTTAAAACTTAATGTTAAACTCGAACTCGGGGATGTCGAAACAAAATTACCTTTTTGCTAGTCTTATATTATACGTAATACATTAGTGAAAACAGAGTTCTGATGATCACTAGTAATGTGTGTTGTAATAATAAAACTATATAATTATGTATAGTCATATGGATTTAAAACGCGCGAAACAGAAAGACGAAAAAGTAATTATCGGTGATGGCATGAAACAGAGCTTTGTAAACATATAGACTTGATATGATGTTACCATAAATTGGGTTTTGGTTATTAGCAATGCATTTAAGCATGTTACAATTATAATATTATGTAGTCAAGTTAAGCAAAATCTACCATCAAGCTTTTAAGTCGGTTTTAATGGTGTGCGTATGGTATATATATACGAAGAAGAGAACAGGTCATGCTAAATGGTAGTATTAATTTAATATGGTTGATTTTAAAATAAAGGGTGAATATTTGATTAATTCTATTTTATTAAATAAGGTCAAATGAATTCTTTTATATATGATTGCTGTCACACTATTGTTTCATTGTATAGAATATAAATATGGCTACTGATTTGACCGTCTAAGCCATAAAATAAATGGTGGTGTAGAAAACTTACAAAGATTAATAATTGAACATTTTATAAAATCAACCTTTAAACTATCTATAAGAAATAACATAATGATTTAGTTATATATTGTTAAAAATGTAGATTTTAATTAAGGACATGACGGATCATATTGGCGTTAGAGCTTTTGTATCGTTATTAAAGTACAGATTCTTATTTTATTTAAAATGTCAAAATTATGATTTCAACTCCTTGTGCGTTCTATAATTGTACGGATATCTGATCTTATTTTTAAGGTCTCCTTTTTGATTCTTGTCATATCTTTTGCCTACAAATATTTCTTGTATGGCCTTATTTGCTTCTATCCATTATTTGCTTCATGGATATAATATATTTGATATGGCATCTTTGTTAGTGCTCCTTTGTTATTGTATCATTAGAATAGCACTATCTTTGCTTATTTTGTTGCCATTGTTTCGTTGTGATTCTTATTCAGTACATTGCCTGATATGTATCTACATATCAGACTGATTATTGAGATAGAAACAGAAGGAACACGAACAATTAACACAAATAAAGCCGACTAAAGTCGGCTGTTAGATAGACAGGACTGAGTTTGAGCCTCAGCAGCTCCTAATGATAAAAGACAGTAAGCTAAAATAATAATAATCTCCAATGACCTAACACACGGTGGCTACAAGCCTTATTTAAATAGGACATAACCCTAACCCTAACTTGGAGAACACATAATTATCTAATAATAATAAACCGTAATTTATTAATAAGAGCCCAGCCCAGCCCAACCTTCTGCCACCTCCTGATCCGTATCACTACTCCCCTCCCCACAACACAAGGTGTGGCTTCAAACTCTAGTTCAATCAATCTTAGCTTCCATGGCTTGGGTGGACCTTCCATCTCGTCTGCCTCCTCTTCCTCTGGGTCTATAAGCAGACTAAGGCACCTCAAACTCTTCTCTGGACAACGATGACCCGGGCCAAACTTACCATTACACCGAAAACATAAACCCTTAGCTCTTTTATCCGCAAACTCAACATCACTCAAGCGTTTTGTCTTTGTAAGATCCCCTCTACATCCCCAACTGTTGATTTAGTACCAAACCCAACTCCGCACTTGAAATCTCCTTTAACAACCTCAGCCCCGCCGCTAGCTCTATCATCATCAATCATAATTGCTAGTTTAATAGTATTATATAAACCCCTCGGTTGTAACAATCGAACCGCGGTACGTATCTCTGGCTTTAATCCGTTCATGAAAGTACTAATCATGATCGGTTCAGCAATACCCTCCAGCTGCGCCGCCATCCTCTCAAACAAGCTCACATAATCTCGTACAGTACCTTCCTGCTTAATGGACAAGAACTGCTCACATAAATCCCCAGCTTGAGAAGGCTGAAAACGGTCCAAAATACAAGCCTTCAGCATATCCCAATGACGAAAAGGTTCCCGCTTTTCCCTCCAACGAAACCAAGATAACGCCTGATCTTCCAAACAAAGCACAGCAGCCCGCAGCCGATCCGCTGGTTGTGTGAACCCTTGGACATCAAAGAAGCGTTCCATCTTATAAATCCAACCGTACACATCGTCACCTCCAAATAAAGGCATCTTCAGCTTCTTGAGTCGGTAATCAGCCCTAACAAGAGGCTGACCCCCAACCCTAATCCCCTCCAAGAAAGAATCTTTCCCCCCGCTCAATATACCAGAACTAGATGCCCTGTTCGTATCAGATCCCTCAAAACCAGAAGTTGGAGGACGGCGACCCTCTTTGAAGATACCCTCCTTCCCATTACCACCACCCCCATAATCTAGATAGACAGGACTGAGTTTGAACCTCAGCAGCTCCTAATGATAAAAGACAGTAAGCTAAAATAATAATAATCTCCAATGACCTAACACACGGTGGCTACAAGCCTTATTTAAATAGGACATAACCCTAACCCTAACTTGGAGAACACATAATTATCTAATAATAATAAACCGTAATTTATTAATAAGAGCCCAGCCCAGCCCAACCTTCTGCCACCTCCTGATCCGTATCATTGCCATGTTATATGTGCCTTTGATTATGACAACCTAAATTATTGGTTCCTTTGTTATTAGCTTCTCTTTAGCTTTTTGATTATCTACTCTGGGTATGCGGGTTATTAACCACCTATGGGGGTACCATAGGCACGTCATTGTGGCACCGATGGCGCGACACTTCCGTAGCAGTGTGATCGGTTACAGCGTCTCCTCTTCGTTGGTGTATAATAGTGTTAGAGGGCGTATGGGTTGACCCTAGTTTGTGTTTGTGTTTTGGATTGTGTTTGGGGTTGTGCGCCAACTCCTCATTCACCTTTGGTACATATGGATCTGTAGTCCTATGTGCACCTTTCGGCCAATACTTGTTGTATCTAACATACATGATATGCAAGTGTTGGAATTTCGGTCGGTGTTTGTCATATCTAACACACTTGATATGCAAGCGTCGGAATTTTGGACAGACTATTCATACCCTATTCATACCCCTTTGACCCCTTAGTTCATTTCAGCTCTCATTCGTTCATATTCATTTGAAATACTTATTTGATTCATATAATATAACTCATTGTTCGCATATACTTTATACATTCGCATTTGCCTTTGTTCTATCCGCGCACTGGGCGTTAGGCTCAGCCGCATTTTCTTTCCATGCGGTAGGTAGACTATTAACAAGGGTAAAGAAGATTTATTGTTGGCTTCCGCGCAAAGAGTTTATTGAAGATCAAGGTTCAAGATCGCATTAATTTCACTCTTGTATTTGTATTTAGGTTCGATCGTGACACTTCATATGTTAGTTTGGAAGTGGGGTGTTACATTGATGCTGTTTACCAATGCCCATCCCACAAAACAAACATGACTAATACTTTTATTGGCAATCCTGTATTCCCAAATCCTTAAACTAAAAACACCCAACTTCGCATTGTTTATCAAGTCATAGATACCTATTAATATAACTTCGCATTGTTATATAATAGGCTATTATATAACATCAACCAATCCCTAACATCAGTAACGTTAGATAATATCTAGTATTCACATAAAGCATCAATATTTACAACAAATATCAACTAACTCCTCCAAAACAATTAAAAAAATAAAAATATTGCAAAATTAAAGTCCACATAACAAACAACAACAACAACGGTACCCAATCCGGCAAAAGCCGGGTTTGGGAGAGGTATGAAGTAGACAACCTTACCTCTACCCGAAGGTAGAGAGGCTGCTTCCAGAAGGACCTCCGGCCAAAAAGAGGCAAAAGTTAGAGAGTGTAAAGAGTTTAGTAACCATACCTGTCGGGCGAGTATCGTCTGACTACATTAATAGTAGAGAAGAATAGCAAACACCACATAGCACACTTTAGCGCAAATTGGACAATACATAGTACATGGCAGAGACGGAGCTAGAAATTTGTGTGCGATGGGGCAATTTTAAAAGTTGTTTGTCATACTTATAAGAGTTGTACCCAAGAATGTAAAAAAAATGGGCCCTAGCTCGAGAATAGAAAATGGACTCTCAAAAGAATTTTGTTCGCTACACCAGGTGTAACACTCATATTTAAAAATACCAGTTTTTTTTTAATTAATAAAAACCACACGTGTCGGACAAAGTTTTATTAAACGAAAACCAATTCAATCATAATGCAAGAAACCCAAAAAATATACTTCTTAGGAAATAATGTATCTTTCCTACATAACTACTATGGTTATTATAATTAGTTGTTTGCGATAAATATATATAATAATTTGAAAGAAAATAAATTTTCCACAAACAGCTACACTATTAATGTACTACATATTTACATACCCAAACAGAGAAAGCTTTTTTTTAACCAATCTTCATTCTTTCTATTAAAAATCAAAACAGCCCAAGTTTTTTATTCTTCCAATCGAGAGATCTATCTAATGCTTCGATGACCAATGACTTCCAAAGAATAAGCTTATGACACGAAGGTAACATTTGTATTTATTTTCTACTTATTTTTTCTTACTTTAGAAAAATTTATAAATATACCTTTTAAATTTTGAAAAATTACATTGTACTAAAATTGGAGTGGGGGCAGCTGACCCACTGCCCCCATAGTGGCTCCGTCCTTGGTACATGGGGCATTTAAACCTATTAAACATCAACCTAAAAATGTAATAAACATAACCATGTGCATACAACCAAGTATGTGGGATGGGATCAACAATTACGAGTGGCATGTGCAAGAACTCCCCTTAACCCCCTCCCAGCAAGCCATAGAAGCAAACAGGGTTGACCGATGGGCCCAGTATAATAGCGGGTGTTAATCGCCCTCTGAAACAGAGTAGCATAGGCCACCTAGCTGTCGAGAACACTACCCCTAAAACCCCTAAAAGGTGCATATAAGTCATATGAACATATAAAAAGGTATCTTGCATGACAATCCACATATAAGTATATAAAACTACCTAAAACCCCTAAAAGAATTACTTATCTACCATATTCCTCTAAACTAAATCTAGTCCTATAAGTATTGGTCATGTCCACATAACAAAATAAGGTAAAAATATAACATAAAGACAGAAACTTTACCTCATCTTGTTGTAACTGATCATTATTAATTAACAAATCCTCGGATAAATCAGGTTCTTCTTCACTTAAAATTCTCAACTTTTCTAATCTTTTCACCACATCATCATCATCATCATGTTCAAAATTATTATCTATTTTTAATTCATTCAAATCCTTTATTTTCTCTTTTCCTTTATTTCCATCATCATCTTTATTAGCTTCATCTTCCCCTTGTTTTGGGCCCAAATCATCTTTTTTCACAAATTGAGTTCCAAGATTTTGATTCTTGGAGACCCACTTGGGGTTTTTATTATTACGAGCTTTATTGGAAGAAATAAACTGTGATGAGGTGGATCTTGAAGTTGAAGGTTGTGGTGATGATTTGGGATCATCAGATTGAGATTCATAAAGAGGTTTGAAACTCCCATTTTCATCAAAGTTTTGATTTTTTTGATGGGATTTTGGTGTTCTTCTGCTGCCGCCTCTTTTCATTTCAGCAAGCAGCTCAGAAACTGAAAGTATAAAATTATGAATAAAATCTCATATATTTATCTTGTGTTTTTCATTTTTAGGGGCAAGGTGTAGCGCCAGATAGACAAGTTTTTGGCAAGTTTTAATACAATGATAGGGTGACACGTGTCTTTGTCAAAACTTGCTAATTGTTGCCAAAAATCATAGTGTAGTGCCTTTTATTTGCCAAATCTTGCACAAAAAAAAACAAATCACAAAAAAAAGGGAATCTTGCTTTACAAAATTTGTTGCCAATGCTTGCCACAATCGGTGAATACTAGCCGATCCAACTTGCCAAAAAGAGCCAAATTTACTTGCCAATGCAAGTGCTATAGCAAGCCAATAAGCCAAAAGTAGCCAATAAAATTTGCCGATACAATTTGCCGACTACACCCTTGCCCCTTATACAAGTCAAAACCGGCCCATTGCTCCACTTGTTTAGGGCTTACCGGTTCTCCTTGGTGGTTAAATTTAGGAATCAAGAGAAATACAATTTTCGAACTTCGATGTAATATTGTAATGCATGAGCTTACATGTATGGTTAAATTTGCGCCAAAGTATGTTAGGTTGTTTGTTTGTAATTTCTCTTACACTTAATGTAAGTATGTAACCATGTGATACTTGGACAACAAGTATGATTATTAAACTATTTATACCTCCCGTGTTTTTCTTTTTTTGGTCAGAAATCCTTATGGAAGTAGTTTCTCTACCTCCGGATAGAGGCAAGACTGTTTACGTCTCACCCCCATACCCCGCATGTAAGGATTGAGTCTTGTTGTTGTTGTTGTTGTGATGCAATTAACGAACTTCGAACTGATAATATAATTTTCGAATTTTGTTTTAATATCATCGTACAATATCTACAATGTATATAACAAGTCCTAAATTTTTCTAAACAAATAAGAACATTTGGATGAATTTCATCTTTGATTTATAGAATCATTAGATCATATTTTATTATTTTATTATTATTAAATGACAATATTAATACTTATATTTTATATGATTAAAAAAAGATTACACTCTTATAATTATTATAAATTACCATAAACTACCCCTTATTATACTTAAAAAGAAGTATTTATCGTAAGACCAAAATTTAGATGTCTGCTTAGATTTAATATGTATTTGTATACATCTCTTTTTCTTTCCCGTGATGTTTTATTTTTGTTTTAATTTTATAGATAACTATTTAGCTTTGATGTTTTATATAAGGTTATTCTTTGTTTTATTAATTTGTCTTTATGTGCGTTTTATGTAAGCATTAAACTACGTGAAAGATTATAAAAGAAGTAATATATTTACATGACTTAAAAAGAATAACATATATTTAGTTCTTAATTATATTTTGCTAAACAAATCTGGTTATCATAAATTTCAAACTATCACTTGATACAATAATTTTAACTTCTAAAGTTAAACGTTTCCCCTTCACACACTCATGTGCCAGAAATGACCCTTTTGGATGTCAAAAACCAGAGGCATATGACGACAACAACCAAAGGGAGCTATGGGTTGTGTTCAACAAACTATCCGCGCAAAAGGCGGTTGGAAACGGGAGATCGCAAAATTACGAGCACTAAGGCGAGTTAGACAAGAATGATGTGGCAAAGTATTATGTTTTAAATATTGTTAATGAAATATTTATGTTTTTATTAAATTTTTTGACATATGTAAAAAAATAAGTTAGGCATGTTAGAAGCATCGTTGTTATGAATTAGACATAGTTAGGCATGAGTTAAGATGATATGGCAATGTGTTATTAGTTAGTAGATGGCTATCGCAATCAATCTGCTTGAGACAAGACAACTTCTCTTTTTTTTTTGAACGTTGAGACAAGTCAACTTAGATTAACATATTACATTTTTGGTCCCTCAAGTTGGCAGGATTTTCAGTTATTGCCCTTAAGTGAATTTATTACAGAAAAAACCCTAAAGTTGGTCAATTTTTTCACTTTTCACTTCGTGACTAACAACCCTTGCAATTGCACTTCGAATCCAACCAAATCTAGCCAAAACCGATCCCGATCCAAGCAATTCCGAATCCAAAAACCGTTGTTTTCGATCTCAGATGTGTATGTTACGAATGTGTGTTTGTGTGTGTTTCCGATTGTGTGTGTATGTGTGTGTGCTCGGTGTGTGTTTTTCAGTTGACATTTCGTTTTCCGGCCGCCGTGATTTTCAAAATCTGGGTTTTTGTTTGAGTTTGGAAGAAGAAGAAAAAGAGATCATGGTGAAATGACGATTCTGCCCCTCACTTAACGCACCTAATAGACGACTATTAGTCACGGAGTGAAAAGTGAAAAAATTGACCAACTTCAGAGTTTTTTCTGTAATTAATTCACTTAAGAGAAATAATTGAAAATCATGCCTACTTAAAGGACCAAAAATGTAATTTTCTCTAAAATGAGGTTTATATTTATTTATGTTGGCTAACCGGGAGAAGGAAACTGGGTTGGGCTTTATTAATTCGGATGTTCATATTTGTTGGATCCGCTGGGCGCTAACGCTAACTATACCTTATTATAGAATTCTGGATTTTAAACATTTTTAGTTGGTAAGCTATTTGTTACAAAAAATCTACATTATAGAAATGTTCATTGGTTAAAGTAATGTATATTGTGTTTCTAACTTTGTTAGCCACGAGCTTGTTATTCAATATATGAATTTATAATGAATATTAATAAATAAACTTATAATCAATGATAGCTAAGTTCAAGTTTCGTGCTATTGTGATTTATTATGTATTTGTTAAAAATATATAAAATAAGTTGATATTTTATTTTAGATCATGTTTGTTAGATTAGTTTTATTTGTTATTTATATAAAAAAAAATGATTTGATGTGTTGGCACTTTTGCATGTGTCATGTAACGGCGTCAGAAACATTTGTTACAGGTTTTGACATTAGATAAAAAACCCGAAAAGTCGAGTGATGACGAATGGGCAGAAAAAGATAGAAAAGCCCTTGCAGTAACGCAAACATTATCTAAAATTATTTATTTGCATATGCCCTGTTATGGCTTTTCTCAAATTGCTAGTTGATGAGTTTTAATATTATAGGAGAAAGAATCGTAATGTCTAACAAAAAGTGACATTTTGGTTTATTTAAATTACCCTTATGAAAAGAAAAAGAAAAGATAGCTACACATCTGGTTAATTGTTGAAACCATTGCACCTTAATTGATATTTTATCTAACTTAATCTGGTTTCTTGTCTTTATTTATTTTAGGATAAGTTGAGGGACTGATTATGAATAAAAGAATGGCAAAGGACTAAAGCTGTGCAGAATGAAAGAAGATGATGACCAAGGGCTGAAGATGTCAAGTGATAAAAGAAGAGGGACTCATCAAGAAGTTATTATATATATATACAAACACTGTTGCAGCATTAGGGTTACTGCACAATTTCTTTCTAGCCGTTTAGGGATATTACCAAAACCCTTTTTTCTCTCAATTAATCATCATCATGTGTTCTTGATTTATTAGGCTATTGTGTTAGTCCCTTAATTCCAGTTATTGTTTATTCTGGGTTATTGTAAGTTAATCTTTATTTTTCAAACTCTTTGTATTTCTAAATCTTGTTGAATCGAATCAATCTTTTGGTTAATCTGAGTATGAATACTAGATTTTCTTCATGGTATCAGAGCTTAGGCTCGATGACATCTGTTATTCGATTCATCTTCCTGGTTGTATGAGTACTATTTCAAAAAACTTTTCAGGGTTTCTTTTCTTCCTTATTGTTTAATGTTTTCTGGGTTTTATTATCTATAAAATATCAAAAAAAAAAAAAAAAATTCAAACAAAACTTATTTTTTTCTTTTTTGTTATTTTTAAGTTGTTTCATAAAATCCTTTATTAAAAATCTGATTCCTCTCTTCCTTCTTTGAATCCAACCTTGTCTATAAGGACTGGATTCTTGAAGCTTGAGTATATTGACCCGGTTCTTGTCCAATCTAGGACTCTGATAGTTATTGTTGCCTTTCGATGATTATGGAATTACTGTTGGCGACCCCTCTGTAAGCCTTCTTACCTACCCTCTCTGTAGCAAACTGCTCTACACTTAGAGTGCTCTTTGTGTAGAGAGCTTGGCCTATAGGTTGGGATCCTCCTTTTTTTGCTGTTTATCTATATGTCAAGTTGTTCCTGCTTGTGTTATTTGTGGCTGTTTATCTAGAAGTGTTATTATGTGTTCTTTATCTTCTGCATTACTTATTCTCATTTTACTAACCTTTCTTGGTAGAAGAGAAGGTCCTTGAGTATACCTGTCAAGGCACTTCAGTGTCCTTTAATCTGGCTACTGCTCTTGCACCTTTTTAGGAGCTTTCTTTGTTTTTTTCTTTTCTACTTATCTGTTCTTGTCTATGTGTGATATTATTATCTTTTCTGTTTCACTATGGGTGATTATTTGGATGAAAATTTGAGACCTGTTGGTGATGTTGGTCCTTTGGTTGATGAATATAATCTTGGAACTCTTATTAGCAAACTTGTCTTTGGTGACCCTCTTTACCTTCAAGCAAGTGACACCACAGGCACACCCTTAATTAACTTAAAACTAAAAGGAACTGAGAATTATAAGGTGTGGTCCTGTGCTATGGAACTTGCTCTTGAAACTAAAAATAAGATTGGATTTATAAATGGTGAGTGTGTTAGGCCTGTTGACAATGATGTGCTTGCATAACAATGGGATATATGCAATTTTGTTGTACTTTCATGGATTCTTGGTTCAGTGTCTGAAGAAGTCTATTTAGGTCAAATTTTTTCAAAAGAAGTTGCTTCTGTTTGGCAAGAACTTAAAGAAACATATGATAAGATTGATGGTTCTGTAATTTTTAACTTGCATCACAAAATTAACTCATTGACTCAAAATGGGCAACCTATCTCTGATTACTATCACAAACTCAACTCTCTTTAGAGGCAATATGATGCTCTCACTAAATTGCCTTCTTGTACTTGCAATGTGTAACATCCTGAATTTTTATTCTGTTTCCGTTAACTTTGACCGTAAGTCATGTTGACCTGTCGTTAAATACCGTTATATATTTATGTGGATAATTATAGTGTTAATTATTACGTGTTTTATTTTGATATTATGTAGTAATTAAGTAGAATACTGTGTTATTTATGTGGATAAATCTGTGTATGTGTTTCCATTTAATGTGATTAAATTGTTGATAAATGTTTATCATTGATGCAAGTCTAAGTGGTGTGTAGTTTCTACAATGTTGAATTAATGCTAGATGTTTGAAATGAAATTATTCAAGATGGTTATTTGGTTAATAAAGTTAGAAGGGTGTTAAGTGTCGGTTTGTGAAACTCTTTTGACCTTGATTAGGGATTAACCAAAAATATATTATTAACCCTAATCTTAAATAAATATATATATATATACACAAAGCTGCCGTCAAACACAAAACAAAAAAATAAAAAACGATGGCATTACCATCGGTTTGTTCCAGTCGTCATCACCAATCCACAAACAAATTTATATGTATCCCTGTCTTGTGTGTCATCCATATCTCAAGGGAAATAAAAAGGAAAAATAGTAAGGAGTATATTGGTTTGTCATCCCAATATCTGCACTAGCCGACAAATAAAGAACAATTCGGTTTATTTGTGGAGTCGTATGGAGAATTCCTTAATTGTGTCTCGTGCTTATCAAAGCAGATACATGAAAGGAACGTGTTTATGGGTGATGTGTTTGAGCCGCAATTAAAGAGAAAAATAAAAGAAATTAATTTTGATGAGCGAGATTTGTTAACTTAAATTCCTAACAAGTTTTAAATTTATTTATTACAAGGTTAACTTCTCTACTACACTCACTCTCGGGCAGTGGACCCGATCGTTTATAGTATAGCAAATAGGTAAGACCATGATCGTTCTCAGGGACTATGTCTAAGAATGCAACTAGGTGTAATTCTAAGATTGTTGGGGGTTTGTCACTACTTAATTAACTAAAACTAGCAAAAGGTTCCACCCGCTTGGTCTAGCGAGGAAGTACGAAATGATTTGAAAAGTAAAGCAAAGACAATAAGAATGAAATCAATACATCCACTTGGAAACAGTTCACATGGCGCCTAGATCATCTACCAAATTACTTATAACTGTTGAACGACTAATCACGACCAAGCTTCCTTTTAAGTCCCCCGATCTAAGTGGTCAAGATTACCGTTAGGTCACCTAACCCTTTAATTAAGCTTCCTTTTAAGTCCCCTAATTAAGATTATCAACTAAGTCTGTTTTTATGACCTAACCTTTATAGTCTAACGGGATTCATGTTAAGTCACCCAAGCAGTTTGGCTTCCTTGTAAGTCCCCAACCTACTTTAACTATAATTTCATATTCATTCAAGTATTAAAACCTAAACAATTATGGATCGACGGTTAAGCATAAAACAGTTCAACAATTATAAATAAATAATATCACTATAAAGGCATGATCACATTATCCAAGCAGATGCATAATAATTTAGCTACTCATGACAAAACAAATACTACTAACAATTATTAAAATAGATAGATCCATAATAGTAATTGTCAAATAAATAGTCTTGTAATAGTAACCCTAATAACAATAATAATAATAAAAGAGAAAAAGAGAGATCAAACTAATAATAGGGATATCGAAGTCACGCAGTCCGTATCCTTCTTGGCCGCTCCTTCGAACCTCACACCAAAACCCTAATTAATTTGACCTAGTAATTATGATTTGATAATTGTTGTTGTAGAGAATTGAAGCTTGATCTTCCGGATGATATGAAGGTGTTACGAGGGTTTAGATCTGATGAAAATACCCTAGAACAGCCCCCAAAGTCGTCTGGAGGAAGTATGTTGCGGCTCTTAGGGTTTAGGGGGGTATTTATAGGTTTTCGGAAGGTTCTAGATCTGAACCGACTTTACCAGCGGCGCTGGTAAAGTCCCAGCGGCGCTCAACCACTCCCAGCGACGCTCATGAAGTCCCAGAGGCGCTCAAGCACTCCCAGCGGCGCTGGTGAGCTTCAGGATCACTTCCAGCGATGCTAGAGCTTCATGTGAGCGGCGTTGGTCTTCGACATCAACACGAAAGTTGTAGATCTTTCTCTCGCCTTTCCGTGGATAGCTTACTCGTCAGAAACGGAGTCCGTATGAAGAAGTTATGACCAAAATACTAACACGTGGTCGTATGCTTCATGTTGGCCTCAAATTCTTCATGTTCCGCTTGCTAGTCTTCGTCCAAAAGTCTTGTGGCTTCGTGTTAAGTTGAGTAGAGACGTTTGCCTTCACTTGCACGGCTTGTGAACCTATCATAACATGTCATCCAATTAAGTACCAAAAGTTCACATTTCTAAACTCATTTAAGCATCAAAACACGGCCTAATGATATGGGAAATAATCACAAAATGAACGCTCATCAGGTTTCGATCGCAATTCAAAAATAAATAAATAATAGAAGTACATAAATGAATTGATTACTTGAAGCTGCTCAATGAGAGTAACGAAGAATCAGAATGGGACTTTGTCCCTTGATGTCCATTATCAAATGTATAATTATAATAATAATATTGAAGTATATTTCTTTGATTCGGATTTGGTGAGATGCGTGGGATGAGCAAGCATTAGACACAATATATTCTTATTTTGTGTCATACAGACTATGAAAGTCGTTATAATACATAACGAAGTTGATAAACTATCACTAATTGCGGTATGCGGAGCTCTGATGGTGGTTTTATTTTTGCTTTTAAATTTATAAAATGTTGTTGACGTTGTACCCCTTCGAATTACCATACGAAGGACATGCAATACGAAGCGTCCTCACGAAGGGCATGAGCACGAAGGTGTTTAAATCAACCAAGACGCAAAAGGATTAATATAAATCCTTTCCAAATATAATATGAATCATTGCCTAGTTCGATCTCCTTAAAGGATAAGTTCCTAAGGAAACGAAATCGGATAAATATGGTAAGTAGAGTTTTATTCAAAGAAGGAAAAGAGAAAACCCTAGCCTTCTCCCCCAAGGAACCTCCTCCTATAAAAGGAGGAAGAATCCCTCATAATCGATATACTTCGATCACCTACACCAACGATATACTATATCGATAAATCCCACACACGATCAAGGATCGAAACCCTAAACTAAAACCCTAAGTCGAATATAACTCGACCATCCCTTCAATCCACCTTTGTTGGCGTAAAGGAACACCGTTCCTACCTTCGGGGAATCGCCAACAAATCCTAAAAACCCTTTAGGGTTTTACCTTCAAATCAGAAAGCCTCACGACACGATTTGGTGCACAATCATTTGGCGCCATCCGTGGGACCGATCAATAAGAAAAAACTCACCATTGAACCACCACACTGATTCACCGCAATCATGTCGAGTGCAGGCCAGGAAACCCCAATCAGCGCAGCCACATCCCAAGCGGCTGGAATCTTATCACCATCATTCAGCACTCCCGAGTTTGCGGCAACTGACCGCCCAAAACCTTCTTTACAGTATCAAAGGCGAAACAACAGAGCAGAATCTTCAAGGCAAGAGCCAATTAATGAAGAACAACTCTTGGGAAATCAAGCCTTGATTGAAGAAGTCTCTGAGGTTCATTAACAGGCAGCGAACAGCGGGAAGAGCACTAAACTTTGGAAGCGATACTGATGAAGAATGGGAGGTGGAAGATCAAGATGGAAGGGCAACAGGGAATAATGCACGCAATGTCCGAAGCCCCAGAGTCACTCCCTCACCACAACGAAGGGCCCCAGAATTCGTAGAAGATGTGGGCTTTGCTTTTCCCGACCTAACAAGGATCCCTAGATCAAGGGTAAGAACCAGCAATATTCCTGGAGTCCCAATTGTCACAGATTCGACAATAATAACCCCTCAGGGGGTCCCCCATCCATACGATTATTATTCGTACTGGGGAACACCACCCCCGATGCCTCCGAGGTATGGTCCAAGACCTCCGGGATACCCCCGAAGCTACCCAATGGATCAACCACAGCTTTCTGAGCCCCAACCTTCACAGGCGATGGCTGGAATGGGACCTCAACCGATGTATCCTCCATGGTACCCATACTATGGAGGATACCCTTGGGGAGCCAACGCCACTCCATCAGCAACACTCAACGTGGAAGGATTGAACGTCAATCAAGAGCAGCTTTTCCCTCTCGAAGATGAGTCTAACGTCTCACCCTTGGTTGAATGGATACAAAAGTATCCGTTACCCAAGAATATGAAGTGTCCATCCCACCTAGGGACATACGAGGGGAAGACTGATCCCGATGACTTCCTACAATTATTTAGAGGGGCAGCAGCTATGCAACAATGGAATGACCCCGTAGCTTGTAGAGCCTTTGGCTGGGTACTCAAGAGTGACGCTGGAGAATGGTTTAACAATCTCCCGAAGGGGTCAATAACTGGCTTCACGGACCTGAAAGAGAAATTCCGAGCACACTTCAGTCAACAAAAGAAGCACAAGAAGACCCACATTGCAGCCCACAATATCAAACAGGGGTCAGAGGAAGGTACTAGGGCCTTCATAAATAGATACACCAATGAAACTCAGGAAATACCCACTTTGCCAGAATCCCAAAGGATATCAGGCCTCATTCACGGATGCCGAAGCAGAGCCCTTATTGAACATCTAGTAGAAAAGCTCCCGGAGACTTTCAAAGATACAAAGGCTAAGGCTTATGCATGGCTTGACGCTAGGGATACAGCGGCTAATAGTATCGGGGGACCAACGCAAGATGGGGAGTCCTCCGGAGGAAAAAGAAAGCAAAATTTGTTTAACAATAAAGATAGCCGAGTTAAGTATTCTCCGTACAGCAAAGAAGACAAAGGTAAGGAAAGGGCAATCCTTCCAGAGCTTACCAAGACTCCAAGGGCGATCCTAGCAACGAAGAAGGTAGCAAAGACCTTCGCACCCCCTCCGAAGCTCAGCAACAAAAACAAGAAGAATTACGATGAGTATTGCGAGTTTCATTGTGATCATGGTCATGACACTAACGACTGCATCAACCTAAGAAAAGCAATAAGCAAAGCTATAAAGGAGGGAGAGCTAGGTCACCTACTAGTGGAGATTCGGCAGAATACCAAAGTAAAAGATAAAGAAGGAAGCCAAGAGAGAAACAAAGCTCCGGAACAAACAATCTTCATGATTTACAAAGAAGATGAAGAATCGTCGGAAGTCGAAAGTTCCCAAAAGAGCGAAGAATCAACCTCAAATTCAACAAAGCTTCCAAATACCCTTGACCGAAGGAATCCATTAGATCCTTCGGGAAAAAGGGGAACGAAGACTAAAAGCACAATGTGCACGGATTGCTTTGTAGCCTTTATTTTTCTCACATGAGTGATAAATATAGTAGGTTACGCCCTTAAGGCAAATAAATAGCAATCCCATTAGGAATATATGTAATCACACAGTGATTAATGAAATTTTTCGTTTTTTAGTTCACAAAGTGATCTTTTGTACATACGAAGGGTCGCTCCCTATCGTATTATTATTATTTTTACCATGTACGTACAAATCAACCAACTAAAGACATGCTACTAAGGCTAAAAATGTATGTTCAAAGGGACGCCTACATAACATAAAAGCCGAATCGTAAGTAAGACTTTTACCGCGAAGCATGCACAAAAACAAATATAAGACGTGGAAATCACGAAGGAAAACACCTTCGTGACCATGCACATAACGTGAAGACACAGAAAAATCGAGCAAGAATACCCTCGAACCTGTGCATATAAAGATAATACAAAGGTTACATAAACCTTTAGCAAAATCTGACCTTCGTAAAGGTCACACATATATTCCAGATATCAAAAGCACCATGGCCAACACGAACCATGATAATCTAACCTGCATATAATGCAGATCAAAAATAGTATAGTCATCCAAGCAGAAAGTTTAAAATACAGACACAAATAAAAATTGTCTTAAGGCCAAAGGTCGGATGCAACAGATTCAGAAAGGAATCAAATAGGAGCAGCCACACTAGTAGTAGAGGTCTCCTGGCAAAATGATGAAACAGGAGCTGTGACAGGAGGTTCGGATAAATCCATATTTGCAGAAGCTGGTGTGGGGACAGGATCAATCTTGTCAGGAACAATGTGCATTAAAGTCTTATACGAAGCAGCAGGATCGGAGGTCACCTTCTCAACAAATGGGAAATCGACATTCTTGTAATCAGCTACAGTTCGATCAATGATCTCAACTGTATTGGCTTTGAAGTCAGAACAAGAAGCCAAATCCACCTTCCCATCATCACTCAATTTCTTCAGAATAAGTGACCTCTCGTCATCCCTATTCGCCGAAATCACTGCTGCCACAAGTTTCCCAAACTCATCACTGTCTACCAAGGCTCTGCAAACATAAGGAATTACATCGGTTATTAGACCAGCGCTTCCGAAATATGCTCCTGCACCTGCTTAGCCAGCCCCGAAGACACCTCCTTCTCCAAATTAAGGTCCAAGACAGAGTTGGTCAATTTTTGCTTCAATTCAGCAATTTCATCCTCCCTGATCTTGAAACCAACCTCAGCCTCTCTTAGCTTCCTCTCCAATGCTAAGACCTCATTCGTTTGGCTCTTGACCTCCTTAGCAGATTTCCTTAGCTTCTCACACTATTGGTTCTTCTCCTCTAGCCGCTCCAATAACTCCTCAGCACGAGAGCACACTGCCTGCAGACGCTCCTCCACAACAATATTCATCTTGCTTTGACATTGAGCATGCTTGTGATACGACTTAATAAAGCCCAAATCACTCATGCCACGGAGAGAGTCAAGGGAAACATCATCTTCATCATCATAAGACTTAGGGGGAGTATCATCTGCACGATCAAAAATGGCATATGCTGCACATAAGCAAGCAAAAGTAAAAGAGCAAACAAAGGAGCCGAAGAACCAGGACATAAAAAAAAAGGGAGAGAAGAAATTTTTGGCACATACCTTTCAGCTTAGTCTTCTTCTTCTTTAATGAAGGACCCGAAGGTGAGGGAGTCTCTTTTCTCTTACGAAGACGTGAACCAATGCCTTCCTCAGGGATCTTCCAATCACTTGCCTTGACACCAGTGATCTCCACATCATCATCCTCGACTACAACAGGAGGGGATCCTTCTACAGAAGGATCAACCCCCCTGGAAGGAGAAGATTCAAGCCCTTCAGCATGGCTTGCCCTTGGAATAATAGAAGACATGGATTGGGACCCAACCGCAGCTTCAACAGAAGATTGCACAAAATCTTGACCTCCTTTCCTTACAAAACCCATGAAACTCATATCTACAAATAAAGAAAGGAGAAAAGAGTCAAGCTAAAAGCAGAAACAAAAGAGACAAGTATAACAAAGCAAAACCTGTGCTTACCATCCATCTCCTCTTCGCCAGGTGGTACAACATCTATAACCTTCGCTTTGAAAAGAACACTATCAGGGTACGACAACACAACTATATGATTCTCACTAATTTCCTTAAACAAGGGGCTCAAATCTTCCCAGGAGGGATGGGATCAACACACTTTTTCACATACTCCAATCCCGCCCTATTTACCAAGGCGCTAAAGACATTGGGAATTAAAGAATCACTCATAAAGACAAAGCGATCCTTCCAACCTCTGATAGTCACCCCACCCTTCTCAAAACACCCAGCATTATTCGGCCTATTTTGTATGGTAACCCAATCACCAGTATCGCAAATATTCGCAAATCTCCTAAATAAATCAACACTTGGTTCACCCCCATATGCACGACACATGATCTCGAAGGCCATAATCTTCCCATGACCTTGAGGGTGCCATCGCGACAAATGATTTCCATAATGGCTAAGCACGCTAAGGAAGAATGGGGAAAATGGATACCTAACATTGCCAAGAACGAAAGAGTCTAGATATACACCAACATAGCCATCGGGAGGAGAAACTATGCTTTGTTTTTTCCCAGGTAATCGAAAGGACCTAATCTTCCATGGAAAGTATTTATCTACAAAGTCCCTAAGTTGATCTACGGTAATAGAGGAAAAGGTCGATTTAATACCTATCTTTGCCATGATAATACAAAGGGAGAATAAGAAAAGTACCTGTAACAATAGCCGAAATACTCAAGTAAAAGGGAAGGGGGAACGACGAACAGTGTAAGGTAAGAAGAAAAAGGGAAAACAGCGGAGTAATATTTATGGGAATTATGAGCCACGTTTTCCAAAGCAAGCAAATAGCCGCCCACTTGCAGCAATTAAGGCGCATGCAACCACCTACTTCTGAAAATTTTCATCTTTACCCCCTGAAGAATAAGTCACCGCCCTTCGCCCCTTGATAACTAATAAAAAGTGCACATATGGTCCTCCGAATAAAATTTCTTCGAACATAAGAGGAGATTTCGAAGACAAATCATTAAGCAAATAAGGGCACATCTCTCAGACCTCATTAACATTATTCGGATATGCGAAGACAAGGTTAAAAGGAGAATTACAAGCATCAAGTCTAAAATCATAGCCCTAGCAGTCTATAATACTAGACTGGGGGCTTGACGATGTACCCCTTCGAATTACCGTACGAAGGACATGCAATACGAAGCGTCCTCACGAAGGGCATGAGCACGAAGGTGTTTAAATCAACCAAGACGCAAAAGGATTAATATAAATCCTTTCCAAATATAATATGAATCATTGCCTAGTTCGATCTCCTTAAAGGATAAGTTCCTAAGGAAACGAAATCGGATAAACATGGTAAGTAGAGTTTTATTCAAAGAAGGAAAAGGAAAAACCCTAGCCTTCTCCCCCAAGGAACCTCCTCCTATAAAAGGAGGAGGAATCCCTCATAATCGATATACTTCGATCACCTACACCAATGATATACTATATCGATAAATCCCACACACGATCACGGATCGAAACCCTAAACTAAAACCCTAAGTCGAATATAACTCGACCATCCCTTCAATCCACCTTTGTTGGCGTAAAGGAACACCGTTCCTACCTTCGGGGAATCGCCAACAAATCCTAAAAACCCTTTAGGATTTTACCTTCAAATCAGAAAGCCTCACGACACGATTTGGTGCACAATAAGTTGTACAAGTAATTATCCCAAAACACACACCTACGGGCAGAGAACCCGATCAGATGTAGTATAGTTAAGTGATAAGTTACAGGATCGTTCGCAGGGACGCGTTGCTTTACCTAATCTAGTAATACGTGTAATTCTAGCGGTTGTGGGGTTGTCACGTTTTCCTATTAAACTAATTAAAATACTGAAAAGTAAATAGAAGCCGCAACCGCTTATTCAGCGAGAGGCTTAGTCTGAAAATAGTTTGAAAAAGAAAATAACAGTAATTAAATTAAAATACTTGTTTGGCATCTCCGATCTCATGGTACGACCAATTATCATTCTACCTACTTGCTAGACTGTTGGAAACTTAATCACGGCTCAGATTCTTGTTAGATTCACTTTGCCTAAGTAACTAGTGCTGTCGCTAGACTCACACTACTCTATAAACAAATTCTCGTTAGATTCATTGTTTAAGCATTAATGACCTAAAGTTTGTGTTACTAATTCATCTTTTAGTTACCCGGCTCTTAAGCCATGACCAGATAATAATTCTCTCCGGTGACCACAGTGCTCGTTTCCAAGTCACTAGATCGCGTCTGACATTGTTAAGCATCATGTTCTATTCATCCTAATTACTATGGTTATGGATCCCTTGGTTACAAGTGAATCACCTTTTACATCTAGCTATAGACCGACTAGTGTTTTCCATCCTTATGTATTAATCCTAGTGTATGATTATAGACCGATCATCAGAATTAAATCAATACATGCAGATATAGAACCGATAATAACATGAAGAACTAGTAAAACATGGATCTATGATAAACAGTAAAACACACTCCAACATATCTAACAAATAAAGTAAAATAAATAAACATCTACATGATCACATCGATCCAAACAAGTATTCAGCCTACTAGCCTGACATTATTAAAGGAATAACAAAGTCTGAAAAGATGAAAGACATTGTTTACCAACTGAAAGTAAAAAATAAAAGAGTAGATCTAGGTTGAGGATGAAGATCGGAACGTGTTAGAAGCTCCAAAACCTCCTTGGAATCTGCAAAGTCGACCTAGGGTTGAATATGGGCGGCTAGGGCTGCTGAATCGGCTCTCTCTTAAGGTTTTGAGGGTTACTTCGACTTAAATAGTGAAATAAGTCGGTTGCTGATCTGGGCCATCCAGCGGCGCTGGGATGGGCTCCAGCGGCGCTGGACATGGGCTAGTGGCGCTGGCAAGGTTGCCAGCGGCGTGGCTGAGTGGCGCTGGCAGCTCCTGCTGCTTCTCGATTTGCTTCGTTCGGCTCCCGAATCACCTCCTTGTGTCTTGTAACTTCATAGGCCTTCATCTTGAGTCACTTGATGCCATTTACCCTCACTCGCATCTTCCGTGAACCTGCGTAATCATAGAATTCATTAACTATTGATAGTTCCGGAATATTAACTCATTTAGATATCGAAATGAAGCCTTTTGATAGGGGTTTTTATCACAAAATTGACGCTCATCATATACCCCCACACTTAAGTTTTTGCTTGTCCTCAAGCAAATAGTCCAAGAAAATAAAACAATGATGAGCGGACTACTTAAGTGTTCAAGTTATTCTACTTTATTAAAAACATTTGAAAGATTAGTCATGCAAAATGATTTGAGAAAGCTTTAGACAAAATCACTAAGCTATAACTAGAGGCAAGATAATTGGTCAATCAAAACTAAAAGCTAACTTTTTATTTGTGTTAATACCTCTAAAACCGTTCTATAATTCCACATGTCTTACAACTCAATCTTACTTCCTTCTGCTGACTAGTTATGCACTTAATTAAAGTTTGTATAGCAATCAGAACTACTAGCTACTAGCAAGGCATTTATATTCATCGCTTGTGTACTTGTGAGTCACTACTTAGACATACTCTCACACTACAGTCATGCTCGCTAGCTAAACACTAAAGCAGTTATACGATATTATCATCTTTAATAGTTGAGACAACGGTGACAGGTCGGTGGTTCCCCACTCGCAGAGCGACATAAATCAACTAATGGTTAGAGTTTATACCTTACATCAAGACAGCGGTGACAGGTCGGTGGTTCCCCACTCGCAGAGCGACATAAATCAACTAATGGTTAGAGTTTATACCTTACATCAAGACAGCGGTGACAAGTCGGTGGTTCCCCACTCGCAGAGCGACATAAATCAACTAATGGTTAGAGTTTATACCTTACATTAAGACAGCGGTGACAAGTCGGTGGTTCCCCACGCGCAAAGCGACATAAATCAACTAATGGTTAGAGTTTATACCTTACATTAAGACAGCGGTGACAGGTCGGTGGTTCCCCACGCGCAAAGCGACATAAATCAACTAATGGTTAGAGTTTATACCTTACATTAAGACAGCGGTGACAGGTCGGTGGTTCCCCACGCGCAGAGCGACATAACTCAACTAATGGTTAGAGTTTATACCTTACATTAAGACAGCGGTGACAGGTCGGTGGTTCCCCACGCGCAGAGCGACATAACTCAACTAATGGTTAGAGTTTATACCTTACATTAAGACAGCGGTGACAGGTCGGTGGTTCCCCACGCGCAGAGCGACATAACTCAACTAATGGTTAGAGTTTATACCTTACATTAAGACAGCGGTGACAGGTCGGTGGTTCCCCACGCGCAGAGCGACATAAATCAACTAATGGTTAGAGTTTATACCTTACATTAAGACAGCGGTGACAAGTCGGTGGTTCCCCACGCGCAGAGCGACATAAATCAACTAATGGTTAGAGTTTATACCTTACATTAAGACAGCGGTGACAAGTCGGTGGTTCCCCACGCGCAGAGCGACATAACTCAACTAATGGTTAGAGTTTATACCTTACATCAAGACAGCGGTGACAGGTCGGTGGTTCCCCACTCGCAGAGCGACATAAATCAACTAATGGTTAGAGTTTATACCTTACATTAAGACAGCGGTGACAAGTCGGTGGTTCCCCACGCGCAAAGCGACATAAATCAACTAATGGTTAGAGTTTATACCTTACATTAAGACAGCGGTGACAAGTCGGTGGTTCCCCACGCGCAAAGCGACATAAATCAACTAATGGTTAGAGTTTATACCTTACATTAAGACAGCGGTGACAAGTCGGTGGTTCCCCACGCGCAGAGCGACATAAATCAACTAATGGTTAGAGTTTATACCTTACATCAAGACAGCGGTGACAAGTCGGTGGTTCCCCACGCGCAAAGCGACATAAATCAACTAATGGTTAGAGTTTATACCTTACATTAAGACAGCGGTGACAAGTCGGTGGTTCCCCACGCGCAAAGCGACATAAATCAACTAATGGTTAGAGTTTATACCTTACATTAAGACAGCGGTGACAAGTCGGTGGTTCCCCACGCGCAAAGCGACATAACTCAACTAATGGTTAGAATTTATACCTAACATCAAGACAGCGGTGACAGGTCGGTGGTTCCCCACTCGCAGAGCGACATAACTCAACTAATGGTTAGAGTTTATACCTTACATCAAGACAGCGGTGACAGGTCGGTGGTTCCCCACTCGCAGAGCGACATAACTCAACTAATGGTTAGAGTTTATACCTTACATCAAGACAGCGGTGACAGGTCGGTGGTTCCCCACTCGCAGAGCGACATAACTCAACTAATGGTTAGAGTTTATACCTTACATCAAGACAGCGGTGACAGGTCGGTGGTTCCCCACTCGCAGAGCGACATAAATCAACTAATGGTTAGAGTTTATACCTTACATCAAGACAGCGGTGACAAGTCGGTGGTTCCCCACTCGCAGAGCGACATAAATCAACTAATGGTTAGAGTTTATACCTTACATTAAGACAGCGGTGACAAGTCGGTGGTTCCCCACGCGCAAAGCGACATAAATCAACTAATGGTTAGAGTTTATACCTTACATTAAGACAGCGGTGACAGGTCGGTGGTTCCCCACGCGCAAAGCGACATAAATCAACTAATGGTTAGAGTTTATACCTTACATTAAGACAGCGGTGACAGGTCGGTGGTTCCCCACGCGCAGAGCGACATAACTCAACTAATGGTTAGAGTTTATACCTTACATTAAGACAGCGGTGACAGGTCGGTGGTTCCCCACGCGCAGAGCGACATAACTCAACTAATGGTTAGAGTTTATACCTTACATTAAGACAGCGGTGACAGGTCGGTGGTTCCCCACGCGCAGAGCGACATAACTCAACTAATGGTTAGAGTTTATACCTTACATTAAGACAGCGGTGACAGGTCGGTGGTTCCCCACGCGCAGAGCGACATAAATCAACTAATGGTTAGAGTTTATACCTTACATTAAGACAGCGGTGACAAGTCGGTGGTTCCCCACGCGCAGAGCGACATAAATCAACTAATGGTTAGAGTTTATACCTTACATTAAGACAGCGGTGACAAGTCGGTGGTTCCCCACGCGCAGAGCGACATAACTCAACTAATGGTTAGAGTTTATACCTTACATCAAGACAGCGGTGACAAGTCGGTGGTTCCCCACTCGCAGAGCGACATAAATCAACTAATGGTTAGAGTTTATACCTTACATTAAGACAGCGGTGACAAGTCGGTGGTTCCCCACGCGCAAAGCGACATAAATCAACTAATGGTTAGAGTTTATACCTTACATTAAGACAGCGGTGACAAGTCGGTGGTTCCCCACGCGCAAAGCGACATAAATCAACTAATGGTTAGAGTTTATACCTTACATTAAGACAGCGGTGACAAGTCGGTGGTTCCCCACGCGCAAAGCGACATAAATCAACTAATGGTTAGAGTTTATACCTTACATTAAGACAGCGGTGACAAGTCGGTGGTTCCCCACGCGCAAAGCGACATATTGAATGATATTGAACTTCAAAAACTTGAGTCGTCTCCATTTGATGGCGATCCATTGATGCGTCTCCACCTTCTTTTCTTTTTGGTATTTTCTGATTTTTCGATTTTTTGGATTTTTGGGTTTTTCTGATTTTTTTGGATTTTTCGCGATCTGGTGTGCAGACTAGAGCTGTGAGCGGCGCTGGCAAGCAGATAGCGGCGTTGGGAACTGGTGAGCGGCACTGGATCTGTACAAGTGTAGGTCCAGAGCCGCTGGAAGTCAGTGAGCGGTGCTAGGAAGCCCTGAAGCAGTCCCAGCGGCGCTGGAGGTCCTCTAGCGGCACTTTTGGCTCTTGTACGTGTTTCGATGTCTGATTTTCTTCAATGATTTGATGTTTGAACTCCCCCACACTTAGCTTTTGACCAAGTGCCTGGTTTCCTTCAGACTACAAGACAAAATACTCCTGCACACTTCAATCAAAATATCAAAATGGAAATAACAAGCTAAAACATAAAAATAAAAATAAAAAACGAAATACGATTGCAATAAGTTACTTGTTTCCTTGATCCATCGAAAGCTTGCATCTGTGATTCTAAAGACATACTCATAAAATAGATCACAAATGATAAAATTCAAAACAATTCACTAAATTGCAATTAGTCACATATTCCTAAAAAGATAAAAATAAAAATAAAAATAAAAATAAAAATGAAAATACGGCTTGGGTTGCCTCCCAAGAAGCGCTAAGTTTAACGAGTCTTCAGCTGGACTCGGCCTATGAACTAGGTTGAGGAAGAATACGGGGTAGGACGGAGGCTGGTTCCCGTTGGGTTGTATCGAATATAAATGTCAGATGTATCCTCCAAATATGACTCGATGTTCATCCTTTATCCTTGTCCTTGGTAGACCTTGGGCTTGCTATAAAAACCATAAGGATTGTGTACATTTATATATTGTTTCACAACTTTCAGTACATTAATCCCTGATTCTAATGTCAATTCTCCTAACTCGGTGTTAATATCAGTGCATGCGGTCTTAAGGAAGGGTTGGCCTAAAATGAATTCATTTCTAGTTATCACATTTTCTTTAACTAAAAAGAACTCTGCCGTGAATTTTAAATCATCAATTGATACTACAACCTTCTCAACGAATCCTCGAACCCTAATGTTAATATTCTTAAAAATCTTAACCACCTTATCCTCCCAGACCACTTTACCTAAATCTCGCCTAGTATACTTAGTGTAAAAATCTAGGAGGAAGATGTTCACCATTGCCCTAGCGTCTATGAATGCATGACTTCCTATATTGCCTAGCGAACAATGCACTTGAAAGATTGTGGGGTCACCTAAGGATGTGGTTGACAAATAAGGGTTATAGTCGGATAGTGGTCGATCTTCAACATCATTCCAACCTAGGTTATCTAAGAACTTATTCACCCCCATTAATAACCTATTTCCTTTATCTATCCCCTTTTCGGTCTCTTCTAAAATCTCCTCTAATTCCTTAATATTGGTTTCTCTGTATAGCACACTCAATCCTCTCCTATGTGGTCTTAACAAGTCTTGGCCTTCATGATTTGCGAAACTACGTGCTTTCCAAACGAGGTCACTTATGTCTAAAGGTTCTTGGTAATTCTCGTTTTCAACATTCAAACACGTTTCCACATAATCGACATCCCTAGAATCTAAAATAAGCAGATTTACTCTTACTTGACCATTTGACAGAGATATTTCACGTTTAAGAACATGGATGATAACATCCGCAACATGCAAAAATGGTCGGCCTAAAATTAGGGGTGTCACTACTTCACTTACCGAATCAAGCACAACAAACTCAGTCCAAAATTCTAAGTCCTTAACCCTGACATGGACTCGTTCGACAATCCCCTTGGGTTGTCGGTAAGTCTGATCGGCTAACCGAATGCTCATGTTAACGGGTTTTAGCAAACAAAGGGTAAGTTTCTCATAAATCACAGTAGGCATAACATTAATACTTGACCCTAAATCAGCTAATGCAATCGAAAAATATTCAATATTAACAGTGCAAGGAATAAGAAAACTTCCTGGATCTTCAGATGCTTGCGGTAACTGTGTCTCGTCATCCGGTGCCTCGGGATCTTGAACTTCATCCCTACTATCCGAGTCGTCCCCATCTTTGCTTTTGCATTTTGAAGCGAATTGGGTCTCGACATCTCCTTGAAAAGCAGCTGAAAACGAAGTTTCGCGCGAATCTGGGCTGACGGATCTTCCAGCGGCGCTGGCATGGCCTGAGCGGCGCTGGGGTTCTCCTGGGTGGCTTCCAGCGGTGCTGGCTAGTGCTGAGCGGCGCTGGATTGTACCTGGGGGGCTTCCAGCGGCGCTGGCTTGTGTGGCCAGCGGCGCTGGTGGTTCCTGGACAGATTCCAGTTTTTCGTTTTTTTTCGTTTCTTCTTCATTTTGCTCCTGTATGACCTGTACCAGATTGGACACTTCACAAAAATCATTAGAAAGCTCAGTGGAGTCATTACCTTTGGTGAACACGGCGTTCACATTCTCGTTTCGTCCGATTGGTGGTTGGTACTTTTGACTCGTGCTAGGGTTTGAGCTTGAACCGCCTTGGATGATTTGCCTTGGAGTCGGGCTACTCTCCTTCCTTGCATTCTGTTCAATCCATCTATCTATCCTCCTCTCCAGGTCCTTGATTGCGGCTTGTTGATTTCTTGCTCCCTCGTCAACCTTTTGATTGAGATTGCTTATTTTCTCATTGAGCGACTTTGTATAGCTTGCTAAGGAATCATGCCGTTTGTCATTCATGTCCATATACTTCCCCATCATGTTGGTGAGCTTGAAAATCGGATCCTCCTTGACTTCATTCTCCAATTTTGGTTGCTCGGGTTGACCATTACTCCTTTGCCACCTATTTTGAAAAGAACCAAAGTTATTTCTAGCATAACTAGAATTAAAGTTAGAATTACCGGGGTTTCTTTGAAATAGTCCTCATTGATAGCCTCCTCGGTATTGGTTCTGGACAAAATTGATTTGCTCTGTAGCCTCCTCTTCACAATCCTCGGTATAGTGCATTCCTCCGCAATTGTTGCACCCGTGTGCAATCACCTTGAGGTCTTTGTCCATAATGTCCAACCTATCTTCAAAAGTAGAAAAACGGTTAAATAAAGCTTTAAGTTCATGAATTACCTCATTGTCGGAGCTGCTCTCGATGCTAGCCACGGTTCTCCTCGTCCTCCTTTCTCGATCTCTATCATCCATATCTCGAGCTAAGCTAGCTTGCACCATATCCTCCATCATTTTGTACGCGTCATTGGTAGACTTGTACAAAAAGTTACCACCGCCGGCTAGGTCTAAATCCTTTTGGGAACTCTTGGTTAAACCATAGAAGAAAATCTCCATGATCTCGTCCTTGTTAAGTCCATTCCCGTGACAGTTTCTGATCATTTCCCTAAGCCTTTTCCATGCATCAACTAGTGATTTACCCTCGTCTTGCTTGAAAGCCTTGATGTCTCGAAGCATTTTCCTAGCTAAACTCGGGGGAAAGAATCACGAGACGAACTGTTCGCGGAGTTGATTCCATGTAGTGATGGTACCTTCATCGAGCTCATTGAACCAAGAACGTGCCTCTCCCGTGAGAGACGACGGAAATAAGCTAAGCTTCACATCGTCATCGGTGACGTCTCCTTCATATTTGAACATTTTGCACAAACTTGTGAACTTGCTTACATGCTTATGGGGGTCGGATTTGGCTCGGCCGTCATATTGGTTATCTTGGATTAACTTAAGGTGGTGCCCTTTGACTGAAAACGAATCTCCTAGGTTTGGTGGGACAATAGCCGATCCCGGTGTAGGTGCAACGGCTCTCGTCCTTTCCATCATCGGTCGGTCGAATTCGTCCATTTCGGATCTAGGTGAATTCGGTTGGGATGGTGTTTTTGGTGGGTTTGATGAGGCTGCTTCTAACTGTTGTATCCTAATCCTATCGGGTGATGATGCCCTAATGTTCTTGTCCTTCGATTTGTCTTCCAGCTTGATTACCTAAGTGAAACTGCAAAACTCAAAGAGAAACATCAAACGCACCAATATAAAGATGAAATGAAAAATTTAAACTACTTAAACTAAAAATGAAATGAAAATACTACTAAACCCTAATTTTGACCTAAAACCTAAGTACTGAAAAGTAACTACTTCGTGCCGAAACACAACGTAGGGTCGAACTACACTACTAAACTAAGAATGCGTCGCGTCCCCGGCAGCGGCGCCAAAAAGCTTGATGGTTGTTTTATTTTTGCTTTTAAATTTATAAAATGTTGTACAAGTAATTATCCCAAAACACACACCTTACGGGCAGAGAACCCGATCGGATGTAGTATAGTTAAGTGATAAGTTACAGGATCGTTCGCAGGGACGCGTTGCTTTACCTAATCTAGTAATACGTGTAATTCTAGCGGTTGTGGGGTTGTCACGATTTCCTATTAAACTAATTAAAATACTGAAAAGTAAATAGAAGCCGCAACCGCTTATTCAGCGAGAGGCTTAGTCTGAAAATAGTTTGAAAAAGCAAATAACAGTAATTAAATTAAAATACTTGTTTGGCATCTCCGATCTCATGGTACGACCAAATATCATTCTACCTACTTGCTAGACTGTTGGAAACTTAATCACGGCTCAGATTCTCGTTAGATTCACTTTGCCTAAGTAACTAGTCCTGTCGCTAGACTCACACTACTCTATAAACAAATTCTCGTTAGATTCATTGTTTAAGCATTAATGACCTAAAGTTTGTGTTACTAATTCATCTTTTAGTTACCCGGCTCTTAAGCCATGACCAGATAATAATTCTCTCCGGTGACCACAGTGCTCGTTTCCAAGTCACTGGATCGCGTCTGTAACATCCCGAACTTTTTGGTTAACGGTTGACTTGAGTCGTTAAGTCAACACTACGTGTCCGTTAAGTCTCTGGGAGATTTAATGATTATATGTGTTTAATGTACTATATGTGTAAGGCTTTAATGCCTTAATGATCAATGTGATAATGTGTTTAAGGTGTATTTATATGCCTTTAGGGGTGCTTGAAGTGTTTAATGAGTTGTAAGTAGTCCCTAAAGGTGTTTTGAGCTAAATATGAGTCGTTTGGAAGCTTGGGGACTAGTTTTGACTTAGGGCTAAACTTAAAAACGGGTTAAGGAGTTGTTAACTTGTCATTAGACTCAAAATACAGAGAAAACACTTTTCCTTTGAAGCCCTAGCCGTTCCATAAGCCCCATAGCATTCTATTGATCGATTTCATCGATTTCGGGTTGATTCGGAGAGATCTAGGGCTTATATTTCGATCTTCTAATAATATTCAAGGTATAGATTGCAATCATTACTGATTTTTGGTAATTTCCATCTATTCAATTCGTTCATACCTGGTCTTGATCGATTATATGCTTTTCGTTGCTAGAATCGTTGATTTCGGGTTACCCGGTAACCGTTATTGCAATCTATTGGGTGTGTTGGGGATTCCAGAAGGTATAATCTTGTTGTTACTGATATTTTTATGATATAATGGAGTCATTATAAGTGTCATATCAGATCTGGACCATAGGGTGTGTTAATCGATTGAAAATCGTCCGTTTTGTGGATTCGGTAACCTAAAACGTTTATTATTGTGATGCAAATCAATTAGGGATTAATCAATGATTTCATTGCATCATTATGGTCTTAAAATGATGAATTTTGAGGTATAAAAGTCGTTCATAAGGTTTGGGGTCGTTTGGGGTGTGTTTGGTTAAGTTTTGGAGGTTAAACAATGAGATTTTGCTGAATCTGGGCCAGTTGCGGCGCAACTACTTAAGTTGCGGCGCAACTCAATTACAGTGACTTAAGTTGCGACGCAATTTCCCCATTGCGACGCAATAGCGACAGAATTTTCAAATGACCATAACTTTTGAACCGTAACTCCGTTTTTGATAAATAAGTTATCCACGGAATCGTGAAAGAGTCTATTTTTAATGGTAATGCTTTTAAAAGATGATTATGATGTCAAGTTTCCAGAAAGGTTGATTTAGTGAGTGGATGCCGAGTTCCGTCGAGTTATGTAAGCTCTAAAGTATTAAACGAACCTCCGATGCATCAAGTCTTGTCATGGGTCATGTTTATAGGTATTTAGACTTAAGTCATGACCAGAAGTAAGTGGGTATTTGTTTAGCTCATTATGGTTGTTTAATGATTATAGGTAGTCGGGAATTCTTGCAAAGTTCGGTAACTTACGTTATCACTTGTTGTGTGCTTCTACGAGGTAAGATACACTACTTTGACACGCTGAGGGTTCAACAAAAACATGGTTTTCATATAATAACTTCCCAAATGTTATCTTGATTTCTAATGGGTATTCGGGGTTACACGGGAGGTGATATGGGCTATGTACATGACTATTGAGGCCTGAAATGCAGTCCCTATGATATGAAATGTTATGCAATGATATGAGATGTAATGATATGCTATGAAATGCTATGTAATGCCTTGAGATGAATTGAAATGTGATATATGTTGATGATATGTGAAGTGTGCATGATTACATGGCTTGTTCATCTAGTTCACTAGACTTATTAAGTTGCCATGACACGTGCACGTTTAAGGGCCCAAACGTAAAAGATGATTATATGTTATGTTTAGGTAACTTTGTCACCTAAACTATATGTGATGAAATCGAGCTCGTATATATGATGAAGTGTTAAGCTTAACCGTATTCACCTTAGCCGGGTGGGTGCGTATATGTTGTTGCTTGGGTGGCTCCTTGCAACGTAATTACGTGGTTAGAGTATCTCCGGGTGGAGTGATTACCCACCAATGTCTTGAACATACGGACTACTCCTGGAGTGGCTTGCCATTCCTTAACGACACTTGATGGACCGCCGTATGGCTCATCCATCTAGTTGGGTGTGAGGTTCCCGTTAGGTCTTATGACCGCCTACACACAAACTTACACCTTATATGATATACGTGACTTATGTCACACCTAATGTGATGATATGTGATGATGAAATGATGATTAGGCACATTTAGGATGGTTAATCCTACCATGAAAGATGTTGATGCTATGATATGTATGTGATGATATGCGAAATGTGTCTTTAATATGAAAAGCTTTACCAAGTTTTAATTGGACAAACGTTTTATTAACTTAGTGTTATCTTACTTAGCTAATTCGTTAGCTAACACTTGTTTCTTGAAATGTGTTGTCCCCTCAGGTTTAGCAAGCTAGAAGTGTGTTGATGGATAATGAGCGAGGCATGGGTAGAATACTTGAAGATGCTATTAGTTACCCATAGTTGCTGCTCCTTTTAGACATTTGATTTCGTTATGACTATTATGTTTTGATATGACTTGTATTCGGTTGTGTTATGTTGGGCAACCGTAGGATTTCCACTTATACTATTTTGATGATGTGACGAGTAACACCTTCTATTTTATGAACAGACCAAACTGGATTTTATGGTTTGGACTTTTGAAATGATATTCCGCATTCTTTAACACCGTTAGGTGAAAAGTTTTTGGAAATCCGTATTTTTAAATGTTGGGTGTTACATCGCGTCTGACATTGTTAAGCATCATGTTCTATTCATCCTAATTACAATGGTTCTGGATCCCTCGGTTACAAGTGAATCACCTTTTACATCTAGCTATAGACCGACTAGTGTTTTCCATCTTTATGTATTAATCCTAGTGTATGATTATAAACCGATCATCAGAATTAAATCAATACATGCAGATATAGAACCGATAATAACATGAAGAACTAGTAAAACATGGATCTACGATAAACAGTAAAACACACTCCAACAGATCTAACAAATAAAGTAAAATAAATAAACGTCTACATGATCACAACGATCCAAACAAGTATTCAGCCTACTAGCCTGACATTATTAAAGGAATAACAAAGTGTTAGGTCCAGATTTACTGGACTCGCTCCAGACTCGACTACTGAAGCCTTACTGAAGATCTGTCCAGAAATGATAATTACTGGACCTACTCCAGACTTGGAATCTGGAGTCCTCTGAAGATTTGTTCAGAAATAATGGAAGACCAGTGAGCAAATACTTGTATAGGAAATCTGGAGTATTCTCCAGATTAGCTCACTGGACTTCACCCCAGTCCAGATCTATTCTACTGAAGACATTCTCACTGAAGTCAAAGACTGAAGTCTGAAGAAAGAAGACTGACAAACAGTGGAGCCCACTAACAGTCTTACCAGATCTCCCGACTGGAGCCTTTATCAGTGTTCTAGACCTTACAAGTCTGAACACTGATATCGAGGAATTGACTTTATGCCTGTACACACTTTTACCCGGACATCCCAATTGTCTATTGATAAAAGTACATACGTGTGTAAAGGTGGTTGGTTAAAAGGACTTTATTCTTGTACCTTAACCAATGCATTTAATAACCTTGTCGGTTCATTAAATGCATGCAACCATATTTGTACGGCAAATAAATTCATTGTTGAATTTATCTGCCTATAAATACAAAGTCATATTTCTCGTTCAAATCACTTTTTAGCAATTTGGTGAACTTGCTTAAATACTCTTGATCTAAACAGTTATACTTCACAACTCTAAGTATATCGATCCAAGAAGATTATTTAGCAAGTATAGATCACTTGTAATTCAAAGATTGTTTAGATATTTACATACTTGTAATATCTAGGTTCCGCAACAATCTTGTATTTTGTTTATCATCAATAAATAAAATACACTTGAAAACTACATTTGTGTTCCATCATTTATTTACTTGTTTAAATATTGCTTAAGTCATTTATTGCTTTATTTATATTCTTGCATTTATATTTAAAGCAATACTAGTCCGATTCTAGTTCATACTTGACTTGTTATTTTACACTCGTGGGTTAAACCATCGTGTGAGGGACTTTACATTTGGCACTAAAGCCGTTATGCAGGTTGAAGAGGCTGCTGGTACTGATGCCAGTGAGCCCCAGTTGTACACCTTTCTATCCTTCAATAAGTTTCAAACTACCCAATGAACTTGTTATTGGATCAGATGTACGTACTACTCCCCCAGTATCAGTATCAGTTGAAACTATTCCTGAAATGTTTTCATATAAAGAATTTCAAACTGAACCAGTACTTCAGGAAATGCCTTCCAATGAAGAATTTCATGATGCAAATCGTGATCTTACTGATTCAGATGAAGATGTTGAAATAGTTTACCAGGATCCTCATCCTGAAACTCAACTGAACTCTTGCACTGATATTGTTGTCAGTAACAATCCTGGTCAGTACTCCAGATGGACAAAAGCTCATCCTATCGATCAGATCATAGGTGACTCCAGTAGAGGAGTTCAGACCAGAAGAGCTCCAGTGATCAATGCTTATATGTCAGTTTCTTATCACTGATTGAACCAAAGAAGATTGACGAGACTATGGAAGATCCAAGCTGGGTGACTGCTATGCAAGAAGAGCTTCACCAGTTTGAAAGGAACAAGGTTTGGTACCTGGTTTCTTTCCCAGTTGGAAAGAAAGAACCAATTGTAACAAGATGGGTCTTCAGGAACAAGGTAGATGAAGATGGCCACGTAATCAGAAACAAGGCCAGACTGGTAGCACAAGGCTACTGCCAGTCAGATGTCGATTTTGATGAATTATTTGCTCCAGTGGCTAGACTTGAAGCGATCAGAATATTTTTAGCATTCGCTGCTCATCATCAGTTCAAAGTCTACCAGATGGATGTAAAGAGTGCTTTCTTGAATGGAAAGCTTGAAGAAGAAGTTTATGTCAGACAACCACCAGGTTTCATTGATGAAAAGCATCCACATTGGGTATATCATCTGGACAAAGCGCTTTATGGCCTCAGACAAGCCCCACGTGCCTGGTATGACACTCTGACTAAACATTTATTGAAAAATGGTTTCAAAAGAGGTGCAATTGACAATACCTTATTTATTCTTCATGAAAAAAGGTAATCTGTTAATGGTACAAATTTATGTTGACGATATTATTTTTGGGTCTACTGATGAAAACATGTGCAAGAAATTTTCAAAAATAATGTCAACTGAATATGAAATGAGTTTGATGGGTGAATTAACATTTTTTCTAGGACTCCAGATTAAACAGACCAGAGATGGTATTTTTATTAATCAAGAAAAATATGTTAGAGATCTTTTAAAGAAATTTGATATGAACTCTTCACCATCTAAACCAACTCCAATTTCTGCACCACTGACACTGGACTCTGATCCAGATGGTAAACCAGTGAACACCACTGTCTACAGAGGCATGGTTGGTTCACTGATGTATTTAACTGCCAGTAGACCAAATATTATGTTTTCAACATGTTTATGTGCCAGATATCAGTCTAATCCAAAGGAATCTCATATGCTTGCTGTAAAGCGCATACTGAAGTACCTTAAGGGTGTCCCCAGTTTGGGTCTTTGGTATCCCAAAGGCTCAGGCATGGATCTAATGGGTTATTCAGATTCAGATCATGCAGGTTGTAAGATAGACAGGAAATCCACTACTGGTGGATGTCATTTCCTTGGTGGCAAACTGGTCAGCTGGACCAGTAAGAAGCAAACTTCAGTTTCATTGTCCACTGTTGAAGCTGAATACGTATCTGCAGCCAGTTGTGTGCTCAGATACTCTGGATGAAGAACCAGTTGCTTGATTATGGTATTAAGTATTCAAAGACCCCAATCTTTTGTGATAATACCATTGCCATTGCTATCTCGAACAATCCAGTCATGCACTCCAAGACGAAGCACATTGATCTCAGGTATTACTTCATTCGTGATCATATTATGAAAAACAACATTGAACTCCATTTTATTCCCACGGATAAACAACTCGCTGACATTTTTACTAAACCTCTGGATGTCAAAACTTTTGAATATCTTGTTGGTGAGTTGGGAATGTTAAACCCTTAAATCTGGAACCTTGGTATTGAACGCCATTGTGTACTATCAGGGATCCTTGATTTAAAGATTTATAAATCTATGACTGTTTAGATATCGAACGCCATTGTGTACTATCTTTGCATTAATAGATTTCTGGATCAACATTCCAGGGGGAAGACTTGAAATATATTTTTGTTCTTAAAAATGTTTTATTTTTCAGGGGGAATTTATTAATTTATTTTCTCACTGGACAAACTCTTCAGAAAATATTACTGGTACTTTGTAAATGTGTCCCTCTCACTGGTTAGATAGGTTGAAGTGCATGTTTGAGGTGACTTTTTGTCTCCTTGTAAATGTGTCCCTCTCATTTGTCTGTATTAGGTTGACGTGCATGTTTGAGGTGACTTTTTGTCTCCTTGTAAATGTGTCCCTCTCATTTGTCTGTATTAGTTGACGTGCATGTTTGAGGTGACTTTTTGTCTCCTTGTAAATGTGTCCCTCTCATTTGTCTGTATTAGTTGACGTGCATGTTTGAGGTGACTTTTTGTCTCCTTGTAAATGTGTCCCTCTCATTTGTCTGTATTAGTTGACGTGCATGTTTGAGGTGACTTTTTGTCTCCTTGTAAATGTGTCCCTCTCATTTGTCTGTATTAGTTGACGTGCATGTTTGAGGTGACTTTTTGTCTCCTTGTAAATGTGTCCCTCTCATTTGTCTGTATAGGTTGAAGTGCATGTTTGAGGTGACTTTTTGTCTCCTTGTAAATGTGTCCCTCTCATTTGTCTGTATTAGTTGACGTGCATGTTTGAGGTGACTTTTTGTCTCCTTGTAAATGTGTCCCTCTCATTTGTCTGTATTAGTTGACGTGCATGTTTGAGGTGACTTTTTGTCTCCTTGTAAATGTGTCCCTCTCATTTGTCTGTATTAGTTGACGTGCATGTTTGAGGTGACTTTTTGTCTCCTTGTAAATGTGTCCCTCTCATTTGTCTGTATTAGTTGACGTGCATGTTTGAGGTGACTTTTTGTCTCCTTGTAAATGTGTCCCTCTCATTTGTCTGTATAGGTTGAAGTGCATGTTTGAGGTGACTTTTTGTCTCCTTGTAAATGTGTCCCTCTCATTTGTCTGTATTAGTTGACGTGCATGTTTGAGGTGACTTTTTGTCTCCTTGTAAATGTGTCCCTCTCATTTGTCTGTATTAGTTGACGTGCATGTTTGAGGTGACTTTTTGTCTCCTTGTAAATGTGTCCCTCTCATTTGTCTGTATTAGTTGACGTGCATGTTTGAGGTGACTTTTTGTCTCCTTGTAAATGTGTCCCTCTCATTTGTCTGTATTAGTTGACGTGCATGTTTGAGGTGACTTTTTGTCTCCTTGTAAATGTGTCCCTCTCATTTGTCTGTATAGGTTGAAGTGCATGTTTGAGGTGACTTTTTGTCTCCTTGTAAATGTGTCCCTCTCATTTGTCTGTATTAGTTGACGTGCATGTTTGAGGTGACTTTTTGTCTCCTTGTAAATGTGTCCCTCTCATTTGTCTGTATTAGTTGACGTGCATGTTTGAGGTGACTTTTTGTCTCCTTGTAAATGTGTCCCTCTCATTTGTCTGTATTAGTTGACGTGCATGTTTGAGGTGACTTTTTGTCTCCTTGTAAATGTGTCCCTCTCATTTGTCTGTATTAGTTGACGTGCATGTTTGAGGTGACTTTTTGTCTCCTTGTAAATGTGTCCCTCTCATTTGTCTGTATAGGTTGAAGTGCATGTTTGAGGTGACTTTTTGTCTCCTTGTAAATGTGTCCCTCTCATTTGTCTGTATTAGTTGACGTGCATGTTTGAGGTGACTTTTTGTCTCCTTGTAAATGTGTCCCTCTCATTTGTCTGTATTAGTTGACGTGCATGTTTGAGGTGACTTTTTGTCTCCTTGTAAATGTGTCCCTCTCATTTGTCTGTATTAGTTGACGTGCATGTTTGAGGTGACTTTTTGTCTCCTTGTAAATGTGTCCCTCTCATTTGTCTGTATTAGTTGACGTGCATGTTTGAGGTGACTTTTTGTCTCCTTGTAAATGTGTCCCTCTCATTTGTCTGTATAGGTTGAAGTGCATGTTTGAGGTGACTTTTTGTCTCCTTGTAAATGTGTCCCTCTCATTTGTCTGTATTAGTTGACGTGCATGTTTGAGGTGACTTTTTGTCTCCTTGTAAATGTGTCCCTCTCATTTGTCTGTATTAGTTGACGTGCATGTTTGAGGTGACTTTTTGTCTCCTTGTAAATGTGTCCCTCTCATTTGTCTGTATTAGTTGACGTGCATGTTTGAGGTGACTTTTTGTCTCCTTGTAAATGTGTCCCTCTCATTTGTCTGTATTAGTTGACGTGCATGTTTGAGGTGACTTTTTGTCTCCTTGTAAATGTGTCCCTCTCATTTGTCTGTATAGGTTGAAGTGCATGTTTGAGGTGACTTTTTGTCTCCTTGTAAATGTGTCCCTCTCATTTGTCTGTATTAGTTGACGTGCATGTTTGAGGTGACTTTTTGTCTCCTTGTAAATGTGTCCCTCTCATTTGTCTGTATTAGTTGACGTGCATGTTTGAGGTGACTTTTTGTCTCCTTGTAAATGTGTCCCTCTCATTTGTCTGTATTAGTTGACGTGCATGTTTGAGGTGACTTTTTGTCTCCTTGTAAATGTGTCCCTCTCATTTGTCTGTATTAGTTGACGTGCATGTTTGAGGTTACCTCTTTTGAACAAAATGAGTTGCCCATTGAACTTCCCTCTGGTATCAATACAAGGGAAGTGTGCAGACTGATGGGGCACACAGATATTGTGGATGAGCATGGCCAGCTATCCAGGAAGGGAACAGTCTAAATGAGCAGGCTGACAGACTCATGGAGATTCTTCTTCACGCATATTGTTGAATGTTTGGGAGGCAGTTCTGGAGGGTTGGACCAGATAAATCAAACTCATCTCCAGATTGCCTACTGCCTCTGGTTTGGACTCAGAGTGGATTTCGCTCAGATCCTATTTGATGATCTGGTAGAGCGTCTTAAGGTGAAAGGAAGAAAAGCTTTTGTTCCATATATACGTTTTCTTTCACTGATGTTTAAAAGAGCTCTTGGAGACCAGTACGATTTTCAAACTACACACTTTTCTGTGAGTGAATATATGAGGGATCTGACCAACCTAAGATCTCCACTGAATGAGGTAGATATTCCTCAGTCCATGCTCTCTTTTCAAAGGGAAGATGTAGAAGTGGCTCCAGGTAGAGGTCAAGTTGGTGAAGGACCCTCTGGTGACCAAGATGTTCAAATTATAGAAGTTGTACAACCCATAAGACAAGTGGCTCCTGAAGGTCAACAACCAAATGTTGAACCTTCCAGACGACCAAGATCAAATAGGCGTCTGATGAGAGATGGAGTTCAGGTGAATCCAGAAAGACATCCTGGTGATGTTATGAATTTAGATGGGTCTCCAATTTTTGAACCAGAAGAGAATGTTGAACAGGTTGAAAATGTACAGGCTGTTGAGCAGACAGAGAATGTACAGACTGTTGAGCAGATAGAGAATGTACAGACTGATGAGCAGGTAGAACAAGTTGTTCAGACTGATGAACAAGTAACTGGTGAGCAAGATGCTCAGATTGATCTGAATGTAGAAGCTGGTGAACAAACTGGTGATCAAACTGTTGGTGAAACTTTTTGGGATGAGGCTGATTCTCCCATATCAGAAGGTCAGAATTTTGATGTAAATATGAACTTTCTTGGTGAAGATGTTGTAGAAATAAAGAGTCTACCAGAAATGCCACCACCTCCACCAGAAACAAATATTCCTCCACCAGAATCCAACATGCCACCACCACCACCACCTTCAATTCCACAAACCACTCCATACTTCACTCCACCAACAATTCAAATTTCACAATCTCAACCCCCACCACTTGAAACCCCAGTTGACTTATCTGAACCACGTGTGCTGGACTCAACAGTTGTAACTACTGAAACTACTTCTGAAGAGGTCTGGACACAAGTACCTTTCATGACCAGAATGACTTCCAATCTTGATCCTCCCAGTGGTCCCTCCTCTTCGTCTTCAGCCGAGGTCCAAGGCCTTTTAAGTAAGGTGGCGGACCTGGAGAGATCACTGCAATCTTCATCCCAGGTTATTTCTGACTTCAAGTCTTTATTATCAAATAATCTAGCTTCAGAAATGAATGTTTTTGCTGGGAATGAGAAGCTTGTTTTTGAGAAGCTGGATGAACTGGTACTGGCCACCAATAACAATTCTGAAAATATCAAAGTGGCAGTCCAGGGATTGGAGACAAGACTGGTAAACTCTGTTCAGACTGCAGTGAAAGGTGAACTTGTTCAACCACTGGCAGGTCTGAAAGAAGAGGTTCAGAAGTTGGTTACCAGATTAGTTCATTGGAGAGTAGGCCAACCCTTGATCAAAATGCTGTAGTGAGCACCATCAGTGTTGAGGTTGCTAAGAAGTTCAGACACAGTATGCTGAAAGAAATCACTAAAGAGATTTCTGGGTCTGTTCTTCGAACAATTCAAGATGGACTGTTGCCAGAAGTTGTGAAAATGGTTAACACTGAGCTGCCAAAGCACTTGCCTCAAGAAGTTGAATTTGTTAAAAAGGAAGTGCAGGCACTTAAAAAAATTGTGAATGATACAACTCCAGTGGCTGGAAGAACGTTTGGTGAACTGGACAGACATATGCTTGAACAGTTGTGGAATGATCTCAAGTCAAGAACTGGAGATCAATCCAAGGGGGAAAAGTCGTCTGATGTTCAAGAAGGTTTAGTTAGGAAGAAGAAAGAAGTGGTCACCAGTGCTATTGAAAAAGCCCTTGCTACTGAAAGCATCGTGCAACGAAAACAAGTGACTGGTACTGATACCAGTGCACAATTAGCACAAAGAACACTTGGCACTGAAGCCGTTTTGCAGGTTGAAGAGGCTGCTGGTACTGATGCCAGTGAGCCCCAGTTTGAATCTTTCCCAGATATCCCAACAACGCTGAAATCTCTAAAAGGAAAAGAACAAATGGTATCTGGAGGAGAAGAGCAAACTGTTGAAGGTTCATCAGAGTTTCCTACTGCTGATGATGACACCTCTAAGAAACTGGAACAAGATTGTATTATGATAGAGATTTTCAAAAGAAATCAAAAAGATGAACTGCTGGCCCATCATAGGGAGATGGCAATCATGGGGACTCTGGATTCATATAATGCTGGCAGGTTGGGCATAAATATTGATGTTTACAAGAAGATGAAGGATGACCCCAGAGTTCATCAATGTCTGAATGCATTGGATGATGTTCATATTCGTTCCAGGTATGCTGAAGAAGAACAAATTTATGATTCAATGATTATAGTGTCAGTGTACCTGAACTGATCAGACAAAGGAAGGAGGAACTGGTGAACCTCCAGAGGAAAATAAGGAAAAATGCTGGTGCTCTGGAGATAGAGTACAGGAAAAAGATTAAAGGTCTGCCAAAACTCACTGCCAAACAGCTCAAAGCAATAAAAGATGCAGATATAAGCACGTTCATTCCTCTGGATACTTCTCTCAAAATTAATCGTGTACAACTCCAGTGGCTGGAAGAACGTTTGGTGAACTGGACAGACATATGCTTGAACAGTTGTGGAATGATCTCAAGTCAAGAACTGGAGATCAATCCAAGGGGGAAAAGTCGTCTGATGTTCAAGAAGGTTTAGTTAGGAAGAAGAAAGAAGTGGTCACCAGTGCTATTGAAAAAGCCCTTGCTACTGAAAGCATCGTGCAACGAAAACAAGTGACTGGTACTGATACCAGTGCACAATTAGCACAAAGAACACTTGGCACTGAAGCCGTTTTGCAGGTTGAAGAGGCTGCTGGTACTGATGCCAGTGAGCCCCAGTTTGAATCTTTCCCAGATATCCCAACAACGCTGAAATCTCTAAAAGGAAAAGAACAAATGGTATCTGGAGGAGAAGAGCAAACTGTTGAAGGTTCATCAGAGTTTCCTACTGCTGATGATGACACCTCTAAGAAACTGGAACAAGATTGTATTATGATAGAGATTTTCAAAAGAAATCAAAAAGATGAAACTGGAACACTGATGATCTATAAAGTGTTTCCCAGTAACAATAAATTTTTAGACTAAGTCAAAACTTGTGTTTTTCAAGCATACAAAGTTGTATAGATATAAGCTTGAAAACACTTGCATTATTTCTAAACAAATAGGGGGAATTTGTTAGGTCCAGATTTACTGGACTCGCTCCAGACTCGACTACTGGAGCCTTACTGAAGATCTGTCCAGAAATGATAATTACTGGACCTACTCCAGACTTGGAATCTGGAGTCCTCTGAAGATTTGTTCAGAAATAATGGAAGACCAGTGAGCAAATACTTGTATAGAAAATCTGGAGTATTCTCCAGATTAGCTCACTGGACTTCACCCCAGTCCAGATCTATTCTACTGAAGACATTCTCACTGAAGTCAAAGACTGAAGTCTGAAGAAAGAAGATTGACAAACAGTGGAGCCCACTAACAGTCTTACCAGATCTCCCGACTGGAGCCTTTATCAGTGTTCTAGACCTTACAAGTCTGAACACTGATATCGAGGAATTGACTTTATGCCTGTACACACTTTTACCCGGACATCCCAATTGTCTATTGATAAAAGTACATACGTGTGTAAAGGTGGTTGGTTAAAAGGACTTTATTCTTGTACCTTAACCAATGCATTTAATAACCTTGTCGGTTCATTAAATGCATGCAACCATATTTGTACGGCAAATAAATTCATTGTTGAATTTATCTGCCTATAAATACAAAGTCATATTTCTCGTTCAAATCACTTTTTAGCAATTTGGTGAACTTGCTTAAATACTCTTGATCTAAACAGTTATACTTCACAACTCTAAGTATATCGATCCAAGAAGATTATTTAGCAAGTATAGATCACTTGTAATTCAAAGATTGTTTAGATATTTACATACTTGTAATATCTAGGTTCCGCAACAATCTTGTATTTTGTTTATCATCAATAAATAAAATACACTTGAAAACTACATTTGTGTTCCATCATTTATTTACTTGTTTAAATAATGCTTAAGTCATTTATTGCTTTATTTATATTCTTGCATTTATATTTAAAGCAATACTAGTCCGATTCTAGTTCATACTTGACTTGTTATTTTACACTCGTGGGTTAAACCATCGTGTGAGGGACTTTACACAAAGTCTGAAAAGATGAAAGACATTGTTTACCAACTGAAAGCAAGGTTGTAAAACTCGGTCGATCCATCCGATTTCCCAGAATAGGATCGTGGATCGGCACCTCAACGAGTCGATTCAAGCCGGATCGGCCTCAAAAATCGGCCAGCGACGGTCAACGGCAGTCAACGACCAACTTCCGGCTAACATGGTTAAACTCTGACCAAATCAGTCAAAATCCGACCAAATAGTTGCTAGATATGAAGTTTATGGACAAAAAGATGGTAGTTTTAGTAGTAAAATCTGGCAAAAAAGGGGGATTGGGGCTGTTTTTGAAGATGAAGATAAACCAAGAGAAAATAGAAAGAGAAAGAAGATATACGGCGGCTGTAGTATGCTTTGTGGTACCCTAAATCTACTTTTTATTTGTTGAATGGGTAACATTTTTCAATTAATAATTTTGTTTACTTTTTTACACTATTAGTCCCTCTATTTAAAGTTCTTTACTTGTAATTCAATAATAGTCCTCCAACTTTTATCATCATGAACTTGCATAATTAAAGATGTTTTTCAACACATATATTAAGTTTAAGTTTGAGATTTGAAGTATTGTGTTAATATTTTTAATTTTTTCTTACATATAATTTCAAAAACTATTATTTTATACATAAAAAACACACTATTCACCGATCCGATTCCGATCCGATTTTTAAAAAATCCTGACTCCCCCCCTCGCCGATCCGATCCCGATTCCCGAGTTCCGCAACCTTGACTGAAAGTAAAATAAAAGAGTAGATCTAGGTTGAGGATAAAGATCGGAAGGTGTTAGAAGCTCCAAAACCTCCTTGGAATCTGCAAAGTCGACCTAGGGTTGAATATGGGCGGCTAAGGCTGCTGAATCGGCTCTCTCTTAGGGTTTTGAGGGTTACTTCGACTTAAATAGTGAAATAAGTCGGTTGCTGATCTGGGCCTCCCAGCGGCGCTGGGATGGGCTCCAGCGGTGCTGGAGATGGGCCAGCGCCGCTGGCAGCTCCTTCTGCTTCTCGATTTGCTTCGTTCGGCTCCCGAATCACCTCCTTGTGTCTTGTAACTTCATAGGCCTTCATCTTGAGTCACTTGATGCCATTTACCCTCACTCGCATCTTCCGTGAACCTGCGTAATCATAGAATTCATTAAGTATCGATAGTTCCGGAATATTAACTCATTTAGATATCGAAATGAAGCCTTTTGATAGGGGTTTTTATCACAAAATGGACGCTCATCAAGCTCTTAGAGGTAAGATAACTTACTTTTGACACATGAGGGACACAACAAAACTTAGTTTTTAATAATTACTCCCCATTTATGAAGTTAAACTATCTCATGCTTATATTGGGTATGGGTTGTATGCGGGAGGTTTATTGGGACATTATTTATGCATGCTTTAGATACGAGCTTATTGTTGTATTGTTGTTTGATGTAGCTTGTGATTGAGTTGTTGATGATTATTTATGACTTGTACACATAGTACACTAGACTTGATTAAGTTGCCATGTCACGTGCACGTTAAGGGCCCTAATGAAAATAAGTAGCATTGAGTAGCATTTTAAGTGCAAAGTCTCGAGCACTGAGTAGCAAGTGTTAAGCTTAACCCACATTTGGTCGCGTGGATCATTTGTGTTAAGTATCCCATCCGGAGGCGACGTATACTGTTTCCGGTAGGGTCAATCTTTTAAGTAGCTGAGTATTTCCATTGGGTGTGATTGGCCTTTATAGTAGTTTGCGGATTACTCGTGGATTGGTTATGCCTTTCCATAACGACGCCGATGGACCCCCGAAAGGTTTACCCATCATGTCGGGTGTGAGGTTCCCTGTGAGGTCTTATGACCGCCTACACACAAAACCTTTATTGTTGATTTTAAATGGCATAACCTAAGTAGTTAAGGAGCTAAAGAGTTAAGTAGCTATGTTGTTAAGGAGCTAAAGAGTTAAGTAGTTATGTTGTTAAGGAGCTAAAGTATTAATTGAGGATTGCTAGGCACATTGTAGGATTTGATTATCCTATTTGAGTAGTACTTGTTGATATCTGTGATTATGCCTATATATGTGCATGAGATGCTTTTGTTGAAATGATTTTAAGTGGCAATCCTTTTGTTGTACTAACCTGTTATCTTACTCAGCTTTAAAAAGCTGACACTTGTTTTGTGGAAATGTGTTGTGCCCTCAGGTTAGACGCTGATGGAGCTAGTAGATTTACGAGAGATGGGGTAGCTATTGATGATGAATAAAGATGACTTTTGGTTGCCCATTTGCTAGTAGCTTTAAGTGGACTTATTTATTATGACGGCTGACTTTTTGTATAGCTTATTGTGGATTTCCTTTAACTATTGTGATGATACGATGCTAGTAACACCATTTAAAGTTGTTTAATGATTCCAATAGGAATCAATTGTGTTTTGAAAAGTCGCTTCCGCATTTTATTAACAGAGTTTCATTTAATATTCAAAAATTTTTGGAAATTCACATTTATATAAAGCATGGTGTTACACAATGCTTCTGCTGAATTCAAACTATATAATCAGAATATGAGACTTATGCAATTTTTAATGGGTTTAGATGAAGTGTATCTTCCTATGAGAAGTAATCTGCTTACAAAAGACCCTCTTCCTACTGTCAAAACTACTTTTGCTATTATCTTTAGGGAAGAGTCTCATAGGTAGGGGTGTTCAAAGTCGGATATCCGAAATTTATCGGATATCCGAAATTTGGATATGGTTTTGAATTACATGGTTCTCTAAGTGGTTATGTCAAGAAACCTCTGTATCACAAATTTGTCAGAAATCATGCAAGTCATAACTCTAATGTCATTGATAGCAACTCTGTCAGTCACAAAACTGCTTCACCCTCCAGCTCTGGTGTTGGTTCTTCTCAGTCAAACACACCTTTCAGTAATGAACAAATCTCTTATCTGATCAACATGCTTAGTGAACAATCTGTCTCAAAACCTGCCCAAGTTCATATGGCAAGTACCTTTTTCAACTCAAATAGTTTCTTTAACTCAAATAGTTTCTTTAACTCAAACTTCAATAAATTCTTTTGTTACAATTCTGTCAACACCAACACTGTCTTCAGTTTTAGTTGGATTATTGATTATGGTGCTACCCAGCATATGACATGTTGTGAAAAGTTGTTATTTGATGTTGTTGATGTTTCTAGTCTTGGAATGACTGTTGGCCATCCTAATGGGACTCAGGCCAAAGTTCTAAAAATTGGAAATCTTAGGCTGTCTAATAATATTACTTTGTATGGTGTTCTCTATGTGCCTGAGTATTGTGTAAACTTGCTTTCTGTTCACAATTTAGCTAGAGATAGCAGACTATGTGTTTCTTTTGATGAAAATCTTTGTTACCTTCAGGATTTGAAGACAAAAGTCCCAGTGGGGACTGGTAGTCATAATGGTGGTCTTTATCTCTTTGATGGAAACATCAAAGGTGATTCTGCTATGTCTCTTAACTCTGTTTCTTCTATCTGTTATGTGTCTAGACACACCTGGCATCATAGGCTTGGTCACCCTGCTGACCAAGTCTTAAACATTCTTCACATGGACCTTAATATTGATAAGGTTACTCATCCCTCTCCCTGTGACACTTGCCATAAGGCAAAGCAAACTAGGGAACCTTTCCCTTTAAGTGATCACCAAAGCAAAGCTTTGGGTGATCTTGTCCATCTTGATGTTTGGGGTCCTTACAGGATCTAAAGTAAGGAAGGTTTTAGATACTTTCTTACTGTTGTTGATGACTATTCTAGAGCTGTGTGGGTGTTTTTAATGAAAGGAAAAGATGAAGTTTATGATAATATTATTGTCTTTTACAATCTGATTAAAAATCAATTTCAAAAATCTATTAATATATTTAGAAGTGATAATGGAAGTGAATTTGCTAACCAAAGAATGAATACTTTTATGAAATTGAATGGTATAATTCACCAAACCTCTTGTACCCACACTCCACAGCAAAATGGAATTTCTGAAAGGAAACATAGGCATCTGCTTAATGTCTCCAGAGCTCTTATGTTTCAGGGGGGAATTCCTCTTAATATGTGGCCTGAATGTGTTCTAACTGCTACCTTTCTCATAAACAGGTTACCCTCTTCTGTTTTATCTGGAAAGTCTCCTTATGAGATGGTTTATAATTGTTCTCCTAACCTTTCCTTTCTAAGAGTTTTTGGTTGTCTCTGTTTTGCCACTACTTTGAACAGTTTTGATAAATTTAGTGCCAGGTCTACCAAGTGTGTTTTAATTGGTTACTCTGATGGAAAAAAGGCTTATAAATTGATGTGCTTAGAAAGTAAAAACATCATTTATTCAAGGGATGTTAAATTTTATGAAAGCATCTTTCCTTTTAAGGTTAATAATAATGAATGTACTAGTGATGAACTTGATACTACACATTTGAATTTCTTTGACAAAATCTTTTTTGATGATGACAACTCTTCAAGTCCCTATGATGAAAGGAGAGGGGCATCATATGGTGATGGCAATGAGGCTGGTGAACCTGGTAGCACATTCAGAGCTGCCAGACACCAAGAATCAAATGCAACACCCGATGAAATAACTCACTCTGAGGGCAATTCAAATAATACCAATAACAATCAACCATCTCAACAGACTGACCAGATTTCCCCTGAACAAACTGACCAGTCCATTTGTCTTAGAAGATCTGAAAGGACTAAAAGAACTCCTAGAAATCTTGATGATTATGTCCTTAGCTCAAAGACTAAACATGGTCTTGCCAACTTTGTTAATTATTCTAAACTGAATTCTGAAAATCTTTGCTTTGTGACAAACCTCAATAAACTTATTGAACCAAATACCTTTGAAGAGGCTGTTAAAGATCCTCTTTGGATTGATGCTATGAACATTGAAATGGAAGCCTTATATAAGAATAAAACTTGGTCTCTTTCTCACCTTCCTGAGAACAGGAAACCTATTGGATGCAAATGGGTATATAAGATTAAGTACAAATCAAATGGTGAAGTAGACAGATATAAGGCTAGATTAGTAGCTAATAGCTATGATCAAAGGTTAGGAATTGACTTTGATGAAACTTTCTCTCCTGTTGTGAAAATGGTTACTATAAGGTGTCTTCTTACTGTTTCTGTTCAAAATAATTGGCCCATATTTCAACTTGATGTGAACAATGCTTTCCTTTATGGTGAACTTGTTGAGGATGTTTATACGCTTCCACCTCCTGGTTATCATTCACAGTCTGACCCTAGGGTTTGCAAACTTGAAAAATCATTGTATGGCTTTAAACATGCACCAAGAAAATGGTATGAAAAACTTACCTCCTATCTCCTTGAAATTGGCTTTGTTCAAAGCAAAAGTGACTACTCTTTGTACACTAGGACTATAAATAAGTCCTTTGTTGCTTTGCTGGTTTATGTTGATGATATAATTATAACTGGAAATTGTATTAATGAGATTGAAAGCTGTAAACAGCTTCTAGGAACCAAATTTTCTATCAAAGATTTGGGGAAGTTAAGGTACTTCCTTGGGATTGAAGTGCTTGATCAGAAACATTTGTTACAGGTTTTGACATCAGATAAAAAACCCAAAAAATCGAGTGATGACGAATGGGCAGAAAAAGATAGAAAAGCCCTTGCAGTAACGCAAACATTATCTAAAATTATTTATTTGCATATGCCCTGTTATGGCTTTTCTCAAATTGCTAGTTGATGAGTTTTAATATTATAGGAGAAAGAATCGTAATGTCTAACAAAAAGTGACATTTTGGTTTATTTAAATTACCCTTATGAAAAGAAAAAGAAAAGATAGCTACACATCTGGTTAATTGTTGAAACCATTGCACCTTAATTGATATTTTATCTAACTTAATCTGGTTTCTTGTCTTTATTTATTTTAGGATAAGTTGAGGGACTGATTATGAATAAAAGAATGGCAAAGGACTAAAGCTGTGCAGAATGAAAGAAGATGATGACCAAGGGCTGAAGATGTCAAGTGATAAAAGAAGAGGGACTCATCAAGAAGTTATTATATATATATACAAACATATGTATATATATATATATATATATATAAATATATTATATATATATATATATATATATAGGGACCCTTATTTTGAGAACCCATTTTTTTGTAAGAACCTTGAGAACTCTTAAATTATGTATTGGATCACATGTTTTTTTTGTTCATTCACATGTGAAACGTTATAAAAATATATGTTGCAGAAGAAAGTTTTTTCAAAACCTTATATATACCCATTTGTTAACATGTGAACGAAAACGTGAGCATATTCATTCACAAGTTCACAAAAGGCTATTTTGAAGGTTTTTAAAAAAAGTTTCTTCTACAACATACTTTTTTATATCATTTCACATGTGAATGAACAAAAAAAACATGTGATCCAATACATAATTTGAGAGTTCTCATGGTTCTTACAAAAAAATGTTTCTCAAAATAAGGAAAGTTTATATATATACACAAACACTGTTGCAGCATTAGGGTTACTGCACAATTTCTTTCTAGCCGTTTAGGGATATTACCAAAACCCTTTTTTCTCTCAATTAATCATCATCATGTGTTCTTGATTTATTAGGCTATTGTGTTAGTCCCTTAATTCCAGTTATTGTTTATTCTGGGTTATTGTAAGTTAATCTTTATTTTTCAAACTCTTTGTATTTCTAAATCTTGTTGAATCGAATCAATCTTTTGGTTAATCTGAGTATGAATACTAGATTTTCTTCATTAATTAAACATCACCTCTGTGAAAAGAAAAAAGATATAGCTATCGCAAGTGATATGCCAAGAATTGAACTAGAAGAAGATCGAAAAGGTGGAGCAAAATTTTATTTTTTTTAATGTCGTTGTAAATCATATTGAAAAAACTTTGAGATCACACAAACATCACAATAAAATGTCATTCTATATTGTCGTCACACTGATATGCAAAAATGAAAATAAGGGAACGTAGAAGTATATAAATATACATATTATAAATCATAATGAGGCCATCACATTAAAAACCATGATGGTAATAATATGATTTATACTGTAAGTCTGTAACTACGACCACAAATCACAAATATATTTTTTACCACCACTACAACAAAAATGTCATTTATTCACACCTACTTTTAAGAAATGTGAAAAAACTTCTTAATTTGTTCACACTTAAAAATATTTAAAAAGTATACACAATTGAAAATGTGAAGAATTATAATTTTTTCACACTTATAGATATGGAAAGAAAAAATTCACACCTAAAAGTGTGAATAAATGTCAAATATATATTCACACTAAAAAGTGTGAAAGTCAAATTGTAACACCTAATTTCTTCACACTTCTCTTGTGTGAAGAAATTTAGTGTTACAAATTAATCCTCACACTTCTAAGTGTGAACAATTGATATATTTTTACACACTTGAAAGTGTGAACTTTTTTCTTTCACATATATAAGTGTGAAAAAGTTATGATTTTTTAAATTTTTTCACACTTTTAAATGTGAATACTTTTTAAACATTTTTAAGTGTGAAAAAACTAAAAAAATTCTTCACACTTCATAAAATTAAGTGTGAATAAATCACAGTTGTAGTGCACTTAAAGTTACATATATCATATATGGGAATGGTAGTCTACAAAAATAGACATTAGACATATATATACTAAGCCCAAAACTTAAAAATTATCTAAATTTAATATACTTCAAATAATCAAATTCAATGAATGACTTATAAATTGTAGGGATGACGCAACCCATTAAGGGCGCGTTTGGTAGGGAGAAATTCAGGGAAATGAAATTGGCTGAGAATTTAATGATTTCTGTTGTTTGGTTAACAACTGAGAAATTACACCGATACATCATTTTCACTGTTTGGTAAGAAAAATAGAGAAATGATAATTAGTTTTACCACAAATCACAAATATATTTTTTACCACTTAAAGTTGATTTGTGGGTGTTTCTTTATGAATTCGAGTCACGGCCTCACGGGATTTGCTTACTTGTTTTGACTTTCGAGTCCAACTGTTTGTTGTATAGCCCACAACAATATGATGTATGATGATATAATATACACACAAGTATCATACTTTTGCTTAGCGGCAATGTTATTTTTTTTTAGCATCAGTGGTGATTGGACTCAGCGGCATGCCTCTTCATCTTCCAGTAGAGATTGACCACGTCACCAGCACAGTCAATCCGAGGGCATGACTGGCGGTGGAAGTCCCACTACCGTTCTGGAGGAAACCAGCTAAATGCTAGAGAAAACCCTCATGCCCCACCTCATTGGCAAGGACTTCCCAATATGTCTTTCAAAGGTTTTTATAATCGGCACAATTGTTTTTGTCTTTTTTATATATAATAATCCTTGTGATTTAAGTTCCAAAAAAGTCTAGATTGTGTAGTTAACCTGTTTTCTATATTTATAATTGTAATTGTAATTATACTTTTTGATGCTAACACCCTGTTAATAGCTTTTATTAATATATTCCCGGTTTAGAATATTAAAGAGGATTCGACATAGATTAAGTGACACATCCATCACGCATGTGATTCCAAGTTTTGGTGACACCAAGAGGGGAGGAAGTAACAAGTGGCAATGGTGTATGAAAGCGTGATGATGGTGAGTTCTTCAATTCCTATAGTGTGATGAAACTTGAAAGTATGATAGTGTGGCTGTGATGTTAAGTATTTTTGTTTTTCCAACTTTTTATACTTTTTTAAGAAAATTTTTGTATCTCTCTATAACTAAGAGAGAATATGTTTTTGATTATGTTTTTTTTTTAACAGCAGAAATTTTATTACTAAATGCAACTAGCAAGGCGCTAGCTGCTAAGGTATACAAGTACAAAACTAATATTGCGTAAAAAACAAAACAACAGTTCGGTCACAATAGACCACCACTACAGTACACGTTACCCATGATGAAGAGGATTATCCATCCATGCCTCCCAAGTAGAAGCATCTTTCCTATCGCGATTGTGGATCCAAAGAAACGATATGGAAACGATAGCATTAAAAATTTCCGTACTCGTGTCTCGAGTGTTGTTGTGAAGAACGTTATTTCTAGCTTTCCACATGTACCACCAATAAGTGAATAAAATAGCTTCAAACCTATGACGAATCTTACCAGTGAGTCTTAAATTATCGCACCACTTAATCACATCTTCAGGAGTGTCATTGGGAATAATTTTATGCGTCCACTTGCTGATAAAAGTCCTAACATCAGTCGCTACTTCACACCTGTTAAAGAGATGATTTATTGTTTCCACCCCCGACTCACATTGCTTGCATCTAAAAGTATTCACGTCTACGCCTCTTGCGAAAAGATTGACGTTGGTAGGGATGCTATTTCTCCTCAATCTCCATATGAAGATATTCACTTTCTTTGGAACTAATGGATTCCATCTTGTCTTCATATTAACGTCAGCAGGAAGGCTATGATGATCAATAGACTTGCGAATTTGAGCTATGGAAAAGAAGGTTTTACCATTTAAATTCCAAACCCATTTGTCATCTTCCTTGCTTAAAATCCCCATCGGCAACAGCTTGATAATTTGATTGAGCTGATCGACTTCACGAGAGTTTATTAATGGTCTTCTCCATTTCCAAACCCAACCAGACGTATCACACCGCTCACTAACAAAACAATTCTTGTTCGAGTCAATGGCAGCTAGTCGAGGGAATTTATTAGCTAGTGGTTCGTTCCCGCACCAAGTGTCAAGCCAAAATTTGGTTTGTGAACCATTCCCAATTTTGCGGCTAATGCTATTAAAACTTACATCAGAGGTCTCATGAGTAGTTTTAGCCGACTCAACAATGCTATGCCACAAACCTTTTCTCTTAGCTTGCAATTTAGAAAAACACTCAATACCATGTATAGCTTCTAAAACTTTTACCCATAAATTATTTTGTTCGACGAGTCCACGCCATCGCCATCTATAAAGCAAAGCCTGATTCATTGCATCAAGACCTCTTAAACCAATACCCCCGTCCTCTTTGGCTGCAAGAACCTTATCCCACTTCACCCAAGCAATCTTTCGACTTTGTTTAGAGCCGCCCCAAAAGAAGGAAGATCGGGTCGATTCTAAAATCTGATTAACCTTTTTGGGCATCCGGAAGATAGAAAGGAAATATATTCCCAAGGATCCCAAAACGGATGATATAAGTGTGGACCTACCTCCAATCGACAACATGTTAGCTTTCCAGTTGGCAAGACGGTTTTGGAACTTTGTAATAACGGGCTTCCAGGTAGTGACCCTTTTAGCACTGCCCCCGATAGGAATACCCAAATATTTAAATGGAAGTGATTCAGCTTTGCATCCCAATTCATGTGCTAACAGATTCACCTCTGAATCTTTAACCCCAATGCCGATAATAGAAGACTTCTCAAAGTTGATTTTAAGACCCGAAATACAATAGAAGAACTGTAATGCAATAGAGACAGCTTTTAAGTTCGACTTGGACCAACTCCCCACAAGCATAACATCATCTGCATAAAACAAGTGGAAACATGTATCTGGTTAATGTTAGCACATTTAAAAGAACCACATTTTACCAAATTGTTGATCGCCACATGGAGGCCCTCCATAGCAATGATGAAGAGAAACGGAGCCATGGGATCTCCTTGACGCAAACCGCGCTGAATTTGGAATTCCTCTGTCGGGCTTCCATTAACCAACACCGACGATCTTGAAGAAATTAAACAAGCTTGGATCCAAGAAATCCATTTTTGACAAAATCCCATGGCGGATAAGATTGTAAAAAGGAAGCTCCAAGATAAAGAGTCATACGCTTTAGCAAAATCAATCTTGAACAACATCAATTTTTCTTTCGCCTCTTATACCAGTCAATGACCTCATTTAGGAGGAGAGGCCCGTCTAAAATTAGTCTACCTTTGATGAATGCCGTCTGTTGGGGGCTAACAACATAATTATGTTTTTGATTATGTGATAATTATGTATATTTGACATTTAGAATTTTTTCTTAGGTGTCATTTTATCTTATTTTTTGATTTTTCCCCCCTTTTTTGTAACATTATTTAATTTAATATATGCTATGTGTGTTGCCTTGTTGTAATTGTTTATTAATTATTAATTACTTTTGGAAATTAAAATCTCAACCATTTATTTAAATTTATTCTTTTTTGTTTAGGTATTTCTTTAATAATGAATTTAAAAATTCAAAATCATTTATCATTTCTTTCTATATAACTTAATTATGTGACATTCCTCTTTTTTTGCCATGTAAGATTTTTACTAGTGGTTTGTTGTTAAAACAAATTCTTTTAAGTTATATATGTAGTTATATGCGTAATATAAAATTCAAAAATATTTAGTAATCATTCTACTATAATATTTTCTAATAGATTTATTACATTATAGTTTTTAATGATCTACAAGTATTAAAAATAACATATATTATCTACTAATTATAATATTTCCGCTTAATTATTATAATGTTACCGTCCAACGGACGGGTCTAATCTAGTATCTAATATGAGACTTATTAAATCCTTAGCTTGTTGATTGATTGTTATACTTACAATACATACGGATCAAAGGCCGCTGGTTGATAGAGCCATGTTGGGTTCTTACGTGATCATAGACTAATGGACTTTCGGATATACATCGCATCGATCCTCTAAACAAATAGTGAATGTTAATAAAATATGAAAAATGATATATTTTTAACTAATTATCCTGAAAACTCTCCAAGCTACAAGTTTATAACAAGTGATAAAATCAAGAGATGAGATTAGGAATGAGAGTTAGTAAAATTCACATGTCATGTTTTGATGGTTTATGAGAATTTTTATAATGGTTCTTTACGAGAATTAATCATTTTTCATAAAATGTATATAAAAAAGGGAATGATCGATCCTCTTAATTTATAAGACTAAAAATTCTCCTAATTCATAAGATGGTGACATATGAAAATTCAAGGGGTGAGATTAGGAAAGAGCTTAAGTGGAATCCACATGTCACATTCATATGAGTTTAGGAGAATTTTTAAGCTAATGTTTAATCATTTTCCATATAAAAATACTTATCATTTTTAAATATGAGAAATGATTAATCCTTCTAAAAGAATGGCCTAAAAATTCCTAACTATTTGAGAAGACATGTGGCAAAATCAGAGGCAAAATTAGAAAAGAGAATTAGTGGATAACACATGTCATTTTTTTTTATAGTTTTAGAAGAATTTTTAAGCTAATTTTTAAGAGAATTAATCATTTTCTTTGAAATATATTTTTATTAGAAAATTAAAGAAAGGGATTGTAACAATTAGTATCATGATGAGTAATAGTTGTAAGATGTGTTGCCAATGAATAAAATTTGGAAAAATAAAACTGATTTACATTATGTTGTACGTCATAACTTATAATTCATAAACAAGATTGATGTCAAAATCAGTAGCTTCGGAAGTTCGGAGTCTCAATGAGACAATGAATAATTACTGTGATGTTGATTTTATACCAATAAAATTTATGTCTAAAAAAATATAATAAGAAAAAAAGTTATCTATATCTATACTATTTTATAAAGCAAACTAGCCCCTCTCCTTTTAAGTAATTAAGACATTAAAATTACCATATTACTTCTCTTCTTTATTAAACATCTTCACATATTTACTTATAATACCCTTAATGAAATAAATTACAACATAGATCCTCCAACCCTTAAATAACCATATTAACCCGTTTTACATCAATTAATTTAAATTCACCACCACGCCATTACCACCGCCACCGCCGCTCCGCCGCCACTGCCGCTGTCGCCACACCATCGCCGCCGCATCGCGTGGACATCCGTCTAGTTTTAATAAATCGAATAGGATTTCTCACCAAGCAATAAGCCAATAACGTAATTAAAATATAAACGTTTAAAGAGATCAATGGAGATCAGGATCACAGAAGTAACGAAGACGAAACCACAGGGTGGACCAGGGTGGAAAAAAGAAGGAATAATAGATCTAACAATCAACATGAAAATTTGAATACCCCAATCAATAAACCTTACAATCGCTCAAATTTTACAAACCCCAATTTTATTTCGACAGAAAAGGTATCGACTTCGGTGTTTGTCACGAATATTCCGTGGAAAGCAACAAATACGGAGGTTTGGGAAGCTTGCAAAAAATGGGGTACCGTTGTCGATGTTTATATATCGACAAAGCCATCAAAGGCGGGGGCTAGATTCGGATTCGTTCGCTTCATCCAGGTTAAGGACATAGTGACATTGATTTCAAATTTACGATCAGTGTGGATGGGTAATTTTCACATCTATGCGATCGCTCGAATCCCCAGAGGCAGTGGAGGTCCTAATGTTTTCATCTCCAAATATCAGGAGAAATCACAAACGCCTAATACAAGAACAAAAAGTTATGCCGATGTTTTGAAGCAAAGTAACCAGGCAAACAAGAATTACTTGAATGTTTCAAAACAGAATCCAAAAAAAGATCCCCACACTTCGTCTAAGAACCAAACAATGCCCGTATACAAAAAGATGGAGGTTAAGATCGACGAAGAAGACTGTATGACTTTGGAGTCAGACCCTTCCTCCTTTCTTGCAAAAGTTGTGGACATCCAGGTTATCTCAAATCTACACTATGTCCTAAAACGTAATGGGTTCTTTGATTTTACTATTGTCTATGTTGGAGGGCGATGGGTTTGGGTGGAACTAGGGGCCGCAAATTCAATTTCGTCTTTTCAGTCATCAGCATAATTGAACAAAATTTTCTCAGATTTTAAAGAGATTGATAAATGTTTCCGACCAGAGGAACGAGCTATTTGGATTGATATTATTGGGGTCCCCTTATGTGTTTGGACAGAAAATGCTTTTAAAAAGATTGGGAGGCTGTGGGGTGATAGTATCATTGTGGAGTTTGGAGAAGGTGAGACATTGTCCCACGGTAAAGTTTGTATTTTAACGAAAAATATGAGGAAAATACAAGCGGAAATTAGAGTTGACATTAAAGGGGAATCATATGATGTGGCCGTGAGCGAATATGCTTATTGGGCTCCCGATTTTGAGGTGATTATGGACGAGTCTTCTCATGATTCATCAGACCAGTATCAGTTTGATGAATCCCTGGAGACAGATTCGGTGTGCTTTGAACATTTTGAGGAGAGTGGTGAAGACAATGCAGTTGATAAAGAGGGATCACAGTCGGTCTCAAAAAAAGACATGGTTGACCAATCACAGAAGGATGCCTCAATGTGCTTTGAACATTTTGAGGAGAGTGGTGAAGACAATGCAGTTGATAAAGAGGGATCACAGTCGGTCTCAAAAAAAGACATGGTTGACCAATCACAGAAGGATGCCTCAATGTGCTTTGAACATTTTGAGGAGAGTGGTGAAGACAATGCAGTTGATAAAGAGGGATCACAGTCGGTCTCAAAAAAAGACATGGTTGACCAATCACAGAAGGATGCCTCAATGTGCTTTGAACATTTTGAGGTGATTGGTGAAGACAATGCAGTTGATAAAGAGGGATCTCAGTCGGTCTCAAAAAAAGACATGGTCGACCAATCACAGAAGGATGCCTCGGGGTGCTTTGAACATTTCGAAGAGAGGGGTGAAGACAATGCAGTTGATAAAGAGGGTACTCAGTCAGTTTCAAAAAAAGACATGGTTGACCAATCACACAAGGATGCCTCGGTGTGCTTTGAACATTTTGAGGAGAGTGGTGAAGACAATGCAGTTGATAAAGAGGGATCTCAGTCGGTCTCAAAAAAAGAGATGGTTGATCAATCACACAAGGATGCCACAGACTGTAATGTGAATTTAGAATCAAAGGGTAACAAGTCAAAAACTGCAGGAGAGGATGGTCCGACTAATATGATGGGGATTATAGATGAGACTAACAACAAAACTAAATCGAAGCCTGAGGAAGTTAATGTTTCATCAAATATTAATGAATTGGTTGTGAATGGGAATAATCAATCCGAAAAATATATGGATAAAGAGACCGAGCTAATAGTCGCCGAGACTAGTAAAAATGGAAATAACTCCACCACTGGATCATCGAGCTCTTTGCCTCCTGGGTTTAAAACTTTTGCGAAAAGTGTCAAAATAAATAGGGTAGCACAAGAGGGAAAAATTAAGTTCAGCAGAGGGGGGTCATTAATTTCATCTAGTTCGAAACAAGCTGGTTTCTCTGAGAATGATCTTAGGAGATTATCACAGCTCGGGAGATTAATTGGTCTCAAAATGCCAAGTTCGTTGATTGACATCTCTAATCTGCTTCAAAGGATGAGGGACATCAACGTGGCCCAATGAATATCCTCTCCTTAAATATATGTGGGATCGGGGGTAAAGTTCCAAATAAACTTGCTAAAATTGCAGCGCTGCTCAATAAATGGTCGGTTAATTTCGTTGGTTTCCAAGAAACGTTCATGTCGTCTGTGGACTTGCATGTTTGTCGTAGACTGTGGGGAAATAATAATTTCCACTTTGATTTGTCTCTTTCAGACGGTCACTCTGGTGGAATTCTATCTATATGGAATCCGGAAAAGTTCAAAAAAAGGAGGACTATTACTCATTCTAATGTCCTTATTATTGAAGGATGTTGGATTGATATTCAAGTAGATGTGTTCATGGTTAATGTGTATGCCCCTCAAGATGAACGTGGGAAGCAAATGCTCTGGAGTTATATTCTTGAATTTATGGTGGCTAATCCAGGTAATTTTATCATTTTTGGTGATTTCAATTCAATTCGAAATCGTGATGAGAGATTTGGTTCTGAATATTCTATTATTAATGCTAATCATTTTAATGATTTTATTGCTAACGGGAATCTTGTCGATGTCCCATTGGGAGGTTATAAGTTTACTCGTGTGAATAGATTATGTACAAAAGGAAGCAAGCTAGACAGGTTTTTAATATCAGAGTCCATTTGGGACCTTTTTGGCTCCTTGAAAGTTGTGGCTCTAGACCGTACGGTGTCTGATCATCATCCAATCTTGCTTCAGTGGTTTGTTGCTGATTATGGTCCTATTCCATTCAAAATATATCATTCCTGGTTTGAATGTGAAGACTTTAAAGATATTGTTCATCAGTTTTGGTCGGGTGGCACTTATCTAAAATCAACATCCGCGATCATTAATTTCAAAAACAAGTTGAAAGGGCTAAAAGGAGAGATTAAAGGGTGGCTACATCGAAGGCGAACAAACAAGGATAATTTAGACATTCTGAATGATAAACTGATTAGATTGGACTTACAAGTCGATGCAGGTGATGGCACTCAAACGGCTGGTTTGGATCGTACGGGAATTATCAATCAGATTTATGACTTGGAAAGAAAACATAATGAAGACCTCATACAAAAATCTAGAATGAAGTGGAGTGCCGAGGCGGACGAGAATACAAAGTTTTTTCATGGAATCCTCAACAAGAAAAGAAAGCAACTTTCAGTTAGGGGTATTAAGTCAAGGGGGAAATGGGAGGAACGTCCGGAAGAGGTTAAAAAAATTTCCTTGAATACTTCAAAAAAAAATACACCAAAGCCCCCGTTATTCCTTATACGGATCTGAATTCTCGTTTCAAGCGGCTTGAGGACTTCCAAGTGGAGGCTGTTGAAGATTCGGTCACTTTGGAAGAAGTCAAAGAAGCGGTGTGGAACTGTGGTAGTGACAAAGCTCCAGGACCTGACGGGTTTACTTTTGGATTTATAAAGAGATTTTGGACGTTGTTAAAAGATGATATTTTGGAGGCTGTGGCAGAAATTTTTGACACGTCAAACTTACCGAATGGCTGCAACGTGTCTTTCATCACTTTAATCCCAAAAACTGCATCCCCAATATTGGTAAACGAATTCAGACCCATTAGTCTTATCGGAATTTTGTACAAGATCATTGCTAAAATCCTAGCTAGTCGTATTGCTTTGGTGATTGATAAATTAGTTGACCCTGTACATTCAGCGTTCATAAAGAACCGACAGATTCTTGACGGGCCGATGATTCTCAATGAGGTTGTTCATATGCTGAAAAAGAAAAAAAAGAAAACCATGATCTTCAAAGTGGACATCGCAAAGGCTTATGATACTCTTAGCTGGGACTATCTTTTTTCTATTCTTAAGCTTATGGGTTTTGGTAATAAGATAATGGGGTGGATTAGAGCGTGCCTTCAGTCAGCCAGATCATCCATTCTAGTAAATGGCAGTCCTACTTCTGAATTCTCTTTGGGACGCGGCCTTCGTCAAGGAGATCCATTAGCTCCTTTCTTATTTATTCTTGCTATGGAGGGATTTCATGTCGCCATGGAAGATGCGAAAGAAGCAAAACTTTTTCATGGCATTAACATTGGTGATATTAGCTTATCCCATTTGATTTATGCAGATGATGTTGTTGTGTTGGGCGAGTGGACTAAATCCAATTTCATTAATATCATCGACATTTTCAGCTGTTTTTATTTTGCTTCAGGTTTACAAATTAATGTGCAGAAATCTAAACTGTTTGGCATCAGTGTTAGTGATGAGGAGGTTGATCACCTTGCTGCATACGCGGGATGTAAAGGAGAAAGAATGCCTTTCATATACCTTGGTGTCCCTATCGGTGCAAACATGGCCAGAATAAATTCGTGGCAACCTGTTGTTGAAAAGTTTAAAAAAAGACTATCAAAGTGGCGTGCAAACTTGTTATCTATTGGAGGCAGGTCCATGCTCATCACCTCCGTTCTTGGTTCTCTTCCAACTTATTATTTCTGTAACACCCGTCGTTTAAAAATATGGGTTTTCAAAAACTTTTCACCTAACGGTGTCATATTGCGGAAGAAAGGACCTTAAAAGTCAAAACCAATAAAACATTTTGGTTTCTGCATTTATTTGGTGTTACTTGTCATATCAAACAATAGTTCAAATGAAAACCCAACGGTTGCCCAACATAAAACAACCGTCCAAACGTCATTACATAAATTCGACATTAAGTACTGAATGTAAACAAATGTCTAAACAAAGCGTCTATAGGGTAGCTAAGGCTCCTGCATTGCATCTACCCAAGCCTCACTCGTTCTGCATATAGTTCCTTCAAGCTAAACCTGAGGGAACAACCACATTAAAAGAAACAAGTGTTAGCTATTAAAATAGCTAAGTAAGATAACACTTAATTTAAAAGCATTTGTCCAATTAAAACAATCTTCATTATTAGACAAGTTCTTTAGGCACGTCACACATCACACAAATCTGCGTAACAACTTCATATCAAATAGGATAATCATCCTAAATGTGCCTATCCTGCATTACTTCATTATCCACATATCTGCTTTCTACGTTTCTGCTTTACTACGTTATTAACTGCATTAAGTGTGCTCTACATTGCACCCGACTTGATGGTTCACCAAAAGGCCACCCATCGTATGTCGTTAAGGAATGGCAAGCCAATCCGAGAGTAATCCAAAATCCTGAGGGGGTCAATCCTCCGTTAATTACTCAAACTGCGTGTGACCACGTTGCTAGGAGCCACCCAAGCAACAACTGCGTTAGCGTACTCATCCGGCTAAGACTTGTACGGGTTAAGCTTAACACTTTACTGCATCAAAGTTTAACGAGCTCGAACCTACGTTATTTAGTTTAGGTGACGGCATTACCTAAACATTTACTGCGTTACTGCTTTTACGTTTTGGGCCCTTAAACGTGCAAGTGACATGGCAACCTAGCAAGTCTAGTGCACTAGGTGTTCAAGCCATACAAACATGCACACAACATACATCAACTTCATTTCGACATTTCGTGCATAATACAATACTTCATTATACTACATAACTGCATAATAGATCACTACATTAGGCAATACTTCATTCTTCTACATTAGGGACTGCATTTCAGGTCTCATGGTCAACTACGTAATCCCATAATACCTCCCAAGTAACCCCATAAGTCCACATGCATTATAAGTTACCAATTGGAAGTATGTAAGTTTGAAACCTGCTTTTAGTTGATCCCCCAGCGTGACAAAAGTAGTGTATCTTACCTGATAGAAGTACACGCGCACAAACAAGTAGCTAATACTGCTTATCAGTAACCTCCGACACCTATCGTTCATTAACATATAAAGTATAAGTCATTTGGGACCTTAAATGGACCCTCGTACGAACTTAAGACTGGCTACGTAAAATTTCAGAATTACACCTAACGAAGTTAATCTTCGTACGAACTTTATCTTCGTTCGTTCTACTTTTACGAACATAGCTTCTTACGAACTTAATTCACACTTTACGAAGATAGGCCATTAAACGAATTTAAACTTCATTTTCGTTTGCTTTCTTTTACGAAAATAGTTTACCTCTCACGAACTTAGCTCAAACGAAGATCATCTTCGTTTAAACGCTGTTCGACAGATTTCTCAAAAACGACTAAGTTCTTCGATTTTCCAATAACCGACTCATCAAAACTTCTTCCAAAACATGTATTTGACACCAGTAAACACATTTTGATCGTCCGGATCGATTACACTCTCGTTTAACATCGTTTTGAATGTTAATTAACCAAAACACCATTAAAACTCTAACTCTTTGAAAACTTCTTTAAAATCAGATTTAATTCATAATTACACAACCTCTAAACCTGGAAAATACATTCAATGATTCAATAATTACCTGCTTGACTCGATGATCGACCAATTACAACACCAAATCGTTGATCAAATGCTCTAATAACTGCTTTAGGATTAAAGAAAGGGTTTAATTGCTTTGTTAATTACTAATGGCTGCTTAATCACATCTAATGGCAGCCCTAAACCCTTAATCCCGTTTTTTTGCTTTCAACCTATGTCAAAATCAGCCCTCGGACTTCTATATCCTTCATTATTGGTCACAAACTGCATTATTGACCATATACAACATTAGTCCTTCATTAAAAGGCACTACATAGCCTTTAAGCGACATTAAACACACTTTTATTCGTCATTAGTATTTAGGCTCTCAAACCTAACTACTTTATCTACGTTAATCACACATGGCCACATTCAAATATTAAGTAAAGACTTAACGACACCCCAAATTGACTTAACGGCATTAGTCAAACATTACATAAAAGTTCGGGATGTTACAATTACCTCCCCCTTAAGAGGATTCCGTCCCCGGAATCTCATCAGATAGGAACAACTCGGGATATTTCTCCTTCATTACTGCTTCAGTTTCCCAAGTCAAGCTTTCTCCATGATTATGCTTCCACTTTATCAAGACAAGTTCAATCACCTTTCTGCGTAACTTCTTTTGCTTTCTTCCAAGTATCGCTACCGGTTCGTCTACTATTCTCTTCATTGGATCAATACTCACGTCTTTAATAGGAATCACACTCGACTCCTCAGCTAAACATTTCCTCAAGTAGGATACATGGAAGGTGTTGTGAATTCCATCCAATTCTGGAGGTAATTCCAACTGATATGCCACATCTTTAATGCGCTTCACCACTTTAAAAGGTCCAATGAAACGTGGACTCAACTTTCCCTTCTTTCCAAATCGAATAACTCCTTTCCAAGGTGATACTTTCAGCATCACTAAATCACCAACATTAAGCTCAATCGGTCTCCTTTTCTTATCTGCATATGTTTTCTGCCTTTCTCTTGCCACACGTAAGGCTTCTTTAGCTACATTAACCTTTTCAGAGGTAATTTCAATAATTTCGGGACCGGTCAACTGCTTTTCACCGGGCTCCATCCAACAACTTGGAGTCCTACATCTCCTTCCATATAACATTTCAAATGGTGGCATTCCAATACTTGCATGGTGACTATTATTATAAGCAAATTCAATCAACTTCAAGTGCTCATCCCATGCTCCACCGTATTCAAGTACACACGTTCTCAACATATCCTCCAAGGTTTGAATGGTTCTCTCACTTTGCCCATCGGTTTGGGGATGATAGGCGGTACTCAAATTTATTCTACTACCCAACTCCCGTTGAAGACCCTTCCAAAAGTTTGACACAAACCTCGAGTCTCGATCCGAAACAATAGATAAAGGAACTCCATGATTCGCAACTACTTCATCAATGTACATCTTTGCCATCTTCGTTAAAGGCACATCTTGTCGGGTAGCTAGAAAATGAGCACTCTTCGTCAATCTATCTACAATCACCCATATCATATCATTCCCTTTCGGCGTTTTAGGTAGCTTCGTTACAAAGTCCATGGTAATATGATCCCATTTCCACTCGGGAATTTCTAATTGATGCAACAACCCATACGGCTTTTGATGGTCCGTCTTCACTCTCGCACACGTCAAACACTTTGCTACAAAATGAGCTACTTCACCTTTAATGTCCGGCCACCAATAAATCGGCTTCAAATCTGCATACATTTTGGTGACACCGGGAATAAGATCTATCTGAAAAGTAACTTCACGATCGGGAGGAATACCGGGTAGGTCATCGGGAAACACATCGGGGAAATTGGATACTACATCAACACTAGCGATTGGAGACTTCTCTTTTCTTGCATCAATGACATAAGCCAAGAAATGGCTCTTGTTTTTCCTTATACATTTAATAGCTTTCATCATACTAATTATCTTTATTCCTCCTCTCTTCTTGTCTCCATACACCGTTATCACTTTACCCTCGGATATAGGCAATCGGATTATCTTTTGGGAACATAAAATACTAGCTTCATTTCTAGCCAACCAATCCATACCGATCACTACATCAAAACCACCTAAGGTAGTAGGCAATAGTTGGACTGGAAAAGAACGACCTTCAATCTCAATGTCACAATCGTCATAACCCACACGTATATTATTAACCGTACCATTAGCAATTTCTACCTCTATCGAGCAATCTAAAGGGGTAGTGACTCTTCCTAGCTTAGGAGCAAATAAAGTAGACACAAACGACCTATTTGCACCCGAATCAAATAAAACAGAAGCAGGTTTTGAATTAACAAGGAAAGTACCACTTACCACCTCGTCATTGTTCTTAGCATCATCAACAGTCATCTGCAAGGCTCTCACTTTTGTTGCTGAAGTGGCTGCTTTCTTTCCGTCACTCTTCATTTGTGGGCAATCGGCAATAAGATGACCCGTTTCTTGACACTTATAGCAACGAATCTTGTCCCTACATTCAGTTGCAAGATGCCCCGACTTCCCACACTTATGACACCTTCTTGTCTTATCGGAACATTTACCTTCATGAACATTCTTGCAAGAAGCACACCAAGACCCGTTCTTCTTTTTATCTCTGTCACCACTTGAGCTAGAATTCCCACGAAACTTCTTATTATTATTATTGTAGTTAGATGACCAATTTGACCCTCTTTTGAACCCTGCTTTCTTGTCATCAACCTTCACCACAACTCTCTCGCCTTTGAAATCATCATCCAACCTCTTTGACTCCTTTATAGCCGCTGATAAAGTCACATGTTGTCTACATAATCCACGATAACCAGCGGGAAGACCATCACAGTAGGCCTCAATTTGGTCCTCTTGCCTTCGAACCAAATGTCCAACAAACTTCAACTTCTCCATAAACGAGTGTGCATATTCAGAAATTGCACCGGGTTTAGCCACTAACGATCTAAACTCTTTTTCAATCAACCTTAACTCCCGCGTCCCTACATACTCCTCTAGAAATTTCTCCTTAAATGTTCCCCAAGGCATAGCTGCAAGTACCTCAGGAGCCATAGACACTATAGTAGCCCTCCACCAATTACGGGCATTCTTCTTCAACATCCTACTAGCACACAAAACCTTCATATCATCCGGACAGTAGCAAGATGCAAAAACTACCTCAATGTCATCAATCCACTCCATAGCTCCCACTGCATTTTGGGTACCATCAAATTCCTTGGCACCACATTTCTGAAAACTTTCGTATTTGAAGTTATTAACACGGGGTGCATTAACAACTCCATGTCCTCCATTATTAACTCCATTAGCACCCACGGCTGCCATGGATGGTTCAGCACTTTGGGAGGGATTAGAGTAATTCCCTTCCGAACGCTCACCCCTTTGTTCGCTCCCAATCCTTTCTGCATTTCTCTCAGCCCTCATTTGAGCTAACTCTTCTTCATTTCTCATTAAGAGAGCTCGAATAGCTCTCAACTCTTCATGTAGTTGGGCTTGATTAGGAACCTGCTCTATAACCGGATTTGCCCTTTCTACTTCAGAGACAGTTGGTGGATCACCAAGACGGCGATTTTGTGCACGGGGTTGCCTTTGCTCTACTTCATTTCTAGCCCCGTTTCCATTAGGAGGAATACCACTACCATTTCCTCCTGCTCTCTGGTTACTAGCTCTAGTGTTTGCCATTAATTCTACAAGGCAACGACGACGGTCAGCAAGAATTGAAGAGTGACTACATATGTTAAGGCTCTACTACATATAACTACATTATCACACACAAAAACAAGCCTTAAATCACGCTCTCACTCACTCCCAAACCCGTCCTAGAGCATTCCACCTCATTAGCTAGGCATCCTACTTAAGCCTAACCTACTTCTCATCGGTCTAAGTCCAAAATCCTACGGCATAAGTCGAATTTTGGTTCACTTAAACCAATTCTCTGATACCAACTTGTAACACCCGTCGTTTAAAAATATGGGTTTTCAAAAACTTTTCACCTAACGGTGTCATATTGCGGAAGAAAGGACCTTAAAAGTCAAAACCAATAAAACATTTTGGTTTCTGCATTTATTTGGTGTTACTTGTCATATCAAACAATAGTTCAAATGAAAACCCAACGGTTGCCCAACATAAAACAACCGTCCAAACGTCATTACATAAATTCGACATTAAGTACTGAATGTAAACAAATGTCTAACAAAGCGTCTATAGGGTAGCTAAGGCTCCTGCATTGCATCTACCCAAGCCTCACTCGTTCTGCATATAGTTCCTTCAAGCTAAACCTGAGGGAACAACCACATTAAAAGAAACAAGTGTTAGCTATTAAAATAGCTAAGTAAGATAACACTTAATTTAAAAGCATTTGTCCAATTAAAACAATCTTCATTATTAGACAAGTTCTTTAGGCACGTCACACATCACACAAATCTGCGTAACAACTTCATATCAAATAGGATAATCATCCTAAATGTGCCTATCCTGCATTACTTCATTATCCACATATCTGCTTTCTACGTTTCTGCTTTACTACGTTATTAACTGCATTAAGTGTGCTCTACATTGCACCCGACTTGATGGTTCACCAAAAGGCCACCCATCGTACGTCGTTAAGGAATGGCAAGCCAATCCGAGAGTAATCCAAAATCCTGAGGGGGTCAATCCTCCGTTAATTACTCAAACTGCGTGTGACCACGTTGCTAGGAGCCACCCAAGCAACAACTGCGTTAGCGTACTCATCCGGCTAAGACTTGTACGGGTTAAGCTTAACACTTTACTGCATCAAAGTTTAACGAGCTCGAACCTACGTTATTTAGTTTAGGTGACGGCATTACCTAAACATTTACTGCGTTACTGCTTTTACGTTTTGGGCCCTTAAACGTGCAAGTGACATGGCAACCTAGCAAGTCTAGTGCACTAGGTGTTCAAGCCATACAAACATGCACACAACATACATCAACTTCATTTCGACATTTCGTGCATAATACAATACTTCATTAGACTACATCAACTGCATAGCGTCATACTACATTAAACAATACTTCATTATACTACATAACTGCATAATAGATCACTACATTAGGCAATACTTCATTCTTCTACATTAGGGACTGCATTTCAGGTCTCATGGTCAACTACGTAATCCCATAATACCTCCCAAGTAACCCCATAAGTCCACATGCATTATAAGTTACCAATTGGAAGTATGTAAGTTTGAAACCTGCTTTTAGTTGATCCCCCAGCGTGACAAAAGTAGTGTATCTTACCTGATAGAAGTACACGCGCACAAACAAGTAGCTAATACTGCTTATCAGTAACCTCCGACACCTATCGTTCATTAACATATAAAGTATAAGTCATTTGGGACCTTAAATGGACCCTCGTACGAACTTAAGACTGGCTACGTAAAATTTCAGAATTACACCTAACGAAGTTAATCTTCGTACGAACTTTATCTTCGTTCGTTCTACTTTTACGAACATAGCTTCTTACGAACTTAATTCACACTTTACGAAGATAGGCCATTAAACGAATTTAAACTTCATTTTCGTTTGCTTTCTTTTACGAAAATAGTTTACCTCTCACGAACTTAGCTCAAACGAAGATAGCTTTTCAACTTACGAAGATAACCTCAAACGAAGATCATCTTCGTTTAAACGCTGTTCGACAGATTTCTCAAAAACGACTAAGTTCTTCGATTTTCCAATAACCGACTCATCAAAACTTCTTCCAAAACATGTATTTGACACCAGTAAACACATTTTGATCGTCCGGATCGATTACACTCTCGTTTAACATCGTTTTGAATGTTAATTAACCAAAACACCATTAAAACTCTAACTCTTTGAAAACTTCTTTAAAATCAGATTTAATTCATAATTACACAACCTCTAAACCTGGAAAATACATTCAATGATTCAATAATTACCTGCTTGACTCGATGATCGACCAATTACAACACCAAATCGTTGATCAAATGCTCTAATAACTGCTTTAGGATTAAAGAAAGGGTTTAATTGCTTTGTTAATTACTAATGGCTGCTTAATCACATCTAATGGCAGCCCTAAACCCTTAATCCCGTTTTTTGCTTTCAACCTATGTCAAAATCAGCCCTCGGACTTCTATATCCTTCATTATTGGTCACAAACTGCATTATTGACCATATACAACATTAGTCCTTCATTAAAAGGCACTACATAGCCTTTAAGCGACATTAAACACACTTTTATTCGTCATTAGTATTTAGGCTCTCAAACCTAACTACTTTATCTACGTTAATCACACATGGCCACATTCAAATATTAAGTAAAGACTTAACGACACCCCAAATTGACTTAACGGCATTAGTCAAACATTACATAAAAGTTCGGGATGTTACAATTTCTCCTTGTTTAGTATGCCACATGCTGTGTGCAACAAGTTGGAATCTATGCGGGCTAAATTCTTTTGGGGAGCAAACGAGGTACATAATAAAATTTTTGGATTAAATGGGATCTGGTCTTGGCCAACAAGGATCATGGTGGGCTCGGGTTCGGTAGTCTTCATGCTTTTAATATGGCCCTTTTATATAAATGGAGGTGGAGATTCCATAGTTGTTCAGAGGCTTTGTGGGTTAGAATTATTAAAAACCTCCATCCAAAATTCAACCAGCTTAATGGTCACGAGTCTATTGATAGAAAACCTGGTCCATGGCATAAAATCATGTATATTGCGAAAAAGCTTCATCAGGATGGGCTGGTACCTTGGTCCGTGATAAAAAAGAAAGTTGGTAATGGAGTTTCGACCCGATTTTGGCATGATATATGGTACAATGATCAACCTTTAGCTGTGCAACATCCACGTCTCTATAGTTTGGAAGTCAATAAACAGGTTACAGTTGGAGAACGTTGGAATGGGGCGACATTTTCTTGGAATTGGAGACGTCCTATAAGGGGAGGGATTGAAGAGGCTCGGTTGCGTGACTTATGTGATTGCATTTCTCGGGTCACGATTGTCCAACAGCAAGATAAGTGGATATGGGATGGTATCCAAATGGACTCTTTCACAGTCAATGGTATGAGAAAACACATTGATGACATTATGCTTCCTCGTAGCTGTATTGCTACAAAATGGAACAAGTTTGTGCCTCGAAAGGTCAATATCCTAGTGTGGCGGGTTCTAAAGGATCGCCTTCCAACCAGGTTTAATTTATGGTTCCGTGGTGTCCTCGACAACTCCTTAATTTGCCCGTCGTGTAGCAATGGTATAGAAACTATTCATCACTTATTGTCTGATTGTATTACTGCTAGAAGAGTGTGGGAGTCGTTATCTAAATGGCTTCACATTCATCTGCCTTATGAAAGCAATCACATTGAGTTTTTGGATGCTGTAACATCTCAAGGTTATAGTCACTTGGCAAAGAGCATCATCAACACGGTGATTCACACGACTTGGTAGGAATTATGGCGATTTAGGAACGAGTCTATTTTCAACCCTACAAAGAAAAGGGGCATGGTACTTGTCGAGTCTATAATTAGATTCTCATTTTTATGGTTCCGAAACAGGTACAAAAATCGGAATTTGAGCTGGGTTGATTGGCTTACCAATCCATTAATGAAGATTACGAGGGATACAAATTTGTTATAAATGGAAGTCATGTTGCTGTGCAAGTTTTGGTATCATGCTGTGGAATTTTTTGTGAATTGTAACATTTTGGTCGAGCTGGGCGAAAACAGACTTATGAACTTTGACCCTTGGAGGAGTTAAAGTTTTGAGAGGGATCTAGAATATGTACTTGTTTAGCTTACGCCTAGATTTGTAATGTTTGTATATTCTTGTTTCTAGCGTCTTGCTAGTGAATTTGTTTAATATAATTATGCCGTTCAAAAAAAATATAAACGTTTATTTACAGTCCATGGCTAAGCTTCCAACTGGAATTTAATGATATATTATTCGTAAAGTAGACGTTAAAGATAATTCCTCAAAAGCTTTTTTGTTAATAAAAATGAAAACTCTTTTTAGGAAAGGTTATTATTAACTATTAGTTATTTATTAATAAATTAGTAATTAATTAATAGAAAAATATATATAACAAAAGGTTGGATGCCCACTAAATGGGTGATATTTTTCAAGTTATTCTTAATATAACAAAAGAAGTTTTTACCGGTTTCAATCGCAATAGACATTTTAAAAGTACGGTCCTAAAAAAGACATTCGGGACAAGTTGGAGTACTTTTCAACCAAATAACCCTTTTTTTATATTTATTGTCATCGTAAACAACTTTTCAGAAACCTGTCACTGAAGATACATAACTAGTACTTCCCTAAAATAATCAGCCATGATTACTGGTATTTTCAGTTTTATCTAATGTATTGAGTTCGATTTTTAAAGATAACAAGTTTTAAGTTTTTTCATATTGAATACTTGTAACGGTCCATAATTAATATTTAGTTGTCTAGGGTACCTCCAAAGCGTCACCATTATACAGTGAAGTTTCCCTGATTTTATATCCCGATTGAATGTTCGAAAGAAAATAAGATATTAAATTAAGACAAACACAATCGAGTTATAAATACGTATTTGTTCACCTAATACCTGGAACTGCTGATAGTGGCGGCGTTATGTATCCCAAAAACATAACTTTTCAACAGGAGTTTACAACTTTTATTTATTTAGTAAGGAGTTGAATCTGAAAAACTAAATTTTTTATGAAAACAAGATGCATGAACATAAAGATGGTAGTGTGTAACTGTTTTTCTCATTTTTAATATATCTTTCAAGTTTTAAATATTTTTCTTATTTTTTCTCTTGTCTTGCTTGTAATTTACTATTTTGCAAGCTTATAAACTAAAGATCCGGGATGAATCTAGATTATGTAATTGTCATATTTATAGATTTTTTTATTTTGTATCTATGACCTCTGGTACCTTGATAGTTGGTATTTCTTATTAATAAATTTTTTATAAGTTCCGTCTTTTTCATTCTAATAAATTTAAATAGACAATTTTTTTTTCATGTTTCTGCTGCTTGTTATTTATCTGGTCATTCGTAAAATATTTATTTAGTAAGGAGTTGAATCTGAAAAACTAAATTTTTTATGAAAACAAGATGCATGAACATAAAGATGGTAGTGTGTAACTGTTTTTCTCATTTTTAATATATCTTTCAAGTTTTAAATATTTTTCTTATTTTTTCTCTTGTCTTGCTTGTAATTTACTATTTTGCAAGCTTATAAACTAAAGATCCGGGATGAATCTAGATTATGTAATTGTCATATTTATAGATTTTTTTATTTTGTATCTATGACCTCTGGTACCTTGATAGTTGGTATTTCTTATTAATAAATTTTTTTGACCGTTTTGAAAAAAAAAGAAACTTGCAAAAAATTGTTTTTATTTCTTTTTAGAAAAAAGTTGTCCGTATAACAATCGATTGTATCACTCAACTTTAAACTTCTAGTGTCCTTCCAGTTGTTTTCTCTTTAGATATATCATTTTCTCAGTTTAAAAAAAAAACTTTCTACTTAAATAAAATTTTGGTCTCAAAATTATTGGAACCGTACAAGGCACAGTACTGTCCAAATGAGAAATGATTGGGAGGCCTAATAAACAAACCTAATAATTAGCCTAACCACTAGAATATTGCCATGTGTACATTTCACTAATTACTATAAAACTTAAATAATTTTTTCCCATTTTACCCCTAACATTAATGTATCTGACCTTTTTTTCTTCTTCTTTGTATCTCTATCCATTTAATTTAATATGTTTTCATTGATTTTTAACCTCACGGTTTAACATACAAACACAAATGTAAGTCTCTTCTAGATGCATATTTACATTTATTTATATTTACATAAATCGATCATAAAAACTATATAATTAATTTATTATCTCGCAAACAATAAAGCACACTCAGATATTAAAATTGGTCTAGAAGCATTGAGTATTACAATTATAGTATATATCCATGGTATATGATAAGCACGCATTATATAATATTCAAATCGATGTACATATTATTTGATGTAGAGCCCTACGGCTTACTTTGTAACATAATTATAGTATGATTACACCATAAAGAAATTCAAATTCAACCACAAACAAAGCAATAAAGAGAATTACATGGATGTTCATATACTCTTCAAAAGAAATAAGAGAATAATAAATCTTTTAGCGGAAACAAACAAATCAATAAAATACACCAACATAAAATAGATTATGAAAAGCAGGCCTAAATCTCATAACAAATTAACAATTAAAATATAAATTAGGGTTAATAAAAATAAATTAGTGTAAAAAATTTATGCAGAAAGTCTTACCTCACGTCTAAGTATTAGAATATAAAGTCAAGTTATGTATTTGATTAGTTTGACAATTTGATACTAAAAATTAAGGGTATTATAGTCACAAAAAAAAACAATTAATGGACTCCAAAAAATAAAAATACAAGTGGCATTAGGCTTAATTTTATGCCTTAATATTAGGTCTCCCAATCATTTCTCCTGTCCAAATATGTAGCGGAGATCATTATCTTTTGTTATATATATCTATAGTCCCTTATAAAGTAAACTGCCTCCTCCCTCCTTAGTTTTAAGAACTGAAATGACTCATTTACCACCAGCTTTTATACCTCTCTATATCTATTTTACAAATTCGGACTAAAATGCCCTTACAACCCGTATGTCTCCCTCACGCAAAAAACATCGGGAAAAACAGAACATACAATTCGTCCCCCTCCGCCGTGTCAGCTCTCCGGCCGCAATCACCATCCGATCCATCATGGGTTTTTATTTCACCATCCGATAAGCTTTTGTATTATCAATTTTGGGGGTTACCATTCAATCAGATTTAATATCATCAAATTTGTAAGGGCATTCATCAGATTTTGAGGGCTTATATCATCAATTTTGGGGGGTTGCATCAGATCCGATCATCAATTTTAATGAAACCATCATCATCATCTTTGGGGGGTTTCATGAAATTAGGTATGTTCAATTTTGGGGGGTTTCATGAACGTTTCCATTATTATGTTAAGTTAAATTTATCTTACCAGTTCATATGTATCGATCTTTATTTTCTGGTAAGTATATATTTACTGCTCGCCTTATAGTCCTGATGTACGGGGTCTCATGTAACATGCCACTACTTAAGTTCAACTTGGTTACTCTAATTTATGTCTTTGTAAAAGAGGATTTGTGGGACAAATCAAGCCTAATGGTCCATCTTTGACCATTACCGAACCTATACAACCCACCAAAATTTTGCATATTTATTAGTTAAAATGCTATTGTGAAATGTTGACCTCTAATATGATTCCAATCTTGCAGATTTATGGGTTTCGGCGACACTTCAAGTTGAGGTGTGGAGCATGGAAAGTAGCTTTTATGCAGATGGATGGAGAACCATGGAAATAACCCATGAACAACGAGTCCTTAACATTTGTGGATATCAAAATGGTGCCTTTTGAGTCATTATGGTCTGCGACTCAGCTATGGCAAGTAAACTGTGTTAAATAGTTGTTTAAATGTGCTTGTTTATCAAGTTTTATGATATACGAGTAGTGAAATACATGAGTGAGAGATCAAGAGGTGTAGATTTTTAATGACAGAGCTGCTATCTTTGCCATCTTTCATAAGCCACACAATCTGTATTTTACGGCGAATGAAACTTTAACCTTTGTACATAATCTTACCTGTTTCTCCAAGAATAAAATCCTCAATATCCTCATGGACCTGTTTATACTCATTATAACAATCTTTATCACGTTTCTGGAAGCAATGTTGTGAAATTTGACGGACATTCAAGTAGAGCTTTAAGCTGTAACTTTGTATCGTATATATTTATTTCATCTTGCTTGGTCACCAATGAAACAAGATGAAAACCGTCTTTTTCCTTGGTAAGGCCGATATAACAACGTATGAAGCCCTACTAAATGTATTTTGATGCAGTTTGGAGAGCAAAAAGATACTACACAGGCAAACAAATTTACATTGGCTGAGTTGCTTGAGTGTTTTCCTTGGATTGAATCTTTCGCAATCTCACAGTCTTAATAATGGAGGTAACATTTTAAGTTGAATACTTTCCAATTAAAACAATGTCTATGCTAAGACAAATTTGCAGGTTCCGTAAAGTACTTTGGTTTAGGAGGTATACCACATACATTTTCAATTCCACCAATTCACTTGGTATCCATAATGCATTTCTCTCTATATATAGCGGAATATATATTAATAAAGGTAGCAATGGATAAGCGAGTCCGGAGCTAACATTTAGCCATGATTATAACATTGATTAACTCTTATCCCCATCTTGGTTAAAATTGTTTAATGCCAGTGAACTTAACCAAGGTATTTTATCTTTTTGGGTGTGTTTGAGTTTGGCTGTTGATTAACTATAATGGCTAATATTGTATCTCATGTTTGCTTCAAGTTTAGTTTCTGGTGGAAATCATGGCATCGACGTTGATGATTTGAGGAAAAATCTTTTTTTAATCTACTGCCTCTTATGTTTGTTCAGATTTTGAAGATGTATGACCAACATCCATCGGCATTTGAAAAGGATCTGGTGGCCAAAGAGTTGTGGTTTAGATGAAACGAGTTTTATTCGACGACGTTTTTTTACTTTTGTAACTATTGGGAGAGTCACAAGCTTTCATATCATAAATTGTTTTGAGATATTAAATGTGCTTTATATAGATAAAAGTTGTTGCAATTGTATAGTCCTTTTTTAATTATGACAAAATTAGTTGATGATTTATAATAATGTAATGTTTGAATGATCGGGTTGTATTATTATTTATTAAATGAACAATCCTATTGTTCTAGAACGGGTAAAACCGGTTAGTTTTATCAAACAGGGATGTTTTGATGTGCAAATTTGTTGATTGAGCATTTTATTCGTTTGGTCGTAATTATTTAGTTGGGATTTATAAAGCTCGTGATATAAATAGACTCTGCTGGTGTTCAACATAAGAAAAACTAACAGAAGTCGGATCAATGTATAACACGAGAGGATTGATGAGCTAAATGAAAATGAGTCTTGCGTGTAAATTATCGTTGTCGACGTATTGTGCGGGTTCATAATAAACATGTAATTTCTTACGGCGCTGCAACGCGCGGGCACCCATCTAGTAACTTATAATTATAACAGTTTTTGTATAAAAAGTAATGTTTAATAGACATTTGATTCTCTATATATAACTTACGATATAACTTATGTACATTTAATTAAGCTAGTAAAGTATGCGTAAGAATTACGAACCATGAAAAATTATATACCACTATCTAAATATTAAATTTCACACTTAAAAATAAATATTTAAAAAATAAACACATTGTGCTCATCTCTCACTTTCAGCATCAGCATCAGCATCAGCATCATAAAGGTATCTTCAGCTTTCATTACAAAATAAATATAAAAACAAATTAAAAGAAAGAAAAGGAAAATTTTTATATAAAAGAAAAAGAATTACTTAAAAAACAAAAATGAAATGCATATGGTGCATCAAAACATGTACATTACTTTGTATTTTTCTTACACACGTTATAGGTGGGATAGTAAACAGTGATACTGTGCAAGTGTGTTGTGTTTATTTAAGGAATCTTATTATAGATTTTAATAATAATTAAAAGGAATCTTTGATATTATTATTCACCAAATTGCTCTTTAATCAAAGTGGTAAAATCTTTTCTCATTTTTCATCACTACCACTAATCTAATCAACTTTTCTTTTTTCTTATAAACTAATAATATATAATATAATCTATATCTATATATAGAGTTAATTTCATTACATACCCCTAAGGTATGCCATATTTTCAAGTTTTGCCCCTCTTATTTTCTTGTATTATTACATACCCCTGTGGTGACTTTTTGTATCATTACATATCCCTAAGGCTAATGAGGGTATCTTAGTCTTTTTCACTATAAGAACCTTCTTTCCCAAATCAAAATATGTCTTCTTCTTCCCAATTCATTTATTCCTAAAACAAATCTACCAAAAACAAATTCATATTTATACATATGTATCCAAACAAAAATCCAAGATATGTTGCAAATCCATCAATATACATACACAACCTCCATGAAGTTATCTGCATCTTTGTATATGTCCTAGATCTATATCAATATGTATACACAATATATATGCATATACATACAAAATATATATATACATTGCAGATCTCTCTATCTGCCGTTGCTTTTCCCATTATTTGCTACTAGCCTACTACTAATTATTGGATCCAGCAAGTCTCGTTTTCCTCTTCCTTCTTTGTGACTATTACAACACCGAGAACCACCACCACCGATCGTACCACCATCTGCTACATACATCGGGTACCACCAAAACTCCATCCCAACGAAACTCACCACAACAACCAGTAACCAACTCTACCACCGCGCACCTACACTTACCCCACGACCACCTCCATCGAGAATCGCCAACTCCCAACCACCACAACAATCCAAAACAAGCACCTCCGTCACACCGGAAACTAAAAACCGAAGCAAAAGGAAGACAAAGAAAAAGACCCACATCCCCACCACTGCGGGTTACCGACCAACATCATTTTTTGGATTGGACTTGGTGCGTACAGTAAGTGGATTGGATTTGGTATTTGAAAAAATGTTTTTTTTAGCATTATCTTGAACTATTAATTAATTTGATTGTAGATTGGATTCTGGGTTCATTTCCATTGTAAAATGGTAGGATTGTCTCCGAATGGGGTGGATGTATCCATATGTGTGTTTTGTTATCTCAAATGGGTTAGTATTGAATTAAAGAAACAACAGTGGGTTAGTGAGTAATATGATTATTATTTGTTTTTGTGGGTTTGATTATGAATAGGATTGTTAAATTGGTTTGGATTTCTGATGGTTTGGTTTTGAGAAGAAATGGGGAAGAAGATAGTCAAAAAGACTAAAATAACCTCATGTGCAATGCACATGAGGTGGTTAACGGAGATCTAGAAACGGACGTTAGCGTGAGGGATATGTAATGATATGAAAAGTCACCATAAGGATATGTAATGATACGAAAAAACGAGAGGGGTGAAACTTGAAAATATGACATACCCCAGGGGCATGTAATGAAATTAACTCTTAATTTTTTGTTTGTGGGTTCTCTTTCATCAAAACTTTTTTTGGTTTGTTGCAGCAAATTTGGAATCTTTATAATTACATTACAACTTCATTCACTTAGAAAATGGCAGTACTGTTGTGAGCTTAATACTTTCTCTCAGGTGTGTGTGTTTTCTATCTTTTTTATGAAACATTTATGACTAGCTTTTCTACCTTTTTCTTATCCTAAGTTTTGTGTGTGTGTGTGTGTGTGTTTGCATATAAATCTGTTTATGTTTCTTATGATTATGCTTTGCTAGTTTGCTGTTTTAAGTTAAGCTTCTTGTTTTAAGCATGATTATTTTTTTTGGTTTTTTAAGTTTTTATTCCTTAAAGATGTCAATCTTTTTTATTTTGTTCTAATGCTTGATATTTTAGTGTTCCAATATCTATATTTGTAAAAATATTAATCTTGATTTGGGGTTTTTGGAATGGATCTTGAAAGTTTGTTTAGTGTTCATTTATACATATGGCTTTCTTTTTTGGTTTCTGAAACATATTAATATTCAAGAGTCATGGTTGTTGATAAATTTTGTTAATGGCAACTTTCTGGATTAAAGATAGGATTTTTGTTTATAGTTTTCCCTTTCTTTTTTTTTTGTTATATTGAAACATGTCTTCTTTGTTTTATCTAATCTCATGGTATTATCATGTGTTTTTGTGTAGTACTGAGGAAGATTTGTGAATCTGGTATAAATCTTTGGTGGGGTTAATAATCAATAATGATGTCAAGGTCTTACACTAATCTCTTTGAACTCGCGTCTGGTGAAGCACCATTACCATCATCCAGTTTTAGTAGGGCTGGGAAGAAGCTGTCCCGTGTGGCAACCGTGCCAGGGATATTATCGGAACTAGATGATGAAGGTTTTAGCTCAGATGCCCCATCATCCGTTACTCAAGATCGGATGATCATTGTAGGAAACCAACTTCCCCTAAGGGTCCAGAAACGACCCGATGGAAGTTGGTGCTTTAGTTGGGATGAAGATTCCCTTCTTTTGCAACTTAGGGACGGGCTAGGGGAAGATGTAGAAATCCTTTATATAGGTTGTCTTAGAGAAGACATAGACCTGAAAGATCAAGATGATGTTGCTCAGGATTTGCTTGAAAACTTTAAATGTGTGCCCGCCTTTATACCCCCTGAGCTTTTTAGTAAATTCTATCACGGGTTCTGCAAACAACACTTATGGCCATTGTTTCACTACATGCTTCCGTTATCACCGGACCTTGGAGGTCGGTTTGACCGGTCCCTTTGGCAAGCATACGTTTCGGTTAACAAGATCTTTGCTGATAAAGTAATGGAAGTGATTAGTCCAGATGATGATTTTGTTTGGGTACATGACTACCATTTGATGGTTCTACCTACTTTTCTAAGAAAAAGATTTAATAGGGTGAAGCTTGGGTTCTTTCTTCATAGCCCGTTTCCATCCTCCGAGATATACCGAACCCTTCCTATAAGAGACGAGCTTTTACGTGCACTTCTCAATTCCGACCTTATTGGATTCCATACTTTTGATTACGCGAGACATTTTCTTTCATGTTGTAGTAGGATGCTTGGTTTATCGTATCAATCTAAACGGGGTTATATCGGGCTCGAGTATTATGGCCGTACGGTAAGCATCAAGATTTTACCCGTCGGAATTCATTTGAAGCAGCTTCGAAATGTTCTTGATCTACCTGAAACTGAATCAAAAGTTGCAGAGTTAAGAGATCAATTTCAAGGTCAAACTGTGTTGCTTGGTGTTGATGATATGGACATCTTCAAAGGCATAAGCTTGAAACTTTTGGCGTTCGAGAATTTGCTGACTCAACATCCTGAAAAAAGGGGTAAGGTGGTTTTGGTCCAAATTGCAAATCCTGCTAGAGGTCGAGGGAGGGACGTTCTTGAGGTCCAATCAGAGACTCATACAACCAGGGAAAGGATTAACAGGAAATTTGGTCGGCAGGGTTATGTGCCTGTAATCTTGATTGATAGCCCGCTTCAGTTTTACGAGAGGATTGCTTATTATGTGATTTCTGAGTGTTGTCTTGTCACTGCTGTAAGAGACGGGATGAATCTGATACCGTATGAATATATTATATGTAGACAAGGAAATGATAAGCTTGACGAGACTTTAAGGCTAGACCCGTCACTTCCCAAAAAGAGTATGTTAGTTGTCTCTGAATTCATCGGATGCTCACCATCTCTAAGTGGCGCCATCCGTGTCAACCCATGGAATACTGACTCAGTGGCTGAAGCTATGGATTCAGCACTGGTTTTTTCTGAAGCTGAAAAACAAATGAGGCATGAAAAACATTATAGATATGTTAGCACCCATGATGTTGCATACTGGGCTCGTAGCTTTTGGCAAGATCTCGAGAGATCATGCAGGGATCATGTGAGGAGAAGATGTTGGGGTATTGGGTTTGGATTAGGGTTCCGTGTGGTTGCATTGGATCCAAATTTCCGGAAGCTTTCGGTCGAGCATATTGTTTCAGCTTACAAACGGACCAAAAAACGTGCCATTTTGGTGGATTATGATGGGACTATGACACTGCAGAGTTCAATCAGCACCAGCCCAAGTTCAGAAGTTATAGGAATAGTGAATAGTTTGTGTCGAGACCCGAAAAATGTTGTTTTTATCGTTAGTGGGAAGGATAGAGTCACGTTGACCGAATGGTTTTCACCGTGTGAAAAATTGGGTGTTGCAGCTGAGCATGGTTACTTCCTGAGGTTCCAGCTCTTTACATTTGATTGTCTTTTGTAGATGTGTCAATCTCGACCCATTTACTTCTCAGTTGATGATCCTGGGTTATGCTATATTCATAATGGGTCAAACGGGTAAAACATATATTTTTATAGGAATTAGGTCAAATGTTTTATAACAGTCTCCCAAAATATAATTTCAATGCAAAAAACTTTTTAGATCATTACACAAAACCAGATTATAATTTCAAAATTAGAGCTTCTGTAATGATATATGACATGCCTGGGACCCAACCCAGCACACCCATTTTTCCATCTCTAGAGTTTGGTTCTATAGTACATTCTAAATTGACCAATTGACATTTCTTTCAATAAAATTTCCTGTTGTGACCTGTTACCTAACATGGCCGCTTTGGCACCTCTAGTCTCTAGAGCTCCCTCTAACAGCTTATTCAAACTTTACCACAAACCTTATTCAAACTTTACGACAAACCTTTTCTAATTATGAAGTTACCCAAGTTTTTGTTTTCACAAACTGAACTTTTCCATGGGCAGGGAAAATAAGGATGCAGAGTGGGAAACTTGTGTTGCGGTACCGGATTTCTACTGGAAACAGATTGCAGAGCCGGTGATGAAGTTGTACACGGAAACAACAGATGGGTCAACCATTGAGACCAAAGAGAGTGGACTTGTTTGGAATTATCAATATGCCGATCCAGACTTCGGATCGTGTCAAGCTAAGGAGCTTTTGGACCATTTGGAAAGTGTTCTTGCTAACGAACCCGTTACAGTCAAGAGTGGGCAAAACATCGTTGAAGTTAAACCACAAGTTAGAACTCTCTTGCCTTTTCCCTTTTGTAGTTGATAGTATATATTTTGCCATTTATTGTGTCTGTTTACAGCATGGAGTATAAATTTGCTACAAGTGTTGTGACAATCTGACCCGGCACGTTTTGAAACATGCTGAAGTTATCCATTTTGACCTGAACCCATTTTGACATGTTACCTGGCTATCCTTTTCTGTGCCTGTAGTAAGACTTATCGACTTTTGGATAAAAATTACTATCGATTGATAGTCATACACGTTGCCACTTTATAAAGGATAAATTAGAAAACATACTGGGATTTTTAATGTCAAATGGATGTGATTTATTGCAATTTCAAAAAACACTTGACTATCTGATGTGTAACTTGAGCATAAGTTTAATGAATTCGTTCTTGTTTATTAGGGGATCAACAAAGGGCTTGTTGCAGACCGTCTTTTGACAACAATGCAACAAAGAGGAATGGTACCGGATTTCGTTCTTTGCATAGGGGATGACCGCTCAGACGAGGACATGTTTGAAGCACTCACAAGAGCAATGACAGGCCCTTCTCTTTCACCAGTAGCAGAAGTCTTTGCTTGCACGGTTGGCAGAAAGCCAAGCAAAGCCAGATACTTTCTTGAAGACACAACCGAAATCCTGAGAATGCTGCAAGGACTTGCTACTGTGTCTGAGCTGCATTCGCTAAAAAACGTAGCTAAAGGTGTTCAAAAAGTATCCATCGAGTAGAAAGAACTTACAGAAGTGCTATTTTTCGCGCTCATGGTAGTTAGGTTGCTTGTGAATAATCACCGTTCTCCGAATTCATCATTAATGGAGAAGATTAGTTTCCATGTCTAGAAGATCTTTGGTGCTTTATGTGAAATTATTGTTATAGAGAGTATTGTAGCTGGTAGTTTGAACTCTAAAACAAATAAGTTGACTTCTGTTACAACAGGTCAAACTTTTAAGGATATATCATATATGTATCATTTGCTTGAAATTATGATCAACCTTTGGTCTGCTATTTTCCCCTCGGATAACCTTTACAATAGTAAGTAAGAAAAGAAGAAACATGTGATTACAAGAAAATGTGGGATCTGTTCGAGAACAGAATACAAATTATTCGATAAGATATATATATTGTTTTTCTCAAACTATGTTAACATAAAAATCTTAATGCTCTTATTCCATTAGCATGTTATGAAAGACCTTAGAATCGACCACTACAATACACTAAATATTTTTGAAGGTTGTAAATTTGGTGCATCAAATTCAATTTTGCTTGTGCATTCACATGATTGATTAGGACATCCACACATTCTGTCTTTTTTCTTCTTTCTTTTTTCTTTGTCTTTTTTCCCTGCTTTCTTTCCATTTTTTTGGTGTTCTCTAAAAACTAAACCGTTTGAGACCTTCAACACATACACGCAAATCATGTAAACGTCTTAATAGCAAATTGGGATTTCGGCATGGCCTCACAAACATTGAGCAAACCGAAAGGACTTTGATCCTTAAACCTCCCACTTTTTGTCGAAACTACTAGGTTCATAACTAATCTAGCATCCCTTTGGGGTAGTCATAAACTTGCAACACTGGTGAATTTATTTAGAAAGTGGCATACAATATGGCCTAGGTCAGTGACCTCCATTGCACTTTACGGAGGGGTGCTGCCTTAAGGTCGGCCCAAGTGATCGAGCCTACACCAAATTTAATGTTATCAAAATTTGTATTCATACTCCTATATAAAAGAGGAACTCCCTACTCAAATCTCAAATTACAACTCTAAACTACTAAAAATACCTCTATAATTTAAATATTCCCACCTAATATACCTATAATGCCTTTAATGAAATAATTTATAACATAAACCCCTCAATTATTAAAATAACTACACAACATCCTTTAACATCAATTACTTTTACATTTATCACCATTGTCGCCCCCACCACTCGTCACCGCCACCACCTGTCGTCGCCGCCGCCACCACCATCGCCGTCGCATTGCGCGGACATATGACTCGTCTAATAGCAAAATATAATCTTGAGGAAGGTGGTAAACCAATATAGATTAGATATTCTTCTATAAATTAAGAAACAAAGTCTAGAATTAAAAGTAAATATTAAATTTAATATATCTATATCTATATATAATGTAATGATGTTGATTTTGAAGAGAGAATAGATAAGCAGATTGTTTGATTTTCTAATGTTGATTTCGAATTCCAGATATACGTCTTGCGAGCTGTGACTTTCGTAATAGAGTATTTTCATCAAATTGACCAACTTTGACTTTTCTTAGGGCATAACGAGTTATTATGCCCCCACGTTGCTGCGGGGCATGCTTTATACATGACAAATTTCTAGATACAAACAATATATAGCAGTATTAGTGTAATACAGATACATCTATGTCAAACTTTCAAACCTAAATTTTTTTAAAAAAGAAACGAAAGCTATAATAATAATAATAGTTAAGAAAACAAAACGTATACGAAAAATAAGAATAATTAGATTTATTAAAAAACAATGAACAAAAAAACTATATGAATGCAAATAATGACACTCGAACACGTGATATAATATAGTGTTTTGCTTTAAATGTTGATCAACGTAAAACGTAACGATAATGAAAATATTATATTAAAAACATTATATATATAGCAACATGGTGAAAATCATCAAAATCAAATGTTTAAAGGTAAAACCGTAAATATGTAAAAGTTGTTTGATAGAAACATGAGAACCTAAAAGTTTTGTATCAAATAACTGAAAATGAAAATTTGATAGGGTGCAAAAGTTAAAAAAAAACGTTAGGGGTAAATATGAAAAAAGGCAAAGTCATGTTAATGCTTTAAAGGTAAAAGGTGTCACGCTTGCGCTGAGAATGGTTTTTGTTGGAAAGAAATCTCCTCTCTAATTATGTTTATTTGATTAGTCAAAGTATTTATAAGTTTCCTAGTAATTTTATGCTGTAGCTTGTATATTTATATTATTCATTCTGATTCTGATCATTATCAAAACCTAATATGGTATCAGCCTAATTACGGTCTTTTTTTTTCCTCCTCTCTGCTTCATAACTCCTTTTTCTTTGCATCTTCTATGGTTTCCTCAAACGATTCTTCTCTCCCCATGAACACTCTTATTCATATGCTCACCATTAAATTAACCTCCTCCAACTATCTAGTTTGGCCCATCAAAATTGGATGCGGTTTGTTGATGGCTCATACTCCGCCCCGTCAAAAACCATTCAGGTTGAAAACAAGGAAAACCCGAATCCAGCCTATGGCTTGAAACCGATCAGAAAATTCTCCTCATCCTTCAATCTTCTCTTTCGGAAGAGGCTATGGCACAAGTTTTGGGCCTCTCTTCTTCTTCCTCTGTCTGGAAGGCTTTGGAATCGGCTTATTGTCATGATTCAACGGAGCATGCCCAAAATCTCAAAGATTCATTGCGCCTATTGAAAAAGGGTAACCTTTCTGTCTCTGATTTTACTAAAAAATTCAAAGCCATTTGTGATAAACTTGCAGCCATTGGGTTCCCGATGTCGAAAAAAGTCACATGTTCCTTTGTGGTTTAGGACCCGCGTTTGAATCTTTTTCAATTGCCCAACGAGCAGTTCAACCGAAACCATCGTTTCGTGACTTAACTGCCCAAGCTGAGGGGATCGTCCCTTCATGGCTCTACCTCTTCTCCTGTTGCTTTTACTGCTCGTCACTATACTCCACAGTCTTCTCGTGGCAAAGGCAGGGATGGTAGTGTTGGGTTATATAACAAATTATCAAATTAAATCACAAAGCGCGCAGCGGAAAATTAATCTATGTAATTAATTAATTATCCAAGGATAGAAACATGTACCTTTGATTTGAAGAAAAATAAAGTAAGAAACTTTATGAGGATTTGAAAAAAATAAAGTAAGAAACTTTATGAGGATTTGAAGTAAATCCCTCTACGTTTGCACACACGACACACGAATGTACGTATGCTAGTACTTGATCACGAACCGAAACACTTGGCTTTCTCTCTTTGATTTGTCAAACAACTAAAACCGAAAATCCCTTTGTTCTTGGGAGGTTCGGCCGAATGGAAGAAAAAGAGGAGAAGAAGAAGTTGGGGAGGAGCTTTGTTTTTCCCTTTTTATAATCGCTCTAAACCCTTTTTCGTGTTTGATACAAATTAGGATTAGTATTTGATACAAACTAGGATTAGTATATTAGAAAAACAAGTTAAGTTAATGGTTTAAAACCATTAACAAAAACCGGCCCCCCTTTTAATTATAATTAGGAAACTTCTAGAATCTCCTAATTACAAATTAAGTCCTCCTTAACTAACGCCGTTAGCTAGTAACCGTTAGTTTTTAACGACCACTCGTTAATTGAAATCGTGATCATATTAATTAAATACATTAAATATATTAATTAATATTAAATACATTTGTGTCGAGACGTGTGACCCCGTAGGCTTAAATCATTTCTGGACATACGTTCATTTTTACATGATCATATACTAACAGCTCCCACTTGAGCTCGTAATAAATGAAGGTAATAACATTGGTTAGCATCTAGCAACACGCCAATGCTCCCAGAAATATTTAAGTATAGTTTCTTAAAGTATATTTAAATGGTTAAGGCATTTATTCATCCCTTTGTTCAGATACCATGTTAAACATGAATATGGATCAATGTCATTTCATGATTTAACGATTCTGTTTCTCATTCCATAACTAATTAATGATTACCAAATATAAACGAGAACCATCTGGATTTATTTGGGCACGGCCATGCAAACATCTTAATTAGTCCTAATGAGGGGCCCAGTGGTATCATTCTCCAACTATCAGTTGGAGGAACAAATCCTGTATTGACTACACGTGTCAGTCATCATACTTCAATACACTTTCTGAAAATAGCCCTTTATGTACTCCCTTATTCAGGAGAGTTAGAACTATATCAAGTAAGTGCAATCCATATATGCTGACCTGCTTGTATCTCAAGTCAAAGGATCAATAAAGTAACCATTTACGAATTTCACTTAATGACGCTGATCCATAAAGTGATGAATTCGTTAGTGGGGTAGTCCGATATGCATCAACTATGGATATCATGTGAGTTTGGTGGAACCATCCATTATATATTCCAAGAATATAACCAATCGCTCAGATTTGTCTTAGTTTAATCGACAATGGACAATTCAGAATATTTATTAAAATATTCAAGGATTAAACATGCAAATATAGGATACAATTAATATTAAATGAAATCAAACATATCAAGTACTTTATTTCATTATGAAAAATATAAATTGTTTAACATCCCTTATCCAAATACCGAAACAACAGATTTACATGAAATAACTAGCTAATTTAAGTCCTATGCCCTCGGCATGCCTTTCAAGCTTGGACCTAGACAAAGCTTTTGTGAAAGGATCAGCTAAGTTAAAATCTGTGTGAACTTTGAGTAATTTGATCTCCCCTAGTTCGATTTGCTCACGAACATAGTGATATCGTCTAGCATAATGTCTGGCACCTTTCTGAACTCCGGGTTCGTTGGCAATGATTAATGCACCAGTATTATCACAGTACATATCAGTGGGTAAGTCACTTGAGGGGATCACGTCAAGCCCGCTAATGAACTTCCTTATCCAGACTGCTTCCATTGTAGCTTCTGAGGCGGCAATGTACTCAGACTCTGTTGCAGACATGGCAACTGTAGTTTTCTTCTTGCTTTTCCAATCCACAGCACCTCCGTTAAGAACGAAGACGAATCCTGACTGAGACTTCGTGTCATCTTTATCAGTTTGAAATCCAGCATCACAGTATCCGGTTACTTTGAGCTCTAGGTCTGGATTTCCTCCATACACCAAAAACATATCTTTAGTAGCCCGTAGGTACTTCAGAATGCTCTTAATAGCAGTCCAGTGACTTTCACCTGGATTCTGTTGATATCGGCTAACGATGTTTTGCGCGAACGCCACATCGGGTCTAGTGCATCTTACCGCATACATAATAGATCCCACAGCCAAAGCATAAGGAACTCTTTGCATACGCTCCACCTCATTAGGTGTAGTAGCACCCTGTTTGACAGATAAACTAAGTCCTTCTTGCATAGGTGTAAACCTACGCTTAGAATTCTCCATCTTGAATCGCTTCAAGACCTTATCAATATAAGCACTTTGACTTAGTCCAATTAATCGCTTTGATCTATCTCGGTAGATCTTGATTCCAAGAATAAATGCCGCTTCTCCTAAATCTTTCATGGCAAAACACTTTCCAAGATGGGATTTAACATCTTGCAACATTGGAATGTGTTTTCCTATGATCAATATGTCAGTCAACATACAAGACAAGGAAAGTAACATTACTCCCACTAGCTTTGCGATATACACATGGCTCATCGGGATTTTGAACGAAACCAAACTTTTTGATTTCTTCATCAAACCGCTTGTTCCAACTTCTTGATGCTTGCTTTAGTCCATAAATGGACCTTTGAAGCTTGCATACTTTGTTGGGATGTTTTGGATCAATAAAACCTTCAGGTTGATCCATATAGACTTCTTCATCCAAGTAACCATTTAAGAAGGCAGTCTTAACATCCATTTGCCATATCTCAAAGTCATAGTACGCAGCTATGGCTAAGAGAATCCTAATAGCTCTTATGTCTGCAACTGGAGAAAAGGTCTCATCATAGTCAACACCGAAACGTTGAGTATAACCTTTCGCCACGAGACGAGCTTTATAGGTGTGTACATTTCCATCCATGTCCGTCTTCTTCTTGAAGATCCACTTACACCCAACAGTTTGAGCATTTTGTGGAAGATCAACCAAGCTCCAGACTTGATTGTCTTTCATGGATTTCATTTCCACCTTCGTAGCTTCAAGTCATTTTTCAGATTCCGGATCTGATAATGCAGCTTTGAAATTCGGAGGCTCATCGAGATCTCCTAAAACGTTTTCTTCTACCATCAGACATAATCTGTCAGTAGGACGTCTTGTCCTTTCGGACCTACGAAGTGGAATCGCTTCATCATCATCGACTTGAGGTTCATCACTTTGAACATTCCCCCCCCCCAAGTTGATGATTGCTAGGAGCTTCAGAAGGTGACACATCTTCCTCTTGAGTCTCATCAAGTTCTACAACCCTCCCACTGTTCTCTGGAACTAATTTCTTTTCAAAGAATTCAGCATATCGAGCAACGCGAACAGTGTTTTTTACGGGATCATAGAAGTCGTAACCCATCGTTTCCTTAGGGTATCCGACAAAGATGCACTTAGTAGTTCTGGGTTCAAGTTTGTCAGGCGTATCGCGCTTCACAAGTGCCTCACATCCCCAGACTCTTAAGTAAGACAGAGTAGGAACATTTCCATGCCATAATTCATATGGTGTCTTGTCAACCTTCTTGGTTGGAACCATATTGATAATGCGTACAGCAGTCTCTAGAGCATAATCCCAAAACAAAAATGGGAGAGTCGTAAGGGTCATCATAGATCTCACCATGTCTAGCAAGGTTCGATTTCTCCTTTCAGACACTCCATTATGTTGAGGAGTGTATGGAGGAGTAAGTTGTTGGACAATTCCACACGCTTTCAGATAATCCTTAAACTCTTGGCTTAAGTATTCACCACCTCGATCCGAACGAAGAATCTTGATGGTTTTGCCGAGTTGATTTTCTACTTCATTTTTAAACTCTTTGAATGTTTCAAACACTTCATGTTTATGTTTAAGCAAGTAAACATAACCATAACGACTGAAATCATCCGTAAAAGTTATGAAGTAGCTAGCTCCTTTTCTTGACACATGTCTAAATGGGCCGCAAACATCGGTATGAATGAGTCCAAGAAGATCTTTAGCCCTCTCTGGTTTATTCAAAAAAGGTTTTCTTGTCATTTTTCCGGAAACACATGACTCGCATTTATCAAATGATTCATCATTTAATTGCAAAATCCCTTCACGTTGAAGTCTTTCAATGCGATTTTTGCCAATGTGTCCAATGTGTCCAAGACGACAGTGCCACAGATAAGTAGAGTCCAAGTTAGTCTTGACTCTTTTGCTAACATTATACATTGAATTATTTGAATCACAACCACGCATATCAATTTCATAAATACCATCACAAGCAATAGCATCAAAATAATGAACATTATTTTTAGAAACTGAAATACCATAATCATTAAAAACATTAATGAATCCGTTGTCTTTCAACAAAGAAACTGAAACTACACCTCTAGTAATAGAAGGTGCATAATGACAATTGTCTAAAACAATAATTAAACCGGAAGGAAGAACTAAATGATATTCTCCAATAGCTTCAACAGGTGCTGGTAGACCATTGCCCACGAACAGCTGCAAAACTCCGGGCTTCAGCTTCCTCCTTTTCCTAAGTGCCTGTAATTCATTACAGATATGAGTTCCACAGCCAGTGTCATAAACCCATGATTTACGCTTAGTAAAGGAAAATAATTCAATGGTGAAGATACCTGAAGTACTAGCAACGCTAGCTTGCTTCTTCTTCACATTCAACTCGGCAAGATACTTGTGACAGTTCCTCTTCCAGTGCCCGATTTCATTACAATGATGACAGGTCTGGTCTTTAGCCGGATGCTCTTTCTTAGCCGGAGGGGTTTTCTTTGGTTTGGGGGGATTAACAGCTTGCTTACCCTTGCCTTTACCATCAAACTTGCCTTTAGCTTGGTGCGATTTCTTAGCTTTCTGGATCTGACCCCCCTTTATCATAAGGACATTTGGGTCATTGGCCTTCTTTGGAATCGTCTTCTCATATTCAATGAGCATAGCATGAAGTTCATTGACGCTTTTTTTCATAGAGTGCATGGTATAGTTTTGCACAAAACCCTCATATTCCTTCGTAAGGGATTTGAGAATCATGCCAACTTTTACCTCTTTATGATAAGCGTACTCCATCGAATCCAATTTGTCAAAAATGCTCTTCATCTTGAGCACATGACTACTAACCGATTTTCCAGATTCAAGTTTCATGTCATGGAGTTCCACGACTAAGTCGAACAGTTCCACTCCAGCTTGTTTTTCATACAAGGATTTAAGTTCTGTGATCATATCATATGGAGTGTAGAGCTCGAATTGTTTTTGAAGCTCGGGAGACATGCTCGCAAGCATCAAACAACAAACTTCATTGAATCTAGTGTACTGAATCCTATATCAGCTTTTTCAGCTGCTGTGGATTCAGCACTTGGTTCGGTTGGCCATTGCCTTTCAATGACATCCATGCGTTCCTCAACTCTTAGAACAATTCTCAGTTGACGATACCAGTCATTGAAATTTGATCCATTAAGCTTTTCTCTTTCAAACATTTACCGAAAAGCATTGGTGTTTGTGGAAGGATTCATTGCCATCTACAAAACAGATTAAGTTCAAAAATCAGTATTTTCGATAATAAATCCTTAAGAAATCAATTACCCAATGTTTATCAAATAAACAATTAATTTCATTAAGGCTATGATCCAATTGACATACAATCATTTCATCAGTTGATCTGCTAGAAATGATCGTACTCAAAAGGTAAGTGACGAGCAGTAATTGCATTACATGTGCAATTCCTAGTGAGAATGGGACCTACAAATGACACTTGATTCATCAAGTGATTTGTAGTCATGTTTTGTCCCATCTTTTGCCACGGGTTAAGGTCTCACCGCTTAACTCGCTTTAAGTCGTCCAACCAAGAACGCGCAAATTTGTCCACCACTGTGTACCAGTGAGTGGGATTTGCCATGCAACTACCATTTCACCACTGTGTACCAGTGAGTAAAACAACAGCCACAAGTGTCCTTTACAAGTTGGATGGCAAATGACTTAAGTTTATTGGGTCAATCAATTTGATGTGTGATCAAAAAGTTATGTTTGAAGATTCATGCATATCTTCTAAACATAATATGTTTATAAAACTCATTTTTATTGCCTTTAAATACAAAAGAGCTCGGTAGCTCCATTTGAACTCACAAAGAAGCGCAAGGGCAAAGGTATGCGATAAACGCGATTTAAAAACCCGCCCTTTTAGGAGGCTAGCGCACTCCGACTTATACCTCTCTTAGAGTTTGTTCAAATGGGTGAGCCGGTGTATCTTTTGATTTTAGGGCACCAATTTTATAAACAAAATCTTATTTCGATATATTTAGTCAAGTTTATTTTTCCAAAAATAATTTTGCACACAATTTTCATAAAAAGGCAAAATTAAACTTACTAAATTTACAACTTAACACTTAAGGTAATCAACCTAATTTGGTCACTATGGTATAAGATTGGCTCCTCTTTCAAATGGAAAGAGACCACATGCATCAAGTTGCCTTGATTGCGTAAGCCAAAATATCTATAACAAATTTATCTACCATAAAAACAGGATGCTGATCTGGAAAATCCAGCAGCTTCACGACCAAATCTGGCCTTGAAGAAGGCCGAACTGGGCTTAGCACAAAACACAAAAGTTGTAGCCCTATGAGTCAAGCATCTTCTGTAAAGATTTCAGCTTCTAACTCCTTACGGTTGATTAGTTATGATTTTTTTAGTGAACTGGTGTCAAACAGGAACTTTCACAAAACATAATCACATTGTCACACAATTAATTATTCAATTATCTAGCATAATTAACCTTAATGATCAATATTTCATATCAATATATCTAAGTAATAATCATGAATAATTTGCATGAAAAATTCATGATTTTTACTTCTTTTAACAATTAAATAATTAAAAGGTACATCATAAACGCATGCAATTATCATATAATAATGCTTAAAGATCAAAACTTGGAATTAGGGTAAAAAAAAAAAAAATTTATTTATTCCAGATCTGATTTCGAAAATAATAAAAAAATAAAAAAAAAATATATATATATATATTTTTATCCATTATTTTATTACAATTAAACAAATTAATTAATAAAATAATCAATAAGAATTACATAAAATTCTAAAAAATATAAAACCCTAACCCCCCTCAAATTTTGATCTTTTTGGTAATTAATAATCACATAGTAGGCTCGTGATACCACTGTTAGGTTATATAACAAATTATCAAATTAAATCACAAAGCGCGCAGCGGAAAATTAATCTATGTAATTAATTAATTATCCAAGGATAGAAACATGTACCTTTGATTTGAAGAAAAATAAAGTAAGAAACTTTATGAGGATTTGAAGTAAATCCCTCTACGTTTGCACACACGACACACGAATGTACGTATGCTAGTACTTGATCACGAACCGAAACACTTGGCTTTCTCTCTTTGATTTGTCAAACAACTAAAACCGAAAATCCCTTTGTTCTTGGGAGGTTCGGCCGAATGGAAGAAAAAGAGGAGAAGAAGAAGTTGGGGAGGAGCTTTGTTTTTCCCTTTTTATAATCGCTCTAAACCCTTTTTCGTGTTTGATACAAATTAGGATTAGTATTTGATACAAACTAGGATTAGTATATTAGAAAAACAAGTTAAGTTAATGGTTTAAAACCATTAACAAAAACCGGCCCCCCTTCTAATTATAATTAGGAAACTTCTAGAATCTCCTAATTACAAATTAAGTCCTCCTTAACTAACGCCGTTAGCTAGTAACCGTTAGTTTTTTAACGACCACTCGTTAATTGAAATCGTGATCATATTAATTAAATACATTAAATATATTTAAATACATTTGTGTCGAGACGTGTGACCCCGTAGGCTTAAATCATTTCTGGACATACGTTCATTTTTAAGTGATCATATACTAACAGGTAGGATCCAAAATCGAGGTGCTTCCTCTAAAGGTCGAGGTCGTCGCCCATCTCACTGTCAGTTATGTCGCACTGACGGGCACTATGCCTCATCATGCCCAGATTTGAGTAACTATGCTCAAAAGTCCTACTCGGCATCTAATTTAGCCCACGCCTTCACTGCCGATTGCAATATAAATGCTTCTAGTCCTGATTGGGTTGCCGACTCTGGTGCCACGACTCATATGGCACCCTCACCAGCAGATGTGGACTCGTCCACTCCTTATCATGGCAACGAGAAGGTTTCCTTTGGCAATGGTAATGTACTTCCCATTTCTCGTATTGGCACTCTACCCGTTACACCAAAATTGAAACTGAAGGATGTTCTAATTGTTCCAAACATCAAAAAGAAACTCCTTTCAGTTAGCAAATTGACTAATGATTATCCAGTTGACTTCTTATTTTCTCGGTATTATTTTGCTATTCAGGATTCCGTCACCAAAACCATTCTAGCCAAAGGAACGCAAAAGGATGGACTTTACATCTTGAACTCGGGTTTTCAAGCTCTCACTGCTTCAGTTTTATCTCCAACTAAGGCGTCCTTTGAGTTGTGGCATAAACGCCTTGGTCATGTTGCTTTTGATGTCATTTCAATTCTCAATAAACTTGGATGTTTGAATCTTACATCTCTCTTACCTAGACCAATTATTTGTTCCCCTTGTGAGCTTTCTAAGCAACATCGTTTGCCTTTTTCGTTAAATGAAAAACGTTCTTTACATGTTCTTGATATGGTGCACTGTGATTTATGGGGACCTGCTCCCATTACCTCCCTTGATGGTTATCGTTATTATGCTTTGTTTATTGATGATTACTCACGGTTCACCTGGTTTTACCCACTCAAAACTAAAGCGGCTTTTTATGATGTGCTAAAGAATTTTTTGCATTTTGTCCAAACGCAATTTTCTTGCAAATTAAAGGTGTTTCAAAGTGACGGGGGTACTGAGTTCTTAAACAATCGGGTTCGAGAATTACTTCTTCAAAATGGCACTCATCATCAAATGTCGTGTCCTTACACTCCACAACAAAACGGACGTGTTGAACGGAAACACCGTCACCTAACAGAAACAGGTCTTGCAATGTTATTTGGTGCAAATGCACCTGCAAATTTTTGGGTGGATGCATTTTCTTCCGCAGCTCATGTTATTAACCGCCTTCCCACAAAGTTGTTACAGGAAAAATCTCCATATGAAATCTTATTCGATTCAGTTCCTAATTATAACAACTTCAAAGTTTTTGGGTGTCGTGTTTTCTCATACTTAAGGCCTTATTCGGATCACAAACTTGCTCCACGTAGCATCGAATGCATTTTTATTGGCTACTGTACCCAATACAAAGGGTACAAATGTTTTGATCCTAACACCTCTCGAGTCTACATAACTCGACATGCACGTTTTGATGAAGGTTCGTTTCCATTCTCAAAAACAAACTCCTTAATTAACATTGCAAATTTATTTGTGAGCTCATACTCTGATGACATGCCTCCTCCTACTGAGCCAATTTTTAACCGTCCCCACCACCAACATATACCCCATTCACTTCAGCCCTCTCAACCGTGTCCTACTTGCATACATGACAATCACCTCCTACAAACAGCCACCCAAACAGAACCTTCCCCATGCATTAATGACCCACCTTCTCCTAATACTTCTAACCCCACATCACCAATTAATCAACCAGCCTCACCTACGGTTCCCTCACCTGTTCAACATTCATCAGACCTTGTTCCTACCTCAACACATCCTATGGTCACTAGAGGAAAAGCTGGCGTTGTCAAACCACGCCACGTTCTTGATCTTCTCGCTATCTCGCCTACTCACTTACATGTTGCACTGTTTGCTGCAAAAGAACCCAAGGGTTTCAAATCGGCTTCCAAACATCAACGTTGGCGTGATGCTATGGCCGAAGAAATTAAGGCTTTACACAAGTACCGGGGTTTGATTTCTCACATACATTTAGTCCCGTTGTCAAAGCCACTACTGTTCGTATTGTCCTATCTCTAGCTGTAACAAATCGTTGGCATCTTCATCAGCTTGATGTTAAAAACGCGTTTCTTAATGGTCATCTTCAAGAAACCGTATACATGGAGCAACCGTCGGGATATGTTGACTTCACCAAACCACATCATGTATGTCGGTTAAATAGAGCTCTTTACGGTCTCAAACAGGCGCCACGTGCTTGGTTCCAGCGGTTAAGTTCTTTCTTGGTTAAGCAAGGTTCACTACTACACAAACATATTTTTTGGAACTATCAAAAACTGAAAAAAAACGTTCCAAACCTTTTGGAACAAATTTTAACATGCCTGATCCAAAAGATCGAAGTTGGATCACTTTTGAGATGAATGTAATAAAATTAAGAAATTGAGAGATCGGTTTTTTATTTCTAAAATGCATAAAAAAGAATACACGACGCTTGGCATATATATATATCTAATTAACTTAATGCCCAAGAAAGAATAGACTAAATAGGCGAAAAGTCAGGAGCTATTTATGGTGACCATATATTTTCTAATCCCAATACTCCCCCTCAAGCTGGAGCGTGTAAGTTCACAATGCCCAGCTTGTCAAGCAGAGTACGAAGATGAACAGCTCCAAGGCCCTTCGTGAGAAGATCAGCAAGTTGCAGCTTCGAGTTGATTGGCATAGGGCAGACCTCTTTAGCTTCGACTCTCTCACGAACGAAATAACAATCCATTTCAACATGTTTCGTTCGTTCGTGAAAGACTGGATTATTGGCAATATGTCGGGCAGCTTGATTGTCACAAAAGAGTGCAGTGGACGTGACCTGCGTAACTCCTAGTTCCTTCAAGAGCCACCGCATCCAGATAATTTCGCTAACAGTGTTTGCCATGGCTCTATATTCAGCTTCGGCGGATGATCTTGAAACAAGTGACTGCTTTTTAGTTTTCCACGATATTGGAGCACCTCCCAGAAGTAATATATAACCAGTTCGAGACCGCCTTGTGAGAGGGCAACCAAGCCAATCTGAATCAGAATAAGCTACTAAGTTCGTGCCCCCATTCTTTGATAAAAGTATTCCTTGACCCGGAGTAGCCTTGAGATATCTCAAAATTCTGAACACAGCATCCATGTGGTTCTGTCGTGGGTCTGAAACAAACTGACTAAGAATGTTAACTGAGTAAGCAATGTCCGGACGAGTAGCCTGAAGGTAAAGCAACCGACCAATAGTTCTCCGATAATGACCAGCATCAACCCGTGGTTGTTTATCATCCATAACAAGTTTCAAATTTTGTTCCATAGGGAAAGAGCTTGGACGACACCCCTCCATCCCACTATCCTCCAAAATATCAAGAGTGTATTTTCTTTGGCTCAAAACAAGTCCATCATTAGTCTTTGCTACTTCGATGCCAAGAAAATATTTCAAACCACCAAGATCTTTGATGCTAAATTTGTCATGCAAAAATTGCTTTATCTCCCGTATCTTTCTTGAATCATTACCCACAATGATAACATCATCAACATAAATGAGACTAGCAACAAAGATGTCGTTATTCTTGTAGATGAACAGTGAGTGGTCCGACTTTGATAAACAGAAGTCGAGTTCCAAAAGAGCAGTGGTGAACTTTTGATACCAGTTTCTTGAAGCCTGCTTAAGACCATAGAGAGACTTCCGCAAACGACATACCCTAGTTTCGTTTTCTCGAAAGAATCCTTGCGGCACCTTCATGTATACCTCTTCGTCGAGATCGCCATGTAAGAAGGCGTTATTAACGTCAAGTTGGTGAATGAACCAGTTCCTTTTAGTGGCCACTGCCAACAATGTCCGCACAGTGACAAGCTTTGCCACTGGAGCAAATGTATCATGGAAATCTTCTCCTTCAATCTGAGTAAATCCTTTGGCCACGAGTCTCGCTTTATACCTCTCAACTTCTCCATCTGGCTTATACTTGATCTTATAGACCCATTTGGAGTCTATGGCCTGTTTTCCTTCTGGCAGGTCTTCAAGAGTCCATGTATTGTTTTGCTCAAGGGCCTGAATCTCCTTCTTCATTGCCTCAACCCATTTCGGATCTTTCATAGCCTGTTTAAAACTTTTTGGCTCATCACCTGTTGTGATGGCCGCTAAAAAAACTTTATGTTCATCAGAAAAATTATCATAAGAAAGATAGTTTGCGATGGGGTGTACCGTTGAGGTATCTTGAGTTGATGTGGTGCGTGCATGGTCAACCGAAGAGGGAAGATCAACAACAAAATCGCTTAAGTATTTGGGCTGACTTCGATCTCTTTTGGGTCGCTGGTTGTCCATAATTGTTTCACCACATTGTTGTGAGCTCCCTTCATCAATGTCTCCTAGTGAACCAGATATATTTTCACTCTCCAACTCTGATGGAGTGACATTAGACTCACTATTTGAGGTTTTATTTGGGTCAATATGATTTGCATGGTCAGGAACCTCGACACTTTGGAAAGGAATTGGGTCAAAAACATCATAATCACTTTGAGTTTCTGATGAACCCGAAAAAGGAAAAACATCCTCATGAAACTTGACATCACGTGAAACAATAATTTTTTTATTCTCGATGTCAAAGATTTTATAGCCTTTGGTTCCTTGAGGATAACCCACAAAAATTCCCGGTCTCCCCCTCTTTTCGAATTTATCACCCCTTGTTTCAATGCTCCAAAAATAAGTTAGACAACCAAAAACTCTCATGTGGTCATATTCAGGTTTTTGATTAAATAACAATTCGAATGGAGTTTTGTCATTAAGGGTCTTGGAAGGTAATCGATTAATAACATAAGCAGCTGTCAAAACACATTCGCCCCAAAACTTCTTAGGAAGATTGGCTTCAAACCGTAGGGCTCGAGCCATGTCAAGCAAATGTCTATGTTTACGTTCTACAACCCCATTTTGTTGTGGTGTATGAGGGCATGTGGTTTCTAACAAAATTCCTTGCTTAGTATAAAATTCCATCATATGATTAGAAGTAAATTCTCCACCATTGTCACACCTTATTCTCTTTACCGTTTTACTAAATTGATTAACTATCATGTTGCAAAAATTCACTAAGCAAGTACTAACATCACTTTTGTGTTTGATAAGAAAAACCCAAACACTTCTACTAAAATCATCCACGACAGTCAAAAAATAATTTGCCCCAATAATTGAAGGAATACGATATTTGCCCCACACATCACAATGCAATAACTCAAAACTTTCTTTTGTTTTTATTTCACTCAATGGAAAAGGTGACCTTGTGTGTTTAGCCTTTGAACAAGAATCACAAAAATTGTCTCTAATATTAAAAGAAAAACCTCTGAGAAAATCAACCTTAGCAAGTTTCTCTTGAGATGTATGACCTAGCCTCTTGTGCCATCTTTCAACAGTAACTGCCATAGCCCTTCTTCCTTTGTCAAAAATCCCCATTCGGTATAGACCCTTTTTGCACTCACCCGCACCAATCAAGGCCCTCGAACGAAGCCCCTGCATTACACAAAAATCCGGAAAAAAAGTTACAGCACACTGGAGATTTTTAGTCAGTCGGCTAACAGATAAAAGATTACAATTAAACTTAGGAACATGCAATATCCCTTCTAGTTTAGCGCCACTTGGGAGGGTATGATCACCCCTCCCCTCTACTGGTACAGCATCACCATTAGGAATGATAACAGGCATTTCAACAAAACCTTTTCTTTTATTTACAAGAATATCATCACGACAAGCTGTGTGTTCGGTGGCTCCCGAATCCACAACCCAATCGTCTTTATCATTAGAACTACCTGTCATGTTGGCAACGGGTTTGATTTCCTTATCACTTGTAACAACACCACTCTCAAAGTGCTTCAAGAGTGTGTCGTAATGCTCCATAGTGAGACCAGGAATGGGGCTTGATCCAACTTCAATACATGAAGCTTTCGGCTTATTCTTGTCAATCTTTGCCTTTCCTGGCCACCAATCAGGATAACCAATCCGCTTAAAACAACTATTCCAGTCATGCCCATCTCGATTGCATTCGGTGCAATGAAGGGCTTTGACGATTTTGAGTATGGTTTGGTTTTCTGCTGACTTGAAGATGTACCGTCACGTCTTGCTGACTTGAATGGAACATGTAATGGAACAAAAGTCTTAAAGGCAGCAGCTTCACTGGTGGGTTTCTTTTCTTCTGTTATCAACCTTTGTCGTTCATCTTCTGCAACTAGGTGGTAAGCAGTTCCGAGGCCTGGTATAGGGTTGGTAGCAAGAATCTGAGTCCTAATGACCCCGAACTGACTGTCCAGGCCCATAAGAAACTCGTAAAGCCTCTCTTTTTCTTGATGTTCTACCAATCGTTTACCAATGTCACACGTGCACCCATTACATGTGCATTGCGGGACAGGGAAAACAGATTGGATCTCGTCCCATAACGACCGTAGCTTTGTGTAGTATGCTGAAACGGTAGCACCATCCTGTTGTGAATCAGCGATTTTATTTTTCAGTTCATATGCTCTTGGTGCACTCTCCTTTCCGAATCTTTCACGTAGATCTGACCATATCTCAGATGACGTGCTTGCATACTTTATGCTGCTTCTTATGTCCTTTTCCATGGCGGTGTTAAGCCACCCTTTGATCATTGCGTCTACTCTCATCCAAGACATGTAATCCTTGGATTTCTTGTCTGGCTTCTTGATGGACCCGTCAACAAATCCGATCTTATTCTTTGCAAATAGGAAGTTTTCCATCTCCTGCACCCAATCCGCATAGTTTTTGTCTGACAGTGCATCGTTGACTTGCATCTGTCTAGGGTAATCGGATGGATGAAGATAATATGGTGAGTTGTAATCGACAACGTTGTTGCCGTCATTTTTTTCTGATGACTCTTCGTCCCCTGACATGGAGAACGATTAGGGTTTTGGTGAGGGATAGGATCAATGCTCTGATACCATAATAAAATTAAGAAATTGAGAGATCGGTTTTTTATTTCTAAAATGCATAAAAAAGAATACACGACGCTTGGCATATATATATATCTAATTAACTTAATGCCCAAGAAAGAATAGACTAAATAGGCGAAAAGTCAGGAGCTATTTATGGTGACCATATATTTTCTAATCCCAATAGAATGATCCAAAAAATAAAATATAAACGATCCAAATAATAAAATCGATCCAAATACAATCTCTGTTAATAGCAACCGATCAAAAAAACTAACTAATATGTATTTGGTTTTGTAGGACCATTTATCTTCATAAAGTTCTGTACTATTATTATATTTAAAAGATCCCAATCAAAATTTTAAATTAGAAGATTGAATTTTGTAAACCATTATCATAGTTAAATTATAATAATCGTCTACGACACTTTTTTGAGGCTTTTTTTAGATCTTCAAGTAATCTTATATTCGATTATTTTATGTCCATGAAACTAGTATTTTTTTAAAATTTGATTGGTTTGAAAATAATAGCTTTGGTAAGAGGTGATAGGTGATAGAGAAAATTTGCTTAACGGGTCTCACCCTTAGCCTTATGAGCTACGCACCTACGCTTTTTAAAATTTTAAATAAAAACAGAAAAAGAAAAAGTGAATAAGAAATGGGAGTGAAAGAAAAAATGAGTGGCTAAGATTTATCCTATTGTTGTCCTCAAATTATTATTTTCCTATATAATATAATATATATATATATATTATATATATATATATATATATACTAGATTTTTTTACGTGGATGATGTGCGTCTGTTGATCAATAAATGTTTACTTATAATGTGGGATGAGAGTGATATAAAAAAAATTAATAAAATAAAATAGAATAAATTGATCTAACCACCTATCTATCGAAAATTGATGATGCCATTATTAATCTAATTATAATATACTACCAGATTTTGACATGTGTCATATACACGGAAAGTTTACGACACTATAATGATAAAATGAACTATTAAATGTATGTAACCAAAAAATTTTGTAAACTCAAATAAAAAAAAATGAATAAATAAAGTGATAAAAGCCAAATATAAATAATTCAAGTAAAATCAGAGTTAAAAAAAATTATAATTCTAAAACATTCCATAGGAAGATTAAATTAACAAGAGAAAACATTGTAAAAAGCCTATAATTTTAAATAAATATTATATTTAAGATAAATACAAATTTAAAAGATAAAAATTTGATGATGATATCTTTATTTATATATCTATTAGGACTTCTAATAGTAAGTTAGTTAATATCAATTATGAAATAACTAAATCATAATTTCTAATTAAAATCAAAGATTTTGATTGGTTAATAAATTATTAGAGAAATTTTTTTCTAATATATATAAAAATAAAGATAAAGATATAAATATAAAAATATATATAAAAATAAAGATAAAGATAAATATAAAAAAAATTAATAAAATAAAATAGAATAAATTGATCTAACCACCTATCTATCGAAAATTGATGATGCCATTATTAATCTAATTATAATATACTACCAGATTTTGACATGTGTCATATACACGGAAAGTTTACGACACTATAATGATAAAATGAACTATTAAATGTATGTAACCAAAAAATTTTGTAAACTCAAATAAAAAAAAATGAATAAATAAAGTGATAAAAGCCAAATATAAATAATTCAAGTAAAATCAGAGTTAAAAAAAATTATAATTCTAAAACATTCCATAGGAAGATTAAATTAACAAGAGAAAACATTGTAAAAAGCCTATAATTTTAAATAAATATTATATTTAAGATAAATACAAATTTAAAAGATAAAAATTTGATGATGATATCTTTATTTATATATCTATTAGGACTTCTAATAGTAAGTTAGTTAATATCAATTATGAAATAACTAAATCATAATTTCTAATTAAAATCAAAGATTTTGATTGGTTAATAAATTATTAGAGAAATTTTTTTCTAATATATATAAAAATAAAGATAAAGATAAATATAAAAAAAACCTGAACATAAAGATTATTAGATTGAATATATATTAACTATTTTTTTAATTTATTATATCGAATTTATTGGTTAAAAATTGTAAATTGGTGATAAAAAAAACAAAAAGTAGAAACTAAACTCAAAATTAGAAATAAAGTCAATTTAAGGAAATTGAGAACTGTAATTTGTCGATAAATTATTAGAGCACCTGTCTAATTTTGTAAGTACAAATATATAAAAAACAAATTGATAAAAATTAACTATAAATACTTTAAGTAAAATCAAAGTTAAAAAAAATTGTAATTCAAAAACATTCCCTATAAGAACATAAAATTAACATAGAAAAACATTGTAAAAAGCCTATAACTTTAAACAAATATTATTTTAAAGATAAACACTAATTTGAAATTTTAAAAATTTTAAAAATTTGATGATGACATCTTTATTTATATATTTATTAGGACATCTAATAGTAATTTAGTTAATATTAATTATGAAATAACTATATCATAATTTGTAATTAAAATCAAATATTTTGATTGGTTAATAAATCATTAAAACAAAATCTTTCGATAAATATAAAGATATAAATAAAGATAAAGATAAAGATAAATACAAATATAAAGAAAACTTAAAGATAAAGATTGTTGTATTGGATATATATTATTATATATTATATATTATATATATATATATATTAACTATTATTTTTAATTTATTATATTAAAATTATCTATATAATACCTTATAAAAGGGAAACTCTCCCCCAAGAATCTCAAATAAAGAATTAAACTACCTAAAATAATCTTCTAGTTTATCTTATAATTTAAACATCTCCACCTAATATATCTATAATATCTTTAATGAAATAGTTACAACATAAATTTATCAATCCTTACAATAACTACACTACCTACTTTAACATTAATTTACACTTTTTGGTTTTCCATCAATAATTTATGCTTTTTAGCCTCACTAAATACTTAACTTATAACTAGTATATTTTGTAGCTTTCAACTTGAGAATTATTTTTTTTCATAATTTAATTAATAAAAAAAATCAACATATTACTTATAACTTTTTTCCTTTCGTAAAATTTTAAAATCTATATATTAACTTATATTTTAAATAAGTATATAATATAAAATAAAAAAAAATCAACATATTACTTATAACTTTTTTCCTTTCGTAAAATTTTAAAATCTATATATTAACTTATATTTTAAATAAGTATATAATATAAAATATTAAATATGTATACTATTTTTAAATTAATCATTCTTTAGTTTTAATTTTATTAATTCATAATTCATAATTGATATCGAATTTCTTCTTTGTATCTCAAACTTCATATTTTAATACGATCATCAATCTCAAACACTGTTCTTCAATCAATATTTTCAGTTTCAAATTTCTAGTTTGAGATTTTAATTTTTTCCAACAAATTGATACATTGTTTTAAATAAGAAATAAATGATATAGTGGTAATGTAAATTGTCATTAATTTATTATATTAAAATTATCTATATAATACCTTATAAAAGGGAAACTCTCCCCCAAGAATCTCAAATAAAGAATTAAACTACCTAAAATAATCTTCTAGTTTATCTTATAATTTAAACATCTCCACCTAATATATCTATAATATCTTTAATGAAATAGTTACAACATAAATTTATCAATCCTTACAATAACTACACTACCTACTTTAACATTAATTTACACTTTTTGGTTTTCCATCAATAATTTATGCTTTTTAGCCTCACTAAATACTTAACTTATAACTAGTATATTTTGTAGCTTTCAACTTGAGAATTATTTTTTTTCATAATTTAATTAATAAAAAAAAATCAACATATTACTTATAACTTTTTTCCTTTCGTAAAATTTTAAAATCTATATATTAACTTATATTTTAAATAAGTATATAATATAAAATATTAAATATGTATAGAACTATTTTTAAAAAATTTAAATTATTTTAACTTATCGTATGCATATACAATATTAAAATTTAATAACTAAGTTAAATAAGTAATGACATAACAATGTTTACAATCCTTTAAATATACAATAATTTAACATGTATTCATTTATAATGTAATAAGACTCATTTAATACATATAAATTTTATAACAAAATATTAACTTTAATAATGTTTTTAAAATATAATGTTTTGTCTATAACCGTATATATATTAAAAAAGATTTACTTTAACGACCTATTAACTAATTAAAATTTTATATTTTACTAAATAAATCTTATCTTATATCCGATATTTAACATGATTAGCAAAATTCAACGATAATTTTTACGTAATTATACTATTTTTAAATTAATCATTCTTTAGTTTTAATTTTATTAATTCATAATTCATAATTGATATCGAATTTCTTCTTTGTATCTCAAACTTCATATTTTAATACGATCATCAATCTCAAACACTGTTCTTCAATCAATATTTTCAGTTTCAAATTTCTAGTTTGAGATTTTAATTTTTTCCAACAAATTGATACATTGTTTTAAATAAGAAATAAATGATATAGTGGTAATGTAAATTGTCATTAACGATTTTATCAACAGTTGATTTATACATGCAGCGTTCAATTTTCAAGTACGAACAATTGTACGTGACAATATTTCGAATTAAATCGAAAAGTATCTTAAGATGTTGATAAGCAACAAGGATGTCAGATCAAAAAAATATAAACACATATTTTGTACAAAAAAATATTACAGAATATGAAATATGTTATATGCGTTCAATGTTTTAAAATTATATTATTTTAATTTGATTTTACCTACATTTTTTACATTTAAATTTACATATTTAACAAATTATCTTTTTTTGGAAAGACAACAACAGATAAATGTGTAACACTCCCCACGTGGATGCGCCCACGCCGGTTCGATTCCTGGCAATGCATAAAGGTTTGTTCTCCATGTATAATCTTATAAATATCTCGTGTATTTGACACGGACATAAATCTAGTCTACCAATAAACTAAAACAGGATTGAGATGTTTTTGAAACGACACGTGGCGTAATCCTTGATCGACACGTGTCCTTTTAATTTATTTATTTTATTAAATTAGCTTTTTTAATTGTATATAGATTCAATTTTCTAATTAGACTTAGAATTAAACTCTAATTGTTGGCTTATTAATACAAAAGATATTATAACCATATTTGATTGATCGTTTTCTCAATAATAAATTGTATATTTTTCTTTCTCAATTCTTCAACTCCTATTACTTATAATAAGTTATTAACATGAAGACTTCAAAAATTTGAGTTTACGATTCGAAATCACTATAATATATATATTATCATATATATATAATATATATATATATAATATATATATATATAATATATATATATATAATATATATATATATAATATATATATATATATTATATATATATATATATTATATATATATATTATATATATATATTATATATATATATAATATATATATATATATATATAATATATATATATATTATATATATATATTATATATATATATAATATATATATATATTATATATATATATATATATAATATATATATATAATATATATATATATATATATTATATATATATATAATATATATAAAAATTTTATGATACAATCTATATAGCTACCGTACATCGTACGGGTATCAAGACTAGTTATTAATTAATATATATATAAAGTAATAAACCATACTACTCTAGATAACGTGATAAGAATCCGCTAACTGAAATCCCACATGTTGCGTCCATCACGAGTAAGTTATAGCCTAAAGTTGAGATTTTTCGGGCCAAACTTGATTTATATTGATTTATAGACAACCGCTTCTTGATTTATTCATCCAATAAGTCCATAACTCCCAAAAACCTCTGGTTATTCATACATTCTAAGCAACACACTCAGCGTAAGTACAGTAGTGGTAACGGGGACAGTAACCGGGATTTGTAGCTAAATCAGTTTCAGGTTTAAACTGTTGGTTTCGAAATCATCCTCAAATTTGTTTCTAATTCGTTTCAAGTTACATTTGAGTTTACTTTGATTTGATTCTTGGTTTTTATAGTCCTTAATTAGAAACATGACTAATATTCAAATTTAATGTTGCAGGCTACGAATGGAGTCATTAGATATGAGAACCTCTTGCAACTCATGATTCCTATCATGTCTATACAGGTAAATCTATGAACCTTTATGAAACAATAGTTGCAAAAACTGCTTCTTGTGCATTTTAATTAATGACCCTTACGTTTGGTCTTCTTTTTATTAAGCAATGAAGGTTCTCAAAAAGTGTAAGTATTAACTATATCATATACAGTAATTAATACTTATAATATTTTTCTATTGCAGTTAATATATATATATATATATATAAATATATATATATATATATATATTGTAAATTAGCTAAATCTATTTCTTCATTTTAACTCTTTGGAAGCATAGAAGTCTGCTGACGTCTAAAGAACTCAAGGATTTCACACAAGCTATCAACTTCGTGCTTTCTCCACAAGACAGGGCGAACAATAATATTTTCAAATTTGTATCTAAAGATCTATATATAGACATATAATTGTAATTATGTGTAAACTAACATATAATGTACGAAATCTTGTACTTTTAAATTTGTGAAATGCGTGTATACATCAATTCCCAAATTTGTTATATATGTGTATATTGTTATGGTTTGGTGCATTTGATAGTAGTATTGATATGTGTCATTTGTATTGTGGTGGTGCATGAAAGTGTTTTCGTTGTATTATTATAAATAAATTATATATTATATATTTATGGTTTTAAATTATATATTATATATAAATAAATTATATATTATATATTTATGGTTTTAACATGAAATTAAATTAATAAATAACTATTTACTATTATTTTTACCATACCAAAGTATGATCTATAAATTCTCCAAACCGATCTCTAAAATCTAAATAATTGATCCATAAAATCAGAAATAGCTGTTCTAAATGACCCATAAAAAGTGTTCCATATAAACCACACATAGTTGTTCTATAAAATAAAAAAAGAAATGATCTAAATAATTGATCCATAAAATCAGAAATAGCTGTTCTAAATGACCCATAAAAAGTGTTCCATATAAACCACACATAGTTGTTCTATAAAATAAAAAAAGAAATGATCTAAATAATTAAAGAAACAGTTCTAAAAAAGATTTTATTTTTTGGATCACAATCTTTTAGATCGCTTTAAAAACCACACAAAACAACTATTTTTATAGCTCTAAAAAACATGTTTGTGTAGTAGTGGTTTTCGGTGTAGTCAAGCCGACACCTCACTTTTTATTTTTCACAGTGGCTCCTGTTTGCTATATCTATTGGTGTATGTTGACGATATAATACTTACAGGAAATCATGAGTCCTCCATTACAAAGTTCATTAACCGGCTGCAACATGAATTTGCCATCAAAGACTTGGGAAAATTGAGTTACTTTCTTGGTCTTGAAGTATTATATACATCAGATGGTCTTTTTCTTAGCCAAACCAAGTATGCTCATGACATCCTCACTCGGGCAACTCTTTTGGACTCTAAACCAGTTGGAACCCCTCTTGCTACAAATGATGTATTCACTAGCTATGGACCAGCCTTTCAAGATCCTACTTTATATCGATCTCTAGTCGGGGCCCTTCAGTACTTGACTATCACCAGACCCGATCTCTCCTATGCAGTAAATCAGGCTAGTCAATTTCTCCACTCGAAACAGTGCCTGATGAGCCTGATGATCCGGATATTCATTCGGTACCACTTTTCAACTCTGACATTCCACAAACTGCTCTTGGCGAACAAGATTATGTTTCAGGACTTAAGGCAGAAGTGGATGCAACAAAGGCAGTTGGTAACCTCCTTTTCGGTGCAGATCTAGATGGCTACGAGTCAGAGATTGAAACTCTAATTTGTTCTGGCTACTAAAGCGGGTTTAGATAATTATTAGGAGTTTTTTGTGAATGCTTCAATAGGGTTACCAGGGATGTTTTTATTACGTCCGTTGATTCTCTTTTATTAGAATTGCTATATATGTTGTAAGTGTATGTTTCTTCTAGCACCTTGCTAGTGAAATAATATAATTATTTGTTTTGCCGTTCAAAAAAAAAAATTCTCCACTCGCCGACTGTTCATCATTTTAAGCTGGTCAAACGAATTATGAGACACGTCAAAGGCACTCTTACTCATGGTCTTCACTTTTCACATCCAAAAAAATCCATGCTCATTGGATACTCTGATGCCGATTGGGCCCGATGCATTGAAACTCTAATTTGTTCTGGCTACTAAAGCGGGTTTAGATAATTATTAGGAGTTTTTTGTGAATGCTTCAATAGGGTTATCAGGGATGTTTTTATTACGTCCGTTGATTCTCTTTTATTAGAATTGCTATATATGTTGTAAGTGTATGTTTCTTCTAGCACCTTGCTAGTGAAATAATATAATTATTTGTTTTGCCGTTCAAAAAAAAAAATTCTCCACTCGCCGACTGTTCATCATTTTAAGCTGGTCAAACGAATTATGAGACACGTCAAAGGCACTCTTACTCATGGTCTTCACTTTTCACATCCAAAAAAATCCATGCTCATTGGATACTCTGATGCCGATTGGGCCCGATGCATTGAAACTCAATTTGTTCTGGCTACTAAAGCGGGTTTAGATAATTATTAGGAGTTTTTTGTGAATGCTTCAATAGGGTTATCAGGGATGTTTTTATTACGTCCGTTGATTATCTTTTATTAGAATTGCTATATATGTTGTAAGTGTAAGTTTCTTCTAGCACCTTGCTAGTGAAATAATATAATTATTTGTTTTGCCGTTCAAAAAAAAAAATTCTCCACTCGCCGACTGTTCATCATTTTAAGCTGGTCAAACGAATTATGAGACACGTCAAAGGCACTCTTACTCATGGTCTTCACTTTTCACATCCAAAAAAATCCATGCTCATTGGATACTCTGATGCCGATTGGGCCCGATGCATTGAAACTCGTCGCTCCACCTACGGTTACTCAATCTTTTTTGGTGGAAATCTTGTCTCTTGGAGTGCTAAAAAGCAGCCTACAGTTTCCCGATCTAGCTGTGAATCTGAATATCGAGCAATGGCTAACACTGCTGCCGAACTTATTTGGATAAGTCATCTATTACGTGACTTAAATGCCTTGCCATCTGAAAGCCCTACTTTACTTTGTGACAATTTAAGTGCAATTTTTCTCAGTCAAAATCCGGTAGCACATCGACGGGCTAAACACATTGATATTGATTATCATTTTGTTCGGGAACTTGTGTCCTCGGGTAAGTTACATACCAAGTTCGTGCCTACCAAGCTTCAAGTGGCTGACATATTCACCAAACCATTACCGAGACCCCTCTTTGAGTCGTTTCGTGATCAGTTGCGAGTTCGTCCGCCACCGTTTCGCTTGAGGGGGGGTGTTGGAAAGAAATCTCCTCTCTAATTATGTTTATTTGATTAGTCAAAGTATTTATAAGTTTCCTAGTATAGCTCCTGATTTTATGCTGTAGCTTGTATATTTATATTCTTTGATTTGTGAATATTATTCATTCTGATCATTATCAAAACCTAATAGTTTTGAACTCAGTATTGCCTTCACCCTGCTTTTTCTCTCAGTCGCGACACAATATATGTGGCCTACTATTAACAAAACTACGATTAACAAATATCAAACACTGACAGAAGTGTTTGCTGCATTGAAGATACTCTGTAGCTTTGTTGTTTTACGTCTTTCAGTTAAGGTGGATAGTGAATCACATCACCGATCTACTTGTTGGGTTTTATTGATCTCATGGCTTATGCCGGTTGTTGCTATCTATATTGCCCACCGCATGCATGGCATGGCGGCTTAGCAATCAAAATTTAGGTATGTACGTTTGATAGTTAGCGTGGTTCATGATGATTTTATTTAATAGGAATTACGAGTAGTTTTGATTTTTAGTAGATCATGATATGGTAACGGCTTATATATTACTCGTATGTAGCAACATCACCCGGTTATGACCATGTGTATTTTGGTTTCGATCAATATCTTTTTTTACTTCCCTTGAATGGTTATGTGTATGTGCATTACTCATTATTTTTTCATGTGACCTTGGAATAAAGGATGTTGTACACTAATTAATTGGTCTATCAGCATAGTGAATCATTGATGATAGAACTATTTTATTTAATTTGGTGAATTTTTTTTTTTAAACAGTCGTTTTTCTAGGGTGTTTTGTCAAACAAGTTTTCGAATTTTTTTTTTATGTAACCGGGTAAACCGGTAATGGAAATACCGGTTTCAAATATTTGGGCCGAACCCGGTATTTCCATTACCGGTTTCAGAAATAGGGTTTTGAAGCCGGTATTTCCATTACCGGTTTCAGAGTGATGTGACGGCTCGTCAGTGGAATCTTGACTGGTACAGTGCGACATACAGGAAGCCTGAAACCGGTAATGGAAATACCGGTTTCGGCCTAAACCTAACATGTGTTGCAACGTGGAAGTGTATGATGAACGAACAGGAAATTACACGGTCAGAACAAACCAAAGAAATGCACAAGGCGAGTACACATACAATGTTGTCATGGCGGAGAATAGGAAAAAATGCTCTTGTGGAGCTTGGCAGCATCAAAGGTTTCCATGTTCTCATGCCATTGCTGTTTGCGGATATAGACAGGAGAGAGCTGCTAATCTTCCTAGTAAGAGGTACACAACTAGGACGTGGATAAATCAGTATAATTTTGCACTTGCTCCCTTCGAGACGTGCATTACTGGCGGAGGTAGATTGGAAGATCCAAGGAGACCCGGAAAAACTGGTCACGCATAGGGGTAGGAGACGCACCAGACGGTACAGGAACGAGATGGATGAGAGTTCTACCAGATCTTCAACCTCAAGACAACAAGCTAGATGTGGCATTTGCAACGGATTGGGTCATAATAGGAAAAAATGCTCTTGTGGAGCTTGGCAGCATCAAAGGTTTCCATGTTCTCATGCCATTGCTGTTTGCGGATATAGACAGGAGAGAGCTGCTAATCTTCCTAGTAAGAGGTACACAACTAGGACGTGGATAAATCAGTATAATTTTGCACTTGCTCCCCTTCGAGACGTGCATTACTGGCGGAGGTAGATTGGAAGATCCAAGGAGACCCGGAAAAACTGGTCACGCATAGGGGTAGGAGACGCACCAGACGGTACAGGAACGAGATGGATGAGAGTTCTACCAGATCTTCAACCTCAAGACAACAAGCTAGATGTGGCATTTGCAACGGATTGGGTCATAATAGGAAAAAATGCTCTTGTGGAGCTTGGCAGCATCAAAGGTTTCCATGTTCTCATGCCATTGCTGTTTGCGGATATAGACAGGAGAGAGCTGCTAATCTTCCTAGTAAGAGGTACACAACTAGGACGTGGATAAATCAGTATAATTTTGCACTTGCTCCCCTCGAGACGTGCATTACTGGGCGGAGGTAGATTGGAAGATCCAAGGAGACCCGGAAAAACTGGTCACGCATAGGGGTAGGAGACGCACCAGACGGTACAGGAACGAGATGGATGAGAGTTCTACCAGATCTTCAACCTCAAGACAACAAGCTAGATGTGGCATTTGCAACGGATTGGGTATAATAGGAAAAAATGCTCTTGTGGAGCTTGGCAGCATCAAAGGTTTCCATGTTCTCATGCCATTGCTGTTTGCGGATATAGACAGGAGAGAGCTGCTAATCTTCCTAGTAAGAGGTACACAACTAGGACGTGGATAAATCAGTATAATTTTGCACTTGCTCCCCTGCGAGACGTGCATTACTGGGCGGAGGTAGATTGGAAGATCCAAGGAGACCCGGAAAAACTGGTCACGCATAGGGGTAGGAGACGCACCAGACGGTACAGGAACGAGATGGATGAGAGTTCTACCAGATCTTCAACCTCAAGACAACAAGCTAGATGTGGCATTTGCAACGGATTGGGTCATAATAGGAAAAAATGCTCTTGTGGAGCTTGGCAGCATCAAAGGTTTCCATGTTCTCATGCCATTGCTGTTTGCGGATATAGACAGGAGAGAGCTGCTAATCTTCCTAGTAAGAGGTACACAACTAGGACGTGGATAAATCAGTATAATTTTGCACTTGCTCCCTTCGAGACGTGCATTACTGGCGGAGGTAGATTGGAAGATCCAAGGAGACCCGGAAAAACTGGTCACGCATAGGGGTAGGAGACGCACCAGACGGTACAGGAACGAGATGGATGAGAGTTCTACCAGATCTTCAACCTCAAGACAACAAGCTAGATGTGGCATTTGCAACGGATTGGGTCATAATAGGAAAAAATGCTCTTGTGGAGCTTGGCAGCATCAAAGGTTTCCATGTTCTCATGCCATTGCTGTTTGCGGATATAGACAGGAGAGAGCTGCTAATCTTCCTAGTAAGAGGTACACAACTAGGACGTGGATAAATCAGTATAATTTTGCACTTGCTCCCCTTCGAGACGTGCATTACTGGCGGAGGTAGATTGGAAGATCCAAGGAGACCCGGAAAAACTGGTCACGCATAGGGGTAGGAGACGCACCAGACGGTACAGGAACGAGATGGATGAGAGTTCTACCAGATCTTCAACCTCAAGACAACAAGCTAGATGTGGCATTTGCAACGGATTGGGTCATAATAGGAAAAAATGCTCTTGTGGAGCTTGGCAGCATCAAAGGTTTCCATGTTCTCATGCCATTGCTGTTTGCGGATATAGACAGGAGAGAGCTGCTAATCTTCCTAGTAAGAGGTACACAACTAGGACGTGGATAAATCAGTATAATTTTGCACTTGCTCCCTTCGAGACGTGCATTACTGGCGGAGGTAGATTGGAAGATCCAAGGAGACCCGGAAAAACTGGTCACGCATCGTGCTGGTTATTGAGGACTGGGCAAAAGTAAGATGGTTAATGGTTAGTTGCAACCATTGGACCTTCTGCTGCAGGTAGGCCTCGTACCTCTTGTCTATTTTGGTCGGTTGGACCACTGTTGCCCGTTCTACAATCTCAGCCTCATACTCCGACTTTCTCGCCTTCAAACGATCAATTAAAGCTGTCACCGCATTTTTACGCTCGCTATCATCACTCATGTGATTCCAAACGTTGTTTGATGCTCCAAACCGTGTGATATTTGGGAATGAATCACCACCAGAAGATGATTGACCTGCCATTTTTTTAGATATGTTTTTGGAAATTTTCGTTGCTGTATTTTTTTTAATGCTCAGAATGAGCTATGTTCGTATATATATATATATATTTTGTAATATATAATATATATGTATATATATATATATCAAAGTTTGTGTGAATTATAATAGATGCTCGACTGGTTTTTTTTTTGTCTTTTACCTCGAACCCGGTATTGGAAAAACCGGGTTCGCAGTCATACATCACATCAACCACTCAATGCTCTGCACGTTTACTGTGTTCTGAAAAGGTATTGTACTCCGCCTTAAACCGGTAATGGAAATACCGGCTTCAAAACCCTATTTCTGAAACCGATAATGAAAATAAACCGGGTTCGCAGTCATACATCACATCAACCACTCAATGCTCTGCACGTTTATTGTGTTCTGAAAAGGTATTGTACTCCGCCTGAAACCGGTAATGGAAATACCGGCTTCAAAACCCTATTTCTGAAACCGGTAATGGAAATACCGGGTTCGGCCCAAATATTTGAAACCGGTATTTCCATTACCGGTTTACCCGGTTACATAAAAAAATTTTTCGAAAACTTGTTTGACAAAACACCCTTGAAAAACGACCGTTTCAAATTTTTTTTATTAATTTGGTAGTCTATCAACACCCAGATCACATACCTTATCCCTGGAATCATTGATGCCAACCATAATCAAAAATCACAATAACAATATAATACGAACAAGAAAAAACAAATGGATGAACCCAAACAAAATTCTATTAACTTACTGAATCTGGGTTAGATGCAATCCGTAATGATTGCGCATGCATATATATACATAGTATCCTTTCTATGAGCAGACGTAACCTTCTGAACAACGTTTTTTAGGGTTATAATTTATAAATTACACATTAGAACCTTCTAACATAACATACATAATTACATACTAGACTCTATAATACACACTTAAGTCAATTTACAGTTTTGACCTGTTAACTATCAAACTTGGGTTATTGGACAATTAAGGCCAAAAACATAAGTTCCTCTTGCATTCGGGTCACAAGGTCCGTTCCTATGTGAGCCTTTACTTGGATGTCAACATTGCAACTTTAGTTGTCCTATAATCGGTTCAACATGATATCTGACTTGTCGTAATTTACTGTATTTGATTTAATGAAAGATTCAGCGTGTGTATGTTTTTCCAATCTTGTTGTTCGGATGAACATATTGAGTCTAAGTTTTCTAATTTCTAAATAATGGCTTCGGTTAAATTTGGCAGTAATTAACTTATGTTTTTACTTGTGTGGATCATGGATATCTTTATAATTTGGTGCATCAAGTTCAATTCTGGTGGTGCATTCACATGATTGATTAGCATAACTACTGGACATCCGCACATTCTGTCTTTTTTCTTTTCTATCTTTTCCCCCCTTCTCATTTCCATTTTGATCTCTTTGACACATACACGCTAACCATGTAAAGATCTTAATACTCGTAGTAAATTGGCATTTTGGCACGGCAGGCCTCATAAACATCGAGCAAACCAGAAGGATTTTGATCCTTGAACCTCCATTTTTTTGTAGTCATAAACATGCAACACTAGTGAATTCATTCTGAAGATTATGTTTTCATAGAGTTTGTAATTTGATTGTGCACATTCCACCATTTACCTGAATTTTGCCATTATAATTAAACTACTAAGTTTCTGTAAAGGAAAAGAGACCCAACTCCAAGGTTGACTCAGCTATCGTTTACATCACCCTCTCCTACCAGAGGAGCTTTTGCAAATACATCTTTGCTGATGTGTTGCAAAGAGAAAGGTGCCACATTGGATTTTTGATGTCATGGATGATGAAAATTGTATGTATTTTGTGGTGTTTTGAGTGTGTGGGTGATGAGAAGCCTTGTCTATATTCAAAAAAAAATTCAGATCTGATTTTATGTCATCTTCATTTCCATGATATTTTTTCTCTTTCAAATCTGATAATATATGATTTCTCTCCGAAAGTCAGATCTGATTTTTTGGATCTATCTTCATTTCCATGATATGTTTTCTCTTTGAAATCTGATAATATATGATTTCTCTCCGAAAGTCAGATCTGATTTTTTGGATCTATCTTCATTTCCATGATATGTTTTCTCTTTGAAATTCGATAAGATATGATTTATCTCCGAAAGTTAGATCTGATTTTTTGGGTCTCTAATATTGGCTACAACACCACCACCAGGCACCAGCAGCTCAAGTTTTTTAGGGTTTATTGGTAAGTTTTTGGTTATATGTATATATATCTATATTGGTGTATATTATTATTTTCTTTTTTTATGTAATAAAGTTTGAATAATTTTTGCTAGGATTATATCTTCACTCGTGATTGACTTTTCTTCTTAAAAAAAGGAATCTCCGGCGAATTTTGACCGGAAAATATCATTTTATTTGTTAGATCAGTGAAGATATAATCTTATTATGGGTTTCGAGTATAATGTATTTTATGGTAATTGAACTGATTTTAATTTATTGTATTTATTAATTGATTAATATGTGTAAGTAATCGATTATATTTATTAATCTTCTTGCCACTTAGATTAAGATGTATAATTTTGAAAGTTAGCCGCGTGATGAATGGCTGTCCTTCAAACTATGTGACTTTTTCTTGAATCTGGAAGTATTTTTTTCTTAGCAAGAAACTAACACGGAAAACCTTCTTTGATGCCGCCATGTTGAATCATTACTCTTACTTGAGCATGTCCGAGCCTTCATGCGACAACTGATCTATCAAGATTATATATGATGATATTGTTTTATACGACCTTGGAATAGCTTAATATGATGGTTGTCCCTTTTTAATTGGCTATGATGATTATGTGTGTACATTAAAAAAAAAACCCTCAGGTTATGTGTTTCTTGGCATGGTATTTGAGGTATATATGTGACTTTGATGTCACATGGCAACCTTCTTTGATGCATTACTCTTACTTGAGCATGTCTGAGCCTTTATAGTATTCGACTATTCGTACCCAAATTGATATGAAAGTTGTTTGCTGGCTTGCTATATTGTATTCAACCTTAAACTTTTGTTACTTTTCATTCTTAATGGCAGGTTTTCTTGAAGTATACAATATATCATCCTTTGCCGGCACAAGAAATATAGGTTTGAAAGTAACAGATCTCAGAATTATTTTGTTGCTATTTTCATTAGTGTGCAAAAAAACTTGTACCTACCATACCTAACCCCCCCCTTCCCCTCCTCTTGATTATTCAGTCTGAAGTTCTTGATGGGTTATTAAGCAATAGGACTGGCTTTCAACTGTATTTTATATGGAAATTAGCATTTGGGATTGAGGTGAATGTTTATATAAAATTTAACAGGGTTTCTTTAACAAACACTATTGTTTATGCAGATTGTTGGGTGCCTGTGGGCAACTATATACTGTTGGTTATGGAAACCCTTTTTGGGTTCAAGGAGGTCTAGAGCCATAGAGGCTGCCGAAGAAGAGGTACACACTTCTTTGTATAATAATTCGTTGACTTTAACGGTTGGAGGTAACAAATTTTAGATTCATAACAATGAAGTATGAGTTCCCTTTATTGATCTATAATGATAAGCAATATTAGTGTTCCTAAACAACTATCAGCTATAAAATTCTTGGTTTTAGGAGTTGTAAAGTATTGAGTGTGACAAATTTAAAATTCGAGTAAAAGTTTTGACCTCAAAAGTCAAACGTATCATCTGTTTTTGTTGCCATTGATGTAATATATCATTGAAAAAATAGAAGTTATGTAGTCGTATAACTCAAGTTTGCTGGAATTGGTGGGCTTTTTGACTTCCCCGGGTTAGAATCAATATAGGTATCCCGAACAAAGCTAAAAAGAAGACATCTTGTACATCTGTCACACTATACCGAGTCACTAATTAACTATAGTTTTTCTCATTTTTGTATGTTTTGTACAGTTCTTGCAGCTCATGGATATAATGTGAGGGCAGTAAAGACATGTGGAATAGCTTTGTTGGTTACAAGTTTGACCAACCATGTAGCTAAAGTAATGGTACTTATATTTGTTTATGATTTGGAACCTGCTTTCCATGCTCTTTTAGGTACTATAAGAATACTTATTCATATAGCATAATTGAAAGGTTTGGAGGATATCACCTAAGTTCGCATTATCTGTTTGATGTTATGGTCATTCTAGCTGTTCCTACAGTTTGGCTTCGTGACATGTGTGTACTCAGTTACATATCCCGTTAGTCAAAAATATAGTCAGATATCCTAATAGTTTACCTTTATGTAGTTTTAACCTTTGTTAAATGTGAGATGAGAAGTGCAATTTGATGATATAAGGCTGTTGATGTTATTAAATATTAAAAGCAACTTAGCCAACTATTATTTCATACGGTCGAATAAGAAATACGTCTAGCAGTTTGGAGAGGTTGGGTTTGGGCTGACCCACCTGTATTGCCTCTTTAGTTTTGCTATCCCGATTGTACATCTTTGTACCATTTATTATTGTTCAAATAATGTTTTCATGGTTCGTGTTTGTCATGTGTAGGATACTTGGCAGACTTCAAAATGGACCCGTATGCAGCAACCGAGTTATCAGGACGTGCAAGCTTAAAACTGAAGATGGAAAAGTTATCAGGATTTCGGAAATAGACGAAGAAAATCACACCATTGTAATAAAAAATGGATTTCAATGGCAAGTAAATAGAAATATTAAGTCGGCTTAAAAAGTCAAACACTGCATCATAATCTTTTTGCAAGATGTTTTATATTTGTAGATGTATATGCACACTTATGTAAGTTAAGTTCAGTATTAACTATGCCAAACTATGCATGTTAGTTCCCTTCTTAATATAAGGTAGCTATCAAGACTCTTAAGTAATATATATGAAAGTGTGTAAAACTGAGTAGGTGAAAGAATAAGAAAAGTTAATACCACTGAAAAACTTGGAAATGAGTTAATTTCGGTTAATGAGATAATTTGGGTTATTTCTCATCTTAGGTAACATATTTTAACACGGAGTAATATGTAAATTTTAAATATAACTGTTTACATTTCATTAAATTATATGTACTAAAAGTATCATAAAAAGGTTTGATATATTTTATACTTAGAAACATTTTCAAGAAACTCTCCACTTTCACCCGTGTTTGATTTCTCCTCTTATAACTTAATAAAATATTTTTTTATATATTTTTATATTTTTAGCCCGTGTTTGCAAACACGGGTTTAATGGCTAGTAAGATCAGTAAAGACCGTATAAAAACTTTCGATCCAGGAATACCTGAAAAAGTAGATTATTATTAAATCATTAGACTGTTATTGGAGGGGTGTGCCAGGCCAAGGTGAAAGTGTAAGACCAAGGCGACACATGAAGCCCAACTAGCAAGCTAGTAGATAGGAACTTCCCCATAAAAAATAAGATTAATATCGAGTGAGCCGATGGCTCACATATCAGATATTAAACTGATAAGAACAGATACTACACTTGATCTTAGCCAAAAGGCCGAGAAAGGTATGCCTTCTCCATTCTTAGGCCTTTGCTTTTATAACCATCTCCCCCTTCCTATTTTACTTCCCACAGCCGATGTGGGATACACAACATTCAGTTGCAGCATCCTTTTTTCACACAGGACCAATATCATCATCACTCATGTTTTAAATTGAATTACGAAACAAGATAACAGATGGGGTCGCTTACAAAATCTTATCAAACTTTTGATATCCAATTTCCAAAATCATCAACCAAATAATTGTAATGGAAATGATATTCATTACTTCATGACCATACACCAAACACTTAAATATAGTGTATTATGTAAGGCGAACGAATTTTTGAGAAGGACTAAGCAACAATCTCAATGAAACACTGAAACATGAGAGGCTCATTGCGTACAAGCTTCAATAGTGAGAACTAAGCAAGGAACGGGGAAGGATGAGTAGAGTGGGATGATTACCAACAAAAAAAAAAGTTCGTTCTATGAACACATATGCATATGAATAGAGGCGGTACCAGAAAAAAATCTCAGATGGGGCAAGATTTGAAAATTCATGAAAAATAAATCTAAAAGGGAGCAAAATGTTAAAAACATATAGGAAATTTTTAAAAATCTATAAAAAATTTAAAAATACATGACAAAATTTAAATTTTGAGAAGGGGTATTGGCCCCCGTTAGTACCGACACTGCATATGAATAAGCGACTTTTGATTTATACACCGACTTTTTCAATAGTTTTGTATCCTGTTTGGGTTATTAAAGAATCTTTTTGACAAATGGAAATGATAATTTACATAATTAAGTCGACAAATACTATACATATTTCTTCGAATTCTCATATAAAAAGTAGTTATGTTGAAACCCCGGAATGAAACTACCTCTTGTCAAGTGAATAACTTTTTAGACAATTCTAATGTGCTTTTTAAACCGTTCTGAGTGACGTAACACATTCATATTGTTGTCTCAAATATATGTTGCCTTGTGTAAATAGTTACAAACCATCGCAACACCCCTTTAGTGTGGTACCTTCACACAACACACCGTCAATCTTGGGCCAACAGTACCCAAAAATAATTCGAACATATGCTGATTCTTCTTGTTATAGAAATAAAAAAAACTGATTTATATATAAAAAGAAGTCTGAAGAAAGTGGATGCCTGAAAAGAATGTCAACATATGTTGATTCTTCAGATCTTACATTGGACGGATGTCAATGAGAAAGAGGCAACAAATAAGAATAGAAGAAGAAAATTCATTCAAATTATTTTAATTAAGGTCCAATATGCACCAAAATCATGAAATTGTTAATGCATACAATCTGGGTTTGCTATTTTCGAACAGGACTCCACCAAAAGCTAAAGATTACTTACAATTTTTTGATAAAGTGAAACTTTTGAACACGTGTTCTATATATACACTAAATGATTTGCACTAGAATTTCCTAGAAACAAAACTATATAAGAACCAATGTAAGCATAAGGGTTTTCATTTCTCTTTGTGTATATAAACTGATTTTGTAGAACAAATTCTCTGGAAGGGCATTGAGACATCCAATGCCAACACAGCAAAACAGGCCTCAGTTATGGTTCCTACAGAGCATTAAGCATAGCAATGAACGACCCAATCCCAGGACATATGTGATCATGCAAAACATTTTTTGTAAAGCTTTTCTCGAATTGAAGGACCCTTACGCTTGTTCTTTGTTTGTCCAGCCCTGCAAATACAAGTATAGAAATGTCACAAAAGCTATGGCATTCTAACAAGAAAAACAAGGGTACTTGAGTTAGTATTTGTTCTAATAACTATTAAGCACTGCGTTGGTTTTGTATTTATTATATATAATGTGATAATCTTCAGATTGCGTAACTTTTACACATGATATATTATGCTTCCCAGGTAAAGCAATCACCCATCACATATCTTAAATTTTTTCAACTCAGGCAAACCGAGAGAAGCTTATACACCAAAATCAATACCATCAATATCTTTGAATGTAATCCAAAGGGAAAGCCTCTATCGGAAAAGGGTACACGTAATATCTAATTAAGGGTTGAAACAGATTGGGTCAACCCACAAACATGGTTTGTAAACTTGTCAAGTCATTGTATGGATTGAAACAAGCTCCCAAACAATGGCATCAAAAGTTTGATCAAGTTATGCTCGACAATGGTTTTAGGATCAATGAGTGTGACAAATGTGTTTATGTGAAGGACATATCTAAAGGATATGTTATACTTTGTCTATATGTCGATGACATACTCATTGTGGGTAGTGATGATAGTATGATCAGATCTACCAAAGATATGTTAAAAGAGAGATTTGACATGAAGGATATGGGTTTAGCAGATGTCATTCTTGGAATGAAAATTACTCGAACCCGAGATGGTCTTGTGTTAAGTCAGTCTCATTATGTGGACAAGATCCTTGAGAAATTCAGTCCCGAGGACTCAAGAGTAGCTCGATCTCCAATAGATACCACGCAACATCTATCGAAGAATAGAGGTGAAGGTGTTGCTCAATTGGAGTACTCAAGGGTAATTGGCAGCCTAATGTATCTCATGACAAGTACTAGGCCAGACTTAGCCTATGCTGTTAGTAGGCTAAGTAGATATACTAGTAATCCTAGTTCGGAGCATTGGAAGGCTATGACTAGGTTACTAAGATACTTGAGATATACAAGGAATTATGGGCTGCATTTTGGCCGAGATCCAGCTGTATTGGAAGGATATAATGATGCTAATTGGATATCTGATATAAAAGATTCCAAATCCACAAGTGGATATGTATTTACTCTTGGAGGAGCAGCTATAACATGGAAATCGTCCAAGCAAACGCTCATTGCTAGATTCACGATGGAATCTGAATTTATAGCATTGGATAAAGCTGGAGAAGAAGCAGAATGGCTACGACATTTCTTGGAATATGTTCCAAGATGGCCAAAGCCTCTTACGGCTATTTGCATACATTGTGATTGCCAATCGGCTATTGGTAGAGCTCAAAATACAATGTATAATGGCAAGTCAAGACATATTCGTCGTAGGCATAATAGTATACGACAACTGCTCACAACAGGAGTTATCACGATTGACTATGTGAGGTCAAAAGTTAACATTGCGGATCCGCTAACTAAAGGTTTAAGTAGTGAGGCAGTTTATAAGTCGTCAAGGGGAATGGGGCTAAAGCCCATTGAGTAAATTTGTACGAAGGAAAACCTAACCTAGATTTAAATGGAGATCCCATGATCTAGGTTCAATAGGACAACCTAATTGTACGAATAGGGGAGGTCACTGTGGGGGAGCACCCCAAAAACAACCAAGGGAGTTTGCAGTCACTGTGGGGGGAGTACCCACTACAATAAAAGTGAGCTACAAGTTTCCTAGCCCATTCCTATATCAAATCAGTGATATTATAGAGGTTAAGCTTATAGCTTTTAATGATTGTGAGCAATCACCTATGTTAGAGAGAAGTGTGGTCGCTTCGAATGGAATTGTGGGGGCGCAATTCCTAGAGCTCTCGCAGAACCAGGATAGTGTTCCATGACCATAACGGACATCAAGTTAGTTCAAACTTGATTGTGTGATGTGTAATAACGTCTACGTAAAAAGGAGTTAGTTCAAAGACATCAAGTTCTACTAACTGCTAGGAGACTAAGTGCACTCAAAGGAAAGTTCAAAGGGTAAAACCTACTTCTCCTGCAATACTCGACTGTCGGAATTTATCTTTGATAACGATATCTATTCATGTGGGGGATTGTTGGAAATTTTATGTGGAAATATTAGTTTATATGTTGAAATAATATTACATAAAATATTCAAGTGAATAGATATGTTAACATGATGTGAAAGTATGTTTAACTAATGTGAGTTTGTCCCACATTGGTAGAAGTATAAACATTAAGTGTGTTTATAAGGAGGAGTGTTGGAGGAATAATAATTCCTTATAAGGGGCTACACCCCAAGTGGGCAAGGAGGGTGCGAAGCACCCGACGCGCCCGCGCCCGTGCCCGAGACCGGGGTCGTGGGCGATGAGGCGTAATGTGGCGTTTTAGTGGCGCACTTTGCACTTAGCACGCTCGCATCACTTGTTGTTGAATGGTGTTGTTGTGGTCCTAGCTTGACACCTGTTGCAACAGGTGTTACAAGCAGTTGCTAACTACTTCTGTATAAAAGTAGTTCATGCAACAACAACAATAACACACAACAACTAACACTCTGGATCCTGAACTCAATTTTCTTTCACTTTCATCTCTTCAATCTGTCATTGAAGGTAAATTCCGGGTTGTTGGTTAATTCCGGCAGTACAATCTGCTTTGGCTGTTGTACCCTGGGAAACTGTCGGGTTCACTTGGGTGGCCCGAAATCAGTTTTAAGGGACCTTGGTTTAACCATATCCTCAGCCCGTTTTGCCTTGTTCTTTCTTTACTTTCTGTAATTTAATTCTTGTTTTGATTATTTAGTTGTAAATTTCCTTGTATCAATTCTGATGTAATTCGAATATATTGTAATAAAACTATATTTGTGAATGGTGTTCCTACATTACATAGGATAAGAGGAGGAAGCAACAAAACTAAAAACATATGATTCACTTTTATTGTCATCTTGTGGGTCTATTTACGTCGGGTCAGTAGCAAATTACCTTAAAACTATAACCTTGATCGATCAAAAATTGCTGCCTCTTAGAGGAGGAGTACATTTCCTGCATTGCAAAAAAAAAAAAAAAAAAACACAACTTGAGCCTATGCCTTCAGAGATCATAACAACTAGGTTTGGAGGTTCCAAAGTTCATTAATAAGAGCTTAGTTCAACAAGAAAAAAGAAATGTATCACAGGACATTCACCAACTTGACATATTTATTCTTCATACTCCATTTAAGAATTATGGTGATAGTTTTGGAAACTCAACATGTGTTAATACTAACTGTGATAAAAATCAATACAGCATTTGAATGTTTTTTTTAATCGCTTATGAAGCATCTGTCAAATTGGTGACCAACTAATGATTGTCTGTCTTTGTTAGCTAATTATTTACAACATTACCCGCGTGTCTGTGGATACTAGGGAGTAGAAGAAGGCGTTATATACCTCTTTTCCTCCTGCCATTCTATCCTGGAGTTTACCCTATACTCAAAGACAACATTAAAAAGGTCAACATGTAGATCACCATGACAGATACAGGTACACTTCATGAGCATCATAAAAGTATAAGAAAAGTAGAGAGCCAAACCAAATATTACCTTTGGCCTCAGAATACGCCCTAGCCGTTGAGCTTCTTGGCGTCTTGAACCAGCATGGGAGGAAATTTGAATGATTACATTTGCTTCGGGGATGTCAATTGAATTATCACCTACCTACGAGTACAAAAGTTATTATTTCAAACATTAAATACTAAGTGGTAAAGTTGCAACCAAAAAGAATACCAGCGGGGAACTTTAGCCTCTAGGAAACATACTTTGGAAAGAAAAACAGTGTTAACTTTCTTGCCAGTCTTGAAAGCCTTTAGTATCATTGTCCTTTCATCATGGCTGTACATAAAATATTAAATACTTCACACTTGAACACATGCAAGGCAAAGAAAGGTTGTTTTAGAAACTGTAAATCATAATGCACCTTGTGGCACCATAAATCATAGGTTTGCCAAGTTTGATTGCATATTCTCTGAGTGCGAAAATATTGTCAGCAAAAACAATTATCTTATCTCCACGCTCTTGTTCATGGTATCGTATTAGAAACTCGCAGGCTCTAAACTTGTTTGGGTTCATCACATACAGTGCCTGTAAAGCATACACAGTTTTCAGCTATCGGTTTCATAAGGAAGTCATTAAATATCTTTTAATGTTACAAAGCTAAGAGCATAACCATTTTCTGAACCATCATACCTGTTTCTTATTAGAATTTTCATCCTTTAGGTATTCAGCAAAAAACTCTTTCGTCATTGGACACCACACTTCAGCGCATTGTACATTTGCAATAAATCCCCTCTTGACCAAATCTAACCAGTTTGCCTCATACAACTTGGGACCAATAAGAAAGTTCAGATCTGTAATCTTTTCATCCTCTCTAACAAGTGTGGCTAAAAAATTAAAAAATTCCATCTCAGAAAAAGGAAATGTTCAAGGATCCCACACTACATATTAGTGTAATACTATAATTAGAAGCATACCAGTAAGCCCAAGCTTGCAATGAGATTTAGTGTTGCAAATGACTTTACGAAACATGCTTGCAGGAACCACGTGCACCTGAAAAAGGGTCACACAAAGGTAATGGACCAATTTCACATAATTAAGGTGAAAACTTATGTTTTACCTCGTCCATGAGTAGCAAACCCCATTCTCTATTACTGATCTCCTCAAAGAACTTTGCAGACCTCTCGGATCGATTACCTTTAAAAGCAACCATGTTATATGTGGTCACCACAACTCCAGCATTCTTACGAAACCATTCTTTGCTATCAGATGTAAATTGGCATAGATTTTCATCTCGAATGTTTGACCACAACTTGAACTGAAAAGCCCACTGTTCCACGGATACAGCATTTGTTGCCAAACATAGGCAACTTTTCTTAATCTGACAGGCAGCAGAAACGCCTACTAATGACTTTCCAGCACCACATGGTAAGACAATGATGCCAGACCTTGCTCTACCTGAAATTTAAGAAATAGTCGAGTGGGTTAAAAATCTCCGAAAGTCTATACAATGTTACAAAAAATATTATTCAAAGATCCTAGTGTTAATGCAAAAACACTAAAACAAAAAAGAAAAAATGAAAAGGTAAGAGCAATAGCAGGACATCTAAAAAGTTCATTACCATTTGCAAACATCTTACTAAGACTCTTTGCTTGATAAGGCCTTGGTTTAGCTTGAGGCTTTAAATCAATCTCAAGGTCAGGATTGATCTGCAGTGTGAAAATAAGAAAAAATCAGTGATAGAAAATGACCACAAATTCTACAATCAATATAATCTCAATGAAAAGTTGTGTACATCTAAATTAGAAACTCACTGTATCATTACGGAAATCATACTCCTCCAACATGGGATAGTTAAGATGATTTGGCAAGCATCTCTGCTTTACAACTTCAACCTGTTCAATAAAATTGTTATAAACAAAAATGTTCTCAATGAAAAATCACGTCAGTAACGACCCGCTAAGATTAGTCCATCTTGATTGCATACAAAATATTCTAGAGTTCTTAAGAACACTTATGAAGGCTCAAAAATGTTAAAGAGACCTAGAATCCCATAGATACCTCTAAAAGACTCCACGCCATTTCATGAATAGAAGAGTGTGGAAGGATATCGGAAACTCCTTGTAAATATCAAGATAATTTACTTCATGTTTCTAGAATGTTCCTTGGAGTAGTATTTGCCTTATTTGGCACAACACGCCTCAAAGGCTCAAATACACACTCTCATCTGGAAAAATCTCTCAGGTAATCTAATAGTTTTCCTACATTACTTCTTCATTTTTGTACTCTGATTTGTAAGCTTGAATGGTTGGTTGTTTGTGAATAAGGCTGACTTGGTCGAGACTAAAGCCACCCGGTCAGCTTATCGAGATAAGTCCATGGCACTAAATTCCATACAATATACGATACAGTTAAAATGACCAATTTTACAGCCTAAACATATGCTCTTGGAAGATGGGTCAAAGTGCCCAAGTTATTGAAATGGAAATGATACCTGGGCAGGATCAATTTCAAAGGCACGAATTGTTTTTTCTTCAGTTACAGTGGCCAACTGCGCTTCGTTTAGCACCTCGTTGTGTGTACTTTTGATTTCCCCAATTGTTTCACCAACAGTGATTCCATTACCTCCCTAAATGAAAAATAGGACAAAGATAAAATATAAGTAATATTGAAGGAGAACACTTTTAAACTGTGAATGTAATTTCAGGAAAGACAGGGTAACACGAAACTTGTTGCTAATATCTTTCACACGAGCACTATGGTGCAAATAATCACGATAGGTTCAAACTAAACACATATAGAAAAATGATCATTAAGTCACCTGTGGTTTTCATTGATTTATCTTGTTGAAACACGCTATCATATACCAAGTATATAAATACAATCCAATGAAACAGCTCTTGAAGTTTTATCATTAACAACATCAATATTCATGTTATTACCTACATTAACACAATCCTCGAACAATTACCACACACGAAAAGGAATGCTAATTATTACACGTTAAAATTATAATAAATGCCAAACCTCACTGGAGATTCTTGCTCGAGATATCACTTCATCATTAAACAATATCTTCAATACCTATACATCGATAAACATCCAGAGATAGTAAGAAACTGATCATAAGTGATTTATGAAAATCGCTAACGAAGATGAAATATATGAGCAATCTTGCCTCAGGGAAAGGAGATTCAACTAGGTAACGACTCTTCTTCAACACAAGCTTTACTTGTGCCACAATTGGCCATGGATGCGCGGATAAAATCGATCACCTCTTTAGGGAGCTTGATCTTGGATAGGTTGTTAAAAACTGATATGATGGCTTCAGTTGTCAGTCCAGCAGACACAGCCGCATAAAGTGAGTGGGGAGTGAGGTTGTATTCATGTATTAATTCCGTCCTACAAGTAAAAAAGACCCCAAAGCCCGGTCTCAAACTTAATGCACAAATTGTTATATTTAGTACTAACAGGGATGAATACATATATGTATTACCTGCAGACAGGTTCGGCAGTAGCAATTAGGAAATCAGAAGCTTGTTTATAAAATGGTGAGAAGGCCTCAAGAAAGATTCTCCCGTCTGCGCAAGTCCATAACGGACGATTGGCATGGTCTGCTTTAAGTTCCAATTCTGTCAAGGAAGAGTCTTTGTCTTCTATCTGCAAAAGCAAGAGTTATATGATTATGAATATTTGATAACATGATACGTGCTAGCTCAAAGACTAGCTCATATGTACTAACAAATCTTCATAGCAATATATCAATAGCTATCTATCATAATCATCTGACGCATAAACGGATCTCCCTTCCGTTTTTAAGATTAAGTAATACAAATAGGAAATTGTCAAATAACCCTTTTTTTCTAAATCGAGTAAAAAAGAAGTGACACATCACTCCTCTTATTTACTACTGCCACCAACTGCTAACTAGACCACCCGCTATTACAGGATTTTTAATTTCCAAATTTTGATATTTAAGTAGCATGACACTGGTTTTAATGATGTGATATGACATTAAAACTTATATGGCACCACATTAGCGAAAGATATTTGTTATGTGATGAAGATTGTGACCAAATACATACAATTGCAATGAATTGATACATAAAACAGAGGTTTTGAGTGTTAAATACATACGATAGAACAAGCGGACAAGTTTTCATTACTTGTTCATTATATTTAACCTATTCTTTAGAAAATAAATTACAATTTATTTCAATTGACTAAAGCTCTCCGTCATAACACTATTCTAGTTTTACTTTTATATTACTAATTAACATACATCTAACTGAAGAACAAGAATCGTCAGACCCGCCCTAGTTGAAGTAACCTAATGCCTTATAATAAGATGATGATAAATTGTTAATAACAAATTACAGACAAATATTATCAGTACTTTACCTTTTCGTGCGTGCGTACGTTGACATTGGCAGATGATGATTTGTGCTTCTTGTTAGGTCTACAACTTTCCACACCTGTTAAAATACATACATACATACATACAAGTAAAGTTAGATTGGAAATCATTAATTAATCAATCGTATATACATCCGTTAAAATAAATATATAGTTACTTGATTAAGATTGTTGAAAATTAAAGTAAAGTTAGGGTTAACTCTAATAGACTATGATATTACATCAAAATATAATAATATATAGAAATTATTATCATCATATATTTATACCGTGTCCCATGATCGATTCTCTCGTGTTTAAATTTTCTGGTGGAAGTACAGTCCTCGGGGTTTTTTGAATATAAAGAGTTGGAGGGAGTCGATGTTATATTTATAGTGTGCGGTTACTATGATTTCGGGTTCGGGTCAATTCGCAATAGGACGGTGAGTGACTTTTAGTTTTTTTTTCTCTTTCTAAAACATCAAATTGATACTCTCTCCGTCCCATTAAAAATATCCAGTTTTGAATTTTCAAAGTCTTTTTTATATAACTTTGACCAAAAATATTTTTATTTGTATTGCATAATACTTGATAAAAGTTATATGAATAGATCGAGGTTTAGATGTGTTTTCATTGGGTATAACTTTCGCCAAGTATTATATAATACAATAAAAAATATTTAAGGTCAAACTTACAAAAAATAGACTTTGAATATTCAAAACTGGACATATTTAATGGGACGGAGGGAGTATTATTTAAACTTTTAAAGTAATAATAATACTAATTTGCTAATTAAAACATATTATAAATTATTTGGGTGCATTAAAATTTATATGTTATTAAAAAGTGGTTTTTAATATATAAAATACTAATTTTATATATGTAATAATCTATTAATGAAAAAACCCTCACTATCATTTTCTTAATAACTTGTTGTTCAAAAAAAGTAAAATAAAATAAATTAATAATAATAATTTTATCTTAATTTTAATTTTAATATATACAAAAAGATAACGGGTTTAACATCAACTCTCGGGCTTTTTTAAATAAGTTATTAAACATGTGACCAAATTAATTTTCATGTCAATGATACCCATCCATTATTAAGACGAGACAAAGTACCCGCGCGTTGCGGCGGTGAGATGGTGGGAGTGATAGGTCATAGAGTATAATAGGTCATAGGAGGTGATAGGTCATAGAGTGTGATAGCCAAATGCCTTAGCCGTCCGGGTTCCGCCCTCGGATTTAAAAATTCGTCGAAAGTATATCGAATGACATCTCTAATGAAAGAGCATGAAATTTTAAAAACACCCATATAATTTTTATAATTTATCGATGTACGGTTTTTGAGATAAAAGATTTTAAATGAATTAGAGGAATAAAATGATTTATGGAGGAGAGAGAAAAAAATGAGTGGTTGAGATTTGAGGAGAGAGAAAAAAATGAGTGGTTGAGATTTCTTCTAAGGGTATTATGAATAAGTGATAGAGGTATTTTGGGGTTTCACTTACCTAAAGTTGAAAAAATGAATGGAACAAATGCTTTATAATGTAATAGAGATAAAGAAAAGAGTTATCGACATAAATCGTCCCTGTGGTTTACCCAAAATATCATGTTTCATCCCTGTGGTTCAATAACCTCATTGGCAATCCTTTATAGGAGGATAAGGTTCATGTTTCGTCCTTTAAATTGACGACTGTCATCAACAAATCATTAACTCCCTCACATGAAAGTCACGTGAAAATAAATGAGTCATTTCCAAAGTTAAAGGACCATAAATGTTTTTTTTTTTTTGCTTTTGTTCATTCTTCCTTCTTTTCTTCTTCTTCCTCACACCACCAATCATATTCATCTTTAACAAAAATAAAAACACAAGCAAAATACAAAAAAACCATTTTAATTTGCAAATCAAAAACTCAAAGAAGAAATAAAAACCCAATTTCCTTTCACTTTTCACGCACCCAAATTCATTAGATTTCAACTGCTTTGTTATCTCACTCTCTCTCTCGTTGGCAGGAAATGAAGGGGAAAAGCACCCCCCAAATCACCCCAAAACAAACACTTACAATCATCAAATAATTAATATAACATTACCACCATGTAAGGTTCTAAACTATCATCGACTAGAGCTCTTGAATGCTGTGAAACAGCCTCTGTTTTAGCCCTTAGGCGTGACCCAGCAAGATGAAGAACAACCCTCAAACTTGTCCCCTGGAAGCCGTCATTAACGGATCGGGGTCATATTCCAGACCTGAGTCCACACCACCGATGCCGGTGATGAGTTACCCATCACCACCATATTCTTTTATCTCCCTCTATCTCTCTCTCTCTCTCTCTATATATATATATATATACACACACACCTGTTTTTATTTAATCTTTCTATTCAATGGTACTTTTTTTCTTCATGTGTGAAGATTTCTGGTAGTGGTGATTAATACCCTATTATATTTACCGACGATGAAGACAAAAATGGCGAAGGTTGGCATGATTGGGATTTGGGATCTTTGGTAACCTAGATCTGGGATTTGGGCAATCACGAGACGGCGGTGCTTTGGCGGCGAAGTCAAAAGCAAAGTCAAACGTGTGTGTATACATGGAGTCACAGATTATATTTATTTATTTATTTGGAAGTGAAATTAAGTTTGTATATGTGGATTTTCGGATCTGGTCTTCTGGATCTTACTTTGTTTTGGAATTCGTGGTAGGTTTTATTTCATATTGTAGTCGGAATGGTGGCCGTGTAATGGTGGTGGCCGATTGGTGGTGGAGGTGATGGAGGCCGGTTGGTGATGACTGATGAGAGTGGTGGTGAGTGGTGGTGCCAGGGTGGTAATGGTGAAGTGGTGATTAATGTTGACTAGAAAGTTTAGTGTCGCCCGTTGGGCGGGTCAGTGATATATTTTGTTACTTTTTTTGACTAGTGAATTTTACCTCAGACGCGTATGATATGTGTTAATCGCACAACGAAAGCGTCCCGTACAAAGCGGATCTTAAATAGCTTTTCTCACCATACCATCTTCTTAATTGGAAAATACCATCGAGGAGAACCTACCAAGGTTCGAACTTGAGACCTTGGAGTAAACTCCCCCGGGGCCCCGCATAGCAGGTTTAGTGAAACACCCCTGGCCACTGGTTTTATATTTTGTTACTTAGTTGGATGTTTTTGGCGTGCGAAGAAATTTTTTTGATGGTCGGAATGTGTTTAATAGCATATGAAATATCGAAAGTACTATCGTTCTTTCGTATATTATATTTTAAAAATACAAAAGCCAAATGTAGAAAATGTATGGAAAATATATGTTAAAAAATACAAAAGCCAAATGTAGAAAATGTATGGAAAATATATGTTAAAAAAGATACCGAAAAAATACATAATAAAACAAAAGAATAAAAAAAAAATAGAAACAAATAGAATAATAACCAAATAAACAAAAGAAAAACAAAAAAAATAGAAAAATAACCAAATAAACAAAAGAAAAACAAAAAAAAAGGTATAAAAAAGCCAAATGATAAAAATAAAAAGACATAAAAACAAATTGTTAAAAAAATACAAAGAAATATAATACAACCAAAAATATACAAAAAGGAAGAAAACAAATACAAATACAAAAGCAAAACAAAAAAAACAATGTTATATATAGAAACAATATAAAAACACAAATGCAAAAAAAATACAAAAAGATTATATAATTAAACCAAAAAACACAAAAGATAACAAAATGGATAAAAATAAAAAAATCCAAGAGCAAAAAGAGGAAACCAAAAAGAAAATAGAGGGTGGAAAAGCAATAAGATAAAAAGAAAAGAGGAAATTGTGAAAAACCCAAAAATTTCAAAAAATATAGAAAAAAAAAATAAAAAATGGGAGAAGGGTTTGAAACTGTGACCTCCACCCTACAAGTTAAGCCACAAACTATTGAACCATCTTCTTCTTTTGATTACAAATTGCTACATGTTTTATTTATATTAAAAATTCAAAAAAAGACAAAAAAAACAACTGTTCATAAGCAGCATCTTTAATGATATTATACAATATACAATATACAATACAATGTGTGTTTTTTTTCATCTGGTAATGTTGAAAAAGATAGATACAAATTTTATACATGAAGAGAATAACAAAAAACAGATGATAGAGAATGAAGGAAAAAAATATTCAAGTATAGTCCTTTATACGTGAGAAAGTACCAAAATACCCCTCATCTTGCTAAGTTACACTCTAAGTCCTTATCTTCTAAAATATTATTATTATCACCATTACATCAACTTTACTTACACCACTCGACACCAATTGTCGATGTCATCACCACCCGTCACCGACACCACTAAACCACCGTCGCCGTCACCACCGCCGCATTACGCGGGTACAATGCTGGTTTTCTCAAAAAAGAACTTGATCTACCCAAATTACCCATCTCTTTTATCCATTAGTTTGAATATCATCACCTAATATACCTATAATACCCTATAATCTCAACCACTCATTTTTTTTTCTCTCCTCCATAAATCATTTTATTCCTCTAATTCTTTTTTTTTTTTTTTTTTTTTTTTTTTTTTTTTTTTTTTTTTTTTTTTTTTACAATACAATGTGTGTTTTTTTTCATCTGGTAATGTTGAAAAAGATAGATACAAATTTTATACATGAAGAGAATAACAAAAAACAGATGATAGAGAATGAAGGAAAAAAATATTCAAGTATAGTCCTTTATACGTGAGAAAGTACCAAAATACCCCTCACGTGGGGGTGTTAACGGAGGTAAGATGTCGGTCGTCAACTCAAAGAACGAAACATGAATCTTATCCTTCTATAAAGGACTGTCAAGGAGGTTATTGAACCACAGGGATGACACATGATTTTTTGAGTAAACCACAGGGACGATTTATGTCGATAACTCTAAAGAAAATGATTAATTCTTTTAAAGATTATTTTAAAAATCCTTCTGAAATGACATGTAGATTCCACTAACTTTCTTTTTTAATATCAACTTTTGGTTTTATTTACATGTTATCTATCTATATCTATACTACCTTGTAAAGCATTTACCCCCTCTCATCTATACTCCTTTATAATAATTATCAACCCCCCTATTTTTAGAAAGTGTTAGAAAATGTTTAGATGGAAAAGTACTAAATTACCCTTAATAAACACCCCCTATGGAAAGAGTTATTAGAGAGTACCAAATTTGCCCTTAATGAATTAATTTACACTTTAAGTCCTTATCTTCTAAAATATTATTATTATCACCATTACATCAACTTTACTTACACCACTCGACACCAATTGTCGATGTCATCACCACCCGTCACCGACACCACTAAACCACCGTCGCCGTCACCACCGCCGCATTACGCGGGTACAATGCTGGTTTTCTCAAAAAAGAACTTGATCTACCCAAATTACCCATCTCTTTTATCCATTAGTTTGAATATCATCACCTAATATACCTATAATCCCCTATAATCTCAACCACTCATTTTTTTTTCTCTCCTCCATAAATCATTTTATTCCTCTAATTCATTCATTTTTTTTTTTTTTTTTTTTTTTTTTTTTTTTTTTTTTTTTTTTTTTTTTTTTTTTTTTTTTTTTTTTTTTTTTTTTTTTTTTTTTTTTTTTTTTTTTTTTTTTTTTTTTTTTTTTTTTTTTTTTTTTTTTTTTTTTTTTTTTTTTTTTTTTTTTTTTTTTTTTTTTTTTTTTTTTTTTTTTTTTTTTTTTTTTTTTTTTTTTTTTTTTTTTTTTTTTTTTTTTTTTTTTTTTTTTTTTTTTTTTTTTTTTTTTTTTTTTTTTTTTTTTTTTTTTTTTTTTTTTTTTTTTTTTTTTTTTTTTTTTTTTTTTTTTTTTTTTTTTTTTTTTTTTTTTTTTTTTTTTTTTTTTTTTTTTTTTTTTTTTTTTTTTTTTTTTTTTTTTTTTTTTTTTTTTTTTTTTTTTTTTTTTTTTTTTTTTTTTTTTTTTTTTTTTTTTTTTTTTTTTTTTTTTTTTTTTTTTTTTTTTTTTTTTTTTTTTTTTTTTTTTTTTTTTTTTTTTTTTTTTTTTTTTTTTTTTTTTTTTTTTTTTTTTTTTTTTTTTTTTTTTTTTTTTTTTTTTTTTTTTTTTTTTTTTTTTTTTTTTTTTTTTTTTTTTTTTTTTTTTTTTTTTTTTTTTTTTTTTTTTTTTTTTTTTTTTTTTTTTTTTTTTTTTTTTTTTTTTTTTTTTTTTTTTTTTTTTTTTTTTTTTTTTTTTTTTTTTTTTTTTTTTTTTTTTTTTTTTTTTTTTTTTTTTTTTTTTTTTTTTTTTTTTTTTTTTTTTTTTTTTTTTTTTTTTTTTTTTTTTTTTTTTTTTTTTTTTTTTTTTTTTTTTTTTTTTTTTTTTTTTTTTTTTTTTTTTTTTTTTTTTTTTTTTTTTTTTTTTTTTTTTTTTTTTTTTTTTTTTTTTTTTTTTTTTTTTTTTTTTTTTTTTTTTTTTTTTTTTTTTTTTTTTTTTTTTTTTTTTTTTTTTTTTTTTTTTTTTTTTTTTTTTTTTTTTTTTTTTTTTTTTTTTTTTTTTTTTTTTTTTTTTTTTTTTTTTTTTTTTTTTTTTTTTTTTTTTTTTTTTTTTTTTTTTTTTTTTTTTTTTTTTTTTTTTTTTTTTTTTTTTTTTTTTTTTTTTTTTTTTTTTTTTTTTTTTTTTTTTTTTTTTTTTTTTTTTTTTTTTTTTTTTTTTTTTTTTTTTTTTTTTTTTTTTTTTTTTTTTTTTTTTTTTTTTTTTTTTTTTTTTTTTTTTTTTTTTTTTTTTTTTTTTTTTTTTTTTTTTTTTTTTTTTTTTTTTTTTTTTTTTTTTTTTTTTTTTTTTTTTTTTTTTTTTTTTTTTTTTTTTTTTTTTTTTTTTTTTTTTTTTTTTTTTTTTTTTTTTTTTTTTTTTTTTTTTTTTTTTTTTTTTTTTTTTTTTTTTTTTTTTTTTTTTTTTTTTTTTTTTTTTTTTTTTTTTTTTTTTTTTTTTTTTTTTTTTTTTTTTTTTTTTTTTTTTTTTTTTTTTTTTTTTTTTTTTTTTTTTTTTTTTTTTTTTTTTTTTTTTTTTTTTTTTTTTTTTTTTTTTTTTTTTTTTTTTTTTTTTTTTTTTTTTTTTTTTTTTTTTTTTTTTTTTTTTTTTTTTTTTTTTTTTTTTTTTTTTTTTTTTTTTTTTTTTTTTTTTTTTTTTTTTTTTTTTTTTTTTTTTTTTTTTTTTTTTTTTTTTTTTTTTTTTTTTTTTTTTTTTTTTTTTTTTTTTTTTTTTTTTTTTTTTTTTTTAGCCGAGTTTTACAAAAGACAGTAAGCGGAGTTGTAGAAAAACATGTTGAATGCTTGAATGAAAGAAGCCATTACTTTGTTAGCGGTATATTCATCTTCACAAGCATTGAAGCACTTCTTTGTAGACGACATTTGTGGTTGTGTTCTTGACTTTCAAGTGTTCATCTTGTATTAGAATTTTCAATCCTTTCTTGCTTTTGACTCTCGAGACTGCTACATACAATTGGCCATGACTAAAAACTGGTCGTGGAAGATACAAACCAACACGATAGAGTGATTGTCCTTGGCTCTTATTTATCGTCATAGCAAAGCATACTGAAATAGGGAATTGCTTTCGAAAAATCTTAACTGGAATCCTTTTATCCGATGGTGTCATTTTTAATCTTGAAATTAAAGTGTGAGTGCCAATGTTTGTTCCTGTGATGATTTTGGCTTCTATCACATGTTTTCCCAATCTGATCACTTGTAAACGTGTGCCATTACACAAGCCATTCTGTTGATCGAGGTTCCGCAGTAACATAACTGGGACTCCAACCTTCAACACCAACTTATGATTGGGTAATCCGGCCAATCTAAGTCCGTTTATGACTTCTGTTGAGAACAAAGCTGCATCAATTGCATTGCTATCTTCAGATTCACATATGTTATCGGAACTGAGATATGTCATTTCCTCACCGGGAATCATTTCTAATAGCTTCTCATTTATGGTTCCCACCACATCATGAGTTGGTGCAAGAATAGCACGTTGTTGAAAAAACATGGGATCCTGCAAACTGTTTAGCATATCTGGATATGTAAAATTAATCAATGATGAAAGGGGATCATTTGATTCAGCCACTAACAACTCCTTTGGTATTTCAATTTCTGCTTCCCCATCATTTTCATCACCTAGAACCCCATCTCCCACTTTTAAAATCCATTCAGCAAATTCTTGAACCTCTTGTAAATCTTGTTGTTGTGTTCCAACTTTGAGCCTCATATTCACTGTCAATTTAAGCACTTTACGGTGGGGCCATATATATATGAGGAATTTAGACTTGCATTTACAATCATGCTTCTGGTTCCTTTTGGTATGACGGGCAAGATTTGTCTAAAGTCACCGCCAAAGACCACTACTTTGCCTCCAAAAATTTTGTCTTCGCTATTTGGTTGGGTTGATCTTAGAATATCCCTCATTGTTCTATCAAGAGCTTCAAAACAATGCTTGTGTATCATGGGAGCTTCTTCCCAAATGATCAATTTAGTGATCTTGATTAATGCTGCCAACTCACTGCTTGGATCTATGGAACAAATAGAGTTTTCAGTGATGTTAATTGGGATAACAAACCTTGAATGTGCGGTTCTTCCACCAGTTAGTAAGAGTGATGCTATTCCACTTGAGGCGACATTTAGCACAGTTTGGCCTTGGGATCGTAATACAGCTGTTAGAGTCTTCCAAAGATACGTTTTCCCTGTACCTCCATATCCATAAACGAAGAAAACTCCTCCTTCGTTTTTACCAACAGAACTGATAACGGTATCATACAGCTGTTTTTGTTCAACAGTTAAGCAGCCTAACAACTGTTGATGTTCAATACTTAGTGCCCTTTTATCATAAAGCAGTTCATTGGCAATTAAGCGGTTATTGAGTGATGCAACATAATTTGTAGTCGGGAAAGGCATGTCGGGAAAGTTTCTGAGGGTACTGCCATTGTTAAGTAACAATTGCTCTATATATGAAAGGCAGAGATTGAGAATATCTTCTTCTTGAAGCTGCAAACCTTTAATGACGAATTGGTATAAGGTTTCAAAAAAAGCTGGTGTTGAGGCAGGTAAGGAACTACGCTTTGAACTCAATGTGGTGCAGTTTGTTGATGGACATGGAGTGGAATTTCATGTGTGTTGAACAATTCTACCTTTGTTTGTTGTGTTTGTGAAACTTCCTGGTATCGGATGGCGATCTTTCTTTTGACCATTATCAAACATAATGGTATCGATATAACGCATGCTGATTTTGGATTTGTAATATATGTAGCATGTGTATAATCTACGTACAATCTCTTTTGTTAACTGGGTCTGTAATATTACACTTTAAATGTTGTGGGTTGTTGACATTAGCCTTCTAGTATGTAACGTGTGGCTATTTTATGTTTGTTGCTCTTCGGTCATGTTTGGTTAGACTAAGTATTCGTATTGTTCAGTTGTTTTTACTACCATGCTTGATTAAATAACTTATAAGTTTAGTTTTTCACTTGCAATGGTAAATAAAGCATGCAATGGGATTTGAATAATATGACCTTTTTTTATACTAAACATATACAGGTTTGTTATTTGTTTATTCATTAATGATATAATATTACATTACAAAAGCCTACACCTCACCACAAATGGATATATAAAACTCTAAAAACCACAACCTAACTTCACATTTTAACTACTAATATTATACATCATAGTTTTAATTAAGTCATACGGGGTCTTCAAGACCTGTAACCATCAAATGTGTTTGTGTGTGTTTAACTAATTGAGTTAAGCATAAAATCAATCTGAAAAACAACCACATCATACAAGTCTAGTACATAACATAAGTTTAGAACATTACATAAGTTTAGCACAGCACATTACAAACCCGACATTTAGTCTGAATATGTTCGGAGATTGATATCAAATACAACAAACACACAACATAGTAGATTGATATATGTTTATCACATCTACACAGTTTCAAAAGACAATTACCTTCAACAGAATGATGAGTGCTGGGTTCTAGTAGATTTTCGCCCTGCGAATCCTTTTTCCAGTCTTAGTTGTTGATTCCACACCTGGAGTGTCATTAGCTCGCTTTTGCAAAGGACTGGTCTCACAATCTTTTTCAATCTCGGCGGCTAAAGAATCGCCAGCAACTGAGAAAGCATCCTGCAAATATACCACATAAGAACTATGAAAACATTAGGCTTGGTTTTATAAATTTTGTTACAATTGTCAGTCATAATCAAGTATTGATCTATTACAAATACCTTCGAATCCGGTCCACCTTGTGACTCCTCAGCAAGCTTAACAGCTGACACAATCTCTGGCATAGCCTCCGGTTCTTGAACCTAAACATCAATAATATCTATGTTAGCATATTGTCATATTCATAAAACTATAAAAATAAATGGCTAAAATCATTACAGTTTCAAATACGACATTAATTGAGTACCTCATTGTTGTTTTCTTGATCTTCTAACTCGGCAATGATATCAGGATCATCACACATCTTGTTAACAGTATAAGCACTGCCCTTGTGTTTGAGATTGTATTTGTCAATTTTGATCTTAAATGCAACTTTCACATTTAGCAACCCTTCAAGTTCATGCGGGTAACTCTCATCATCATTATTGTTCATTTGTCTTTGACGGATATCATGTGCAGTTAAACCAAGTAGCTTCTGGACATCTCTATCCCACATCACAAAAGATGCACTGCCTGTGCTGTCTTGGACTCTCATGGTGACTCTGAACCTGAAGTTACAACGTAAATGTATAACACAATTGCTAAATCATACTAAGATACTATCATACTGTATATATATCTCTATATATATAATATAAAGTGAAATGATTATGCATATATTTTATATATATATATATATATATATATATATATATTATTAATACCTAATTATTTAAGAAAAAGTTTAAATAATATATATATATATATATATATATATATATATATATATATATATATATATATATATATATATATATATATATATATATATATATATATATATATATATATATATATATATATATATATATATATATATATATATATATATATATATATATATATATATATATATATATATATATATATATATATATATATATATATATATATATATATATATATATATATATATATATATATATATATATATATATATATATATATATATATATATATATATATATATATATATATATATATATATATATATATATATATATATATATATATATATATATATATATATATATATATATATATATATATATATATATATATATATATATATATATATATATATATATATATATATATATATATATATATATATATATATATATATATATATATATATATATATATATATATATATATATATATATATATATATATATATATATATATATATATATATATATATATATATATATATATATATATATATATATATATATATATATATATATATATATATATATATATATATATATATATATATATATATATATATATATATATATATATATATATATATATATATATATATATATATATATATATATATATATATATATATATATATATATATATATATATATATATATATATATATATATATATATATATATATATATATATATATATATATATATATATATATATATATATATATATATATATATATATATATATATATATATATATATATATATATATATATATATATATATATATATATATATATATATATATATATATATATATATATATATATATATATATATATATATATATATATATATATATATATATATATATATATATATATATATATATATATATATATATATATATATATATATATATATATATATATATATATATATATATATATATATATATATATATATATATATATATATATATATATATATATATATATATATATATATATATATATATATATATATATATATATATATATATATATATATATATATATATATATATATATATATATATATATATATATATATATATATATATATATATATATATATATATATATATATATATATATATATATATATATATATATATATATATATATATATATATATATATATATATATATATATATATATATATATATATATATATATATATATATATATATATATATATATATATATATATATATATATATATATATATATATATATATATATATATATATATATATATATATATATATATATATATATATCAGCTTCTCTAACCTCATCCAATTGTTTCTTATCACTGTTTAGGATAAACTCTAAGCGATTTGGGTAAACAGTTTGTGTTGAGAGAGTTGTATGTGATGCTTCAGCAGTTCCTTCCTTTAGTATCAACCTAATAATTTTTGTAGACAAATAAGTGGCAATATAGGAATCCACAAGATTTATCACCAATTAAATGTATAAACTTGAATATGCATACCTCCTCTTAAAGTCATTATCAGTTTGGACAGTACAATTCTCTGAGTAAACAAAAGTAAATCCAAATTAAACAGTGATGGTGATGACATGGTCTTGTGATTTGTTAAACCTAAAATAAGTTAGAAATGAAGTATGTACTTACCATGGAATTCGTTTATGATGGCATGTTGCATGATGGTGATGACATGCTCTTCAGATTTGTTTTTCTCCACAAAGTCATTAAATTGAACAGCATAATCATTCCACAAAGTGCAGCGTTGTGGTATACCACTACAAATATACATCAAGTATAGATCTCATTAGGGTTAAAGGCATGGGAGTGTAACCAACTATTACCAAAAGGCTATGTAATGTACCCATCTACTCGACTTGCTATCTAGTGTAACCAACTTTGTTTTTTGGGTTATACAATGTAAGCAACCGGCTAAGAAACAAGTTGCAGGTTACCACTTTCAATTTTATTCCCTTTTTATTAAAAAAATTGCCAATTATCGATTCAAATAAAGGGAAAGCAGCATTCGGTCTTGACCTCCTTGCGCATGATTCTTAACTAAAGGAATGATAATTAATCGATTCAAAGTCTTCAACATAGGTAAAGATGCAAAAATTTGAAACTTGGATTAACAAAAAATTCCTAGGACATAATACCAAACTGTCAAATATCATAAAGATGAGTCTATTTCAGTTTCAATTTACTTTCTAGATTTCCAGCCGTCATCATCAACATGAACATCAAACAACAAACAAGTCATCATTCATCAACATGAACATCAAATCATATACTACAACAATAATAAATCCCAAAAATCTGGGTTCTATTTATCATCATCATTTTTTCCGGCGAATCACCATTTTTTCCGGCGAGTGTTGGATTCGAAACTTTTGGTCAGGGTTTGTGCGGGATCAAATTTTGAGTCGATTGGTGGTAGTTTCAAGTCTTAATTCGAAGAAACAACAAAGTTATCGCGATTTTAATTTTTCCGGCGAATCACCATTTTTTCCGGCGAGTGTTGGATTCGAAAAATTTTGGTCAGGGTTTGTGCGGGATCAAATTTTGAGTCGATTGGTGGTAGTTTCAAGTCTTAATTCGAAGAAACAACAAAGTTATCGCGATTTTAATTTTTCCGGCGAATCACCATCTTTTCCGGCGAGTGTTGGATTCGAAAATTTTTGGTCAGGGTTTGTGCGGGATCAAATTTTGAGTCGATTGGTGGTAGTTTCAAGTCTTAATTCGAAGAAACAACAAAGTTATCGCGATTTTAATTTTTCCGGCGAATCACCATCTTTTCCGGCGAGTGTTGGATTCGAAAATTTTTGGTCAGGGTTTGTGCGGGATCAAATTTTGAGTCGATTGGTGGTAGTTTCAAGTCTTAATTCGAAGAAACAACAAAGTTATCGCGATTTTAATTTTTCCGGCGAATCACCATCTTTTCCGGCGAGTGTTGGATTCGAAAATTTTTGGTCAGGGTTTGTGCGGGATCAAATTTTGAGTCGATTGGTGGTAGTTTCAAGTCTTAATTCGAAGAAACAACAAAGTTATCGCGATTTTAATTTTTCCGGCGAATCACCATCTTTTCCGGCGAGTGTTGGATTCGAAAATTTTTGGTCAGGGTTTGTGCGGGATCAAATTTTGAGTCGATTGGTGGTAGTTTCAAGTCTTAATTCGAAGAAACAACAAAGTTATCGCGATTTTAATTTTTCCGGCGAATCACCATCTTTTCCGGCGAGTGTTGGATTCGAAAATTTTTGGTCAGGGTTTGTGCGGGATCAAATTTTGAGTCGATTGGTGGTAGTTTCAAGTCTTAATTCGAAGAAACAACAAAGTTATCGCGATTTTAATTTTTCCGGCGAATCACCATCTTTTCCGGCGAGTGTTGGATTCGAAAATTTTTGGTCAGGGTTTGTGCGGGATCAAATTTTGAGTCGATTGGTGGTAGTTTCAAGTCTTAATTCGAAGAAACAACAAAGTTATCGCGATTTTAATTTTTCCGGCGATTTTAGTAAGGATGATGATGATGATGATGATAGTATGATGATGATGATGATGATGATGATGATGATGATGATGATGATGATGATGATGATGATGATGATGATGATGATGATGATGATGATGATGATGATGATGATGATGATGATGATGATGATGATGATGATGATGATGATGATGATGATGATGATGATGATGATGATGATGATGATGATGATGATGATGATGATGATGATGATGATGATGATGATGATGATGATGATGATGATGATGATGATGATGATGATGATGATGATGATGATGATGATGATGATGATGATGATGATGATGATGATGATGATGATGATGATGATGATGATGATGATGATGATGATGATGATGATGATGATGATGATGATGATGATGATGATGATGATGATGATGATGATGATGATGATGATGATGATGATGATGATGATGATGATGATGATGATGATGATGATGATGATGATGATGATGATGATGATGATGATGATGATGATGATGATGATGATGATGATGATGATGATGATGATGATGATGATGATGATGATGATGATGATGATGATGATGATGATGATGATGATGATGATGATGATGATGATGATGATGATGATGATGATGATGATGATGATGATGATGATGATGATGATGATGATGATGATGATGATGATGATGATGATGATGATGATGATGATGATGATGATGATGATGATGATGATGATGATGATGATGATGATGATGATGATGATGATGATGATGATGATGATGATGATGATGATGATGATGATGATGATGATGATGATGATGATGATGATGATGATGATGATGATGATGATGATGATGATGATGATGATGATGATGATGATGATGATGATGATGATGATGATGATGATGATGATGATGATGATGATGATGATGATGATGATGATGATGATGATGATGATGATGATGATGATGATGATGATGATGATGATGATGATGATGATGATGATGATGATGATGATGATGATGATGATGATGATGATGATGATGATGATGATGATGATGATGATGATGATGATGATGATGATGATGATGATGATGATGATGATGATGATGATGATGATGATGATGATGATGATGATGATGATGATGATGATGATGATGATGATGATGATGATGATGATGATGATGATGATGATGATGATGATGATGATGATGATGATGATGATGATGATGATGATGATGATGATGATGATGATGATGATGATGATGATGATGATGATGATGATGATGATGATGATGATGATGATGATGATGATGATGATGATGATGATGATGATGATGATGATGATGATGATGATGATGATGATGATGATGATGATGATGATGATGATGATGATGATGATGATGATGATGATGATGATGATGATGATGATGATGATGATGATGATGATGATGATGATGATGATGATGATGATGATGATGATGATGATGATGATGATGATGATGATGATGATGATGATGATGATGATGATGATGATGATGATGATGATGATGATGATGATGATGATGATGATGATGATGATGATGATGATGATGATGATGATGATGATGATGATGATGATGATGATGATGATGATGATGATGATGATGATGATGATGATGATGATGATGATGATGATGATGATGATGATGATGATGATGATGATGATGATGATGATGATGATGATGATGATGATCAAATGTAACAATAAAAACTGAAACATTGAATAGTATGTGTGGAATATTATCTTAGTATGTTATCTTTTTCCTGCAATTTTGTTTTGCTGACAAACACACAACTTAATATAGAAACACAAAACTGATACATGGATGTTTGAAAACTTACTCCAAATCTTTCAACTCCAAGTTGAACCTCTTTGAGGTGTTTGTTGCTGACTTGAACACCTCCAGATTTCCACACCAACTTACACAACCAATGACATCTGTTTGCACCAAACATATAAACTTTCAGTGTTATACTAAGATCTGATAGTGTTGGTATAACTTAATTAAGAAATTAATCATACTAACCAATATTGAGGGTGTCGTTATCTCTAGCTTTTTTGACAGTTATTTCATTGAAAGGCAAGAATGAGAATCCATAAGCAGGACCAGTAAAAGTTACACCATGCTGCACCTCTGTACTTTTGTAAAAGTTGCACTTTAGCTTATGTTTAACAACAGGAAAAGGGTCATCATTCACACCAACACCAAACCTCTTGATCATCACCGCAGTATCCTCTTTGATCTGCTTATCAAAGATAGGAACCAACTCTTTCTTTACCGTACACTGGATTTTTGCACCCTATAAAATAACATAAAAAAAAAGAAAAACAGTGTAAGAGATTGTGTTGTTTTTTTATATTTATGCTCTTATCCACAAACGTAAAACATATAGGGTTACCTTCTCGTCAACCAACACCATCTCAAGCCGCTGCAAGGGATTAATCCAACGACGGATTATCCTAACCTTCATGTTGATGAAATCTTTTGAAGCATCTAGTTGTTCCACAAGCAAAGTTCTGTTGGTAGCCATGAAATTTGAGTTTGAAAAATTTGGAGAGATTTGTGTGTGAAAAACTATGAATTGTGTGTTTGTGATTGGGTTGATTACACAATATAGATGTTTCTCTTTCTTGATTGGATCAATTGTAGATCTCAATACTCATGAACAGTGGTGTCAAATCCTAATTGATATTACCCATAAGCAATGTACTTGTTGTATAGATATAATACATATATATATGTATGTATCATCTGTTCAAGAAACAGAGCATGCGGCTAGGGGGTATGGGGAACACAATTAGCATTAAATGCTTGAGTGTAAACTTATACACATCCGTACTACCACCCTAATTACATTCTTACTTTTTCCTTTTAAAATAAGAGTTTTATTATAATTCAAATTAGTTTCATGTTATAATCCAACTTTTATTCAAGATTTTTTGAATTAAAGTCTATATACACACACATCCTATACACACGACACAAAACATACATATATCTCCCATACATATATCTCTCGCCAAACACCTAGTTTGAAAAACAGCATGCATTTCCCCCTCTCAAACACCCTGCCACCTTGACACCTACTCCCGCCAAAGCCATATATCTCCCATACATATATCTCCCATACATATATCTCCCATACATATATCTCCCATACATATATCTCCCATACATATATCTCCCATACATATATCTCCCATACATATATCTCCCATACATATATCTCCCATACATATATCTCCCATACATATATCTCCCATACATATATCTCCCATACATATATCTCCCATACATATATCTCCCATACATATATCTCCCATACATATATCTCCCATACATATATCTCCCATACATATATCTCCCATACATATATCTCCCATACATATATCTCCCATACATATATCTCCCATACATATATCTCCCATACATATATCTCCCATACATATATCTCCCATACATATATCTCCCATACATATATCTCCCATACATATATCTCCCATACATATATCTCCCATACATATATCTCCCATACATATATCTCCCATACATATATCTCCCATACATATATCTCCCATACATATATCTCCCATACATATATCTCCCATACATATATCTCCCATACATATATCTCCCATACATATATCTCCCATACATATATCTCCCATACATATATCTCCCATACATATATCTCCCATACATATATCTCCCATACATATATCTCCCATACATATATCTCCCATACATAATTAAAGTCTATATACACACACATCCTATACACTCATAATATATTCCCATACATATATCTCCCATACATATATCTCTCGCCAAACACCTAGTTTGAAAAACAGCATGCATTTCCCCCTCTCAAACACCCTGCCACCTTGACACCTACTCCCGCCAAAGCCATTATTTGAAATCCTGGCTTATTCCCCGCCCAAATAACCTCCCACACACACTCTTCACACCTTATAAAACACACCAAATTGTACACAAACGATGTCGTACTTCCAATGTGGAATCCCTCTAAGCTTGACAACACATAAAAGTGATGTCACAAGCTTTGTATCCTTTAGTATGAAAAGGGAGATTCCAGATTCATACAATTTAGATCGTATATAAATAAATTCACAGATATATAGTATTCAACCATATATGCTGTTTAGCTCAAGAAATAAGAATGAGAACTCCTATCAAATCTCCACCAAACAAGGGGGAAGTTCAAAAAAGGCACAAAACTGAACATAAATGTATTCGTCCATATCTGCGCTATTATTAAGATGATATATATGTTATGATATACATCCTGATTTGAACTACTCATAATATGCTTAGAGTATATAACCAATAAAGATGCCGTTGAAGGAATTGCTTTTACCCATTCCATATTGTTTTGTTGGCGAGGATTTTAATAAGAAAAGGAAAGGGTAAAAAGGTTGTGTGAATGAAGAATTGAAGAAGAGTAAAAATTCTTAGGGACAAAAAGGTCATAATACGGAGTAATTTTTTTTTAGTAAGGGAAGTAAAAATTGAAGTAAAAAAATCATTTCCCGTACACTTTGAAAGATGATGAACAGATGAACACAGAAGTCAACACTCAAGCTTAACTAGAGCCACGTGTGGGTCCCACTCTTATTATAGTTTGACTTACATCACTGCTTGCTAATATTTAATCTTATCCGTTCATATAGCAATCAACGGCAGATAACCCCACTTTTCTATTTTAAACACATGCCACGTAGACTCTCCATTCTTCATTGACCAACTCACCATCACTGCATCATACCCTATATATATATATTCCCTTTCTACACCTCATTCTCATCTTCAACACAAACAATACTTGCAATCAAACTATAGATACGTACTGTATTATATATTTCTATATCGATACGAACTGAAAATTAAAGCCGTAAATGTAATTATGAAGAGATACATTGTAGGTTATGCCCTGTTAGAAAAGAAGCTAAAAAGCTTCATCCAAGTTTCGTTGCTAAATTTGACGAAAAACCGCGGTATCGATCTCGTCGAAATCGCCCTCTTGCAGAACAAGGACCGTTTGACTGCGTTCTCCACAAGTTTTCCGGCGAAGACTGGCGGAACCAGCTCATCGAATTCTCAATTCGAAACCCTAGCGCTTTCGTAGTCGACTTACCGGACGCAATTCAACGGTTACACAACCGTATTTCAATGCTGGAAGTTGTTTCACAAGCTGAATTGACTGAAAATGAGGCCGAAACGGCGTCATATGGGATTGCCGAAACGGCGTCGTTTGGGATTGAGGTTTCCGGTGATAGCGAAACTGTTGATTGTGGATAAAAGTGTGAAGTCACATAAAATGTGGTTAGTTTTTTGTAATGAGGGTTTGGAGAAACTGTAACAGCCAAGTGTGTTGCAGGAGTTTGTGAATCATGGTGGCGTGTTGTTTAAAGTGTATGTGGTTGGTGAGTATGTGAAGTGTGTGAAAAGGAAGTCGTTACCGGCTATTAGTGACGAAAAGATGGAGAGTTTACGAGGTTCGTTGTCGTTTTTGTCAGGTTTCGAATATCAATTCAGGTGTAAAGAATCATGATATGTATTATAAGTATTTGGAAGATGTTGAAATGCCTCCAATGTGTTTGATAAATAGGATTGCAAGTGGACTGCGAAAAAAGATGAAATTGAATCTTTTTAACTTTGATGTGATTAAGGATGTTAAAGATGCCTGGTTATGAATCAGTTTTGACTGAATTTTTATGGGATGTGTTAACTAATGAAGAGGCTCGGTCGGTTGGTAATCAGAAAGAAACGACAAAGTTGGATCGATGAATCAGAGCATGAGAGTATGAGACCGTTTTTCTTGTTTGATAACGGTTACATGGTGTTGTTCGTTGTTTATCGTGTGTATATCATCCTCTGGTTTGGAGATAGGTACTTACTTTTTTTTACTTTTGGAAATTTTTAGGGAGGTTATTAGGTTGCTTTATAGGGCATATTGTAATCACTGGGTTAGAAACCTTTCTAATGTGTCCCTTGGTAAATTTAGTGAAAGAATATCGTATTTTTTGTTGATGATATTTGTTTTTATCCATTGTTGAACTATATATGGTGGTTTTCTTGAATTTTTCAAATTTTTTTACTGAAATGGCATTGAATCGAGTTATATACGAGTTAAATACAATTTTCCACATTTTTTCGAATTAGCAAATGAATTAATTTGTTCTGAATTAATATGACTGTTATATACTAGTTAATTGCAGTTATCTACATTTTCATGATAACACACGGTTGTTGGTGATTGATGCAACTTAATATGGCAATGAATGATTATGGTTGACACAAATTATACATGAGAAGCCATTATTATTATTATTATCACTATAAATTATAAACATGTGGCAACGTTTTCTATTTACCCGAATTCTGTAGACAATTGCATCAGGACCTGACATCATGCCTTTACTGAGTTGTAGGTTTCCTAAGTCTAACTTAATGTGATCATAGAGCTTAAGATTTAGTTTTCTGGTGGTAAGACTGGATGGTTTGTGTCAGAAGTTGGGAAAATTGGAAGTTGTCGGATTTTGTTGTCAAGGACAAAACCGGTTGCCATATGGGAAACTGAAAAAATGTGAGGAGTATAAAGTTTGACACTGTCACATATGCTTTTCCTATTTCTGTTATTTACTTCAGGGTTTACTGTTTGTGTTCATATAATTTTTTCTTCAATTTCTGAGGCGATCAACTAAGGAATACACTCTGATATGCAAAGATGACATTAGTCAGAATGATGAGATAGAGATAATAAGGTTATGCAGACATGATGTAGTCAGGAAAGGCGTCTTCATTTATAATTATCTGTGATGAAGAGATTGATGAGGATGTTAGTCATAGGATTAGGATAGATGAAATAGTGAAGACCACCTATTGTGTGCTTGTGAGTTAGACTCCTTTTCTGTTGCATTTGTCTGAGAAACCACCAATTGGCTGGATTTTATCCCATACATTTAGTTGTTTTCTGACTGATATGTGATAGTAGGGCCTGTTGTATCCAATACTGGCTACAAAGTGTCGTGTTGTGTAATATAGTACTAGCTTAAATATGTCGTGTTGCGTAACGTAGAATAACAAAATCCAAGTTCTATTGCCTGTATCTAAATATCAACTAACGTCGCTTTTTTATATGAGAGTTGATGTGAACAGTAGACAGAATCTTTGTTGAAATAAATAGATCATAAGTACATTTAGTCATGTTAAGAGCATGACGTCCGTTATCTTAAGTTGTCGGAGCTAATTGGTGTCACCTTTTTCTCGCTGATCCAACTTTTTCCCATTGAGTGTAGCTGTTTAATTTGGATTTCTAATGCCCCGTCATAACACTACACACTGCCTCCTTTATCTTATATATGTTTTGGGTCTTTTGCTTGCTGCTATATGAGGTAGGATTAAACATGAAGCTAATTATATGTAAGATGCAATCTGGTCTCTACTTTTACAACATTGAGCAGTTTCAAGAATTATGTGAATCGACATTAGAAAAGTGGTGAATCAGTTTTGTTCCCACACTTCTCACGTATATTTAGCTTTTAACTGGATCCTAAGCCCTAAAGCTTTTCATTTTTATGAATTATGTGTTCTAAACCCACTACTTAAGATTTTTTACGTCGAAGCACGGGATATACCATTACTGCTTTGTTTACTGTGAATTTCATTAGAGATATGTGCAATAATGTCACTTTTTTCCAATATCTGTTCACATAGGCATCACAATTTTTTGAGGTCTTCTAGATATTATCCTACAGTGTTTTTTCCTTGTGAGGCATGTTTAGTACACAATATCTCTCAATCTCTGTGTGTGCTCATTCATGAACATGCACCGGTAGTGATAAAGCTGGGACAAGTTTTCATACTTGTTATGTCATGCAGTCATGTTGATTGTTAAACCTTTGTTTAGTACAATATTGAGATAGCAACTCATTACTCAGTCCTCACATCAGATCTGTCAAGGTTTGGCTACTCCGTCTCTGGAAAAAAGTCAAGCCTTTGGCTTAAGAAAATTTGAGATATGGTTGCTTGATGAATGTAAGAATTTTTGCTTTGTATTTTTGTTTTTTGCAGACTTGTGAAATTAGTCTACTAACGCATACATGGATCTGTCAACTTGCATATACTCAAGCAAATTCTTGGTGGAAGGTGAGCTTCAAGTCTTCAACAGCTGTTACAGAGCCATGATCTGTTGGTATGTCAATATTATGTTTGTCAATTTAATCTGCTGTATTTATGTATTATTTGTTGAATGCTGTTTATCCATCCAGGCTTTAGCAGTTCTTTTTAATTTATGTGATTCTTTAATGTGCTAAGTGCCAACGTCCCCTTCCTCGGTAACTTATACTCTTTCATATATTAATGCTCACCCTTTTTGCGCAAAATGTAGTGTTTGTAATACTTAATTCATGGTAGTCTTTGTCACATAACCTACCTACGAAATAAGTATGTATATGACCTGTTAAGATATATAAGAAACTTACCAAAATATGTTCCAGAGTTCGATTAATTATCCTAAACCGATGGGGTCCTGAATAACTCAACTATATTTGTGGTCTTGATCGATAAATTAAGGAAATAACTCGATTCATTTAATATAGGTTTAGTAAGAAAAACGAAGTTTAGATATCAAACCAATAAAAATTAGAAGAGACTTAATCGGAAAAAAATGATGACAATACCTTTGAAGTCTTTGGGTAACCATGAGTCAGTATCTTCATTGATTAACATCCAATTTCTAACAATGGCCCTCCAACTCTAACATCATAGCTTAGTATCCGTTAAGTTGTCGATGAGTCAAAATTGAATCATACATGAATATTAGTACCATGCCCTAAAGAAAGCAGAAAAGTACTGCAATGATTGAACTATAATTTCTAAAATTCTGGCCACAGAGCACCCAGGCCAGCACCAATTGAATTCCAATTATAATAGAATCAATAACTTATCACACCTTAAATCATCATATAAAGGTGATAAACAAACTATATCATGTGTAAAACACGATACAACATTGATCGGCCAAACATATGTTAAAAAAACTCTTGATCTTTATTATTTACGGTGGTGATGTTCTTGCTGCTGTAAGTTGATTAGCTTTGAATATGGCCCGTTCTCATGCTCAAGACTTGAATGGGTCCCTTTCTCCACAATTTTTCCATTTTGGATCACTGATATCTCATCCGCATTCTTTATGGTTGATAGCCGGTGTGCAACCACGACACTGGTTCGGTTCTTCATTAGCCGGTCTAAAGCCTGTTGAACCACACGCTCAGACTCCACATCAAGCGCACTGGTGGCTTCATCCAATAGTAATATGGCAGGATTCTTCAGCACAGCTCGTGCTATAGCTACCCTCTGCTTTTGTCCGCCTGAAAGTTGAATTCCTCTCTCACCAACTTTTGTTGAGTAACCTTCCGGGAGGGCACTTATGAATGTATGTGCGTTTGCAAGCTTAGCGGCTTCAATCACTTCACCTTCCGAGGCTCCTTCTTTCCCATAGAGTATGTTTTCAAATATCGAGGTTGCAAAAAGAGCCGGTTCTTGCTGGACTAGCCCGATATGACTTCTAAGAGACTTTAGCTTCAGCTTCTTAATGTCCTTTCCTGTAATATATGTGGCATTATACAGATTAGCCTTCTATGAAAACAAGTATTCTACACTATTCAGAAATGGACCAGTTGGGTAACAGGGTGATGGGGGTTTGACTCAGATGGACCGCTTTTTAGAATTGCTCTAAAAGAGGGGGTGGATTGGGTTAACCCAAAACATTATTGTATACAAGTATTGTAAATTTTTATATTAACAATTATTGTGAAACGAGCATGGTACCCGCGCAATGCGGCGGCGATGACAGTGACAGTGATATGGTGGTATTGACGGATGGTGACGGCGGCGGCGACCGTTGGTGGCGGCCGATGCGTCAAGCGGTGTAGGTATTTGATATAAAGATATTTGATTTAAAAGAATAATGGATATCTTTTAGAAGATAATAGAATGATTGTGTAAATTAATTCATTAAGGGTAAAATGGTAATTTCGCATGTCCCAAAAATGTTAACTTTTCAACATGAGGGTATAATTTTTATATAGTAGTATAGATATGATAACCAAAACTATGTGTTCTGAAGGATGCGGTTTTATGCATTAATATTGCATTATAGGCAACTTTTAAGTTTTAACCCTTTTAACTCGTTTAACACGTTCCCTTTCAAGCTAACCCTTTTTATTTGACCCATTAGAGATGGAACATAACTTGATTCAAGCAGTTACCGCGTAATGGGTCGAAATTATTTATATACGTTTAGAGAAGTTTACCATCAATTAGCACTTTCCCGGAGGTTGGATCGTAGAACCGAAGAATAAGAGAGAGAACAGAGCTCTTCCCAGAACCACTTTGCCCCACCAATGCCATGGTCTTTCCTGCTCGAATCTTTAGATCAAAATCTTTGAAAATCAAGATGTCGGGTCTTGACGGGTAGCTGAAATTGACACCTTTCAGTTCAATTGTCCCATCGACTTTTGTGATTTCCTCACCAACGTCACTCACAACTTGTGTTCTCCTGTCGAGAACCTCAAATACCGAAGCAACCATCTGGTTTCCTTTTAATAAATCTGGTGCCATTGCTAATGTTTCGCCCATGGCTAACGCGGTCACAATTAAAATCATAAATGATTTCATAACTGATTTGAACCCACACAACCCTCTTTCCATCAAGACAGAACCATACCACAATGCAAGACCATAAGATGAGAAAATGAAGAACTGAGAGACACCGTAGAATAATCCTGCAATCTGCCCTCGATTAAATGACTGTTTAGAAGGTCCAACAAGCTCTCGGGCATAAAGATCGAGCACTTTATTTTCAGAACAAAATGCTGCAACTGTTCTTATGTTACTAACTGCCTCACCAGCAAGCATATTAGCTTTAAGATAAGCTTTGTTCAAGTCACCACCATACCCTTTCATGAACATTTTCTGATACAAAAACGAAACATTCTTAGAAACTAAATACCTCAAAATGCAGACTGAAATTTACAAGGAGAAAGAAATAAAAACCTCGCTAATGTGACCACTGATGATCAACGGATACATAGCCATTACAATGAGTGTCAGCCTCCAATTTAAGAGGAAGGCAATGAAGAATGAAGTGCAGATTAAGCCCAAGTTCTGTATCAGTATTGTTGTTCGGTCAACAACTACGGTTCTTAGTAACGTTGCATCACTTTCTAAACGGGAAGCGAGCATTGAGCTTGTGTTGTTCATGTCGTCGAACCATCCAATCTCGTTTCTCAAAATAGCTGCAAAAATTCATGATTAAAATGAAGGTATCATAAATCTTGTTGTAGCAATTTGTTTAATGTAGGCTGTAGCTAAAGCTTTTATGGATTATAAATACATTTCTGACGAATCTTGACGTTTCTTCAGAGCCAACGTTTTCTTTTAACTATATTCATATGATATTCTGAGTTGACACATTCAGTAGTATATGGGTCAAATGGCATCTATATATGTACCTGAAAACATCTTTTGACGAACACGAAGAGTGAGCCTTTCTGCCATGATCCCGAAGCATAAATGAGTGATGGAGTAAACAGTGATACTCACACAAGCACCAAAACAAAAGAGAAGGGCAATCTTTTTGACCTCACGCTGTGTGGTTTCCCAGTCCATGTAATAAGCCACGAGGGCTTCACTAATCCCAAGAGCAAAGAGAGGCATACAGGATCCGGCTACGAGTGCTCCTATGGTACCCGTTAAGCCATAAACCCAGTCGGGCCGAATCATCGAGTATAATCTTTTTGAGGAAATGCGTGGTGGCTTAATGTATTCAACACCTTCAACACCGAGCTTGCCTACAGATTCTCTATCAGAATGAAAACTAGCTCCTATGCTCCTTGTAGTTGTGCGGGATAGTTCGCGAGAATATCTTATGCTACACGGGAAAAACCCAAAGGAAGGGAAAAGAAATTCAATATTCCATTAATTTGATTGAGTCACATTATCAAACTTAAAGAAAGTGGCTAACCTGGAAGGTCTTCCCATAGAAGCAACACGAGACGGTGCTCGATGCAAGGAGGCTGTTTCTTGAAGTTGAACGAGCGATGCATAGGCACTATCAGGTCGGGCCATGAGCTCTTCATGGCTCCCGGTTTCCACTATCTTCCCTTGGTGAACAACAGCTATAATGTCTGCATTTCTAATGGTGGAAAGCCGATGGGCTACAACTACGGTTGTCCTTCCCACCATCACTCGATCAAGTGCCTCTTGGACACTCTTTTCAGATTCAGTGTCAAGGGCGCTAGTGGCTTCATCTAACAATAAAATTGAAGGGTTTTTCACAATTGCCCGTGAAATTGCAATTCGTTGCTTTTGTCCCCCTGAGAGTTGTATCCCGCGTTCACCCACTTGCGTTTCAAATCTTTCCGGGAGATTGTTAATAAAAGTAATCGCCTCGGATAACTTTGCAGCGTGTGTGATCTCTTCATGGGTAGCTGAATCCTTCCCATATAATATATTATCCCTTATTGTAGTGGCAAAGAGAGCTGGTTCTTGATTGACCAGCCCAATCTGGTTTCTTAGCCATTTGATGTCAAGCTCACATATATTGTTCCCATCTAACAGGATCTGGCCCGAGAGAGGCTCGTAAAATCGTTCTATCAGTGATATTACTGTACTCTTCCCTGAACCGCTACCACCAACAAGGGCCACAATTTTCCCTGAAGGTATATCAAGACGAAGTTTGTCAAAGATCATCACATCTGGTCGAGATGGGTAACTAAAATGCACGTCATCGAAGCGTATGTGACCATCCAATTTGGCAAGTGTCCGGCCTGTTTTTGCACTCGTTTTGGTTACTGTTCTCCTCTCTATCATTTCAAAGATGGGATATGCTGCTGATTTAGCCCGAATGAATGCACTGACGTCCGGTGCAGCCTGCCCGAGAGACCTGCATGGACACAAACAAACAAAAAATCAAAATTGTTGATACATCCATCATTTTGTCAGATGTGAGTATGTGACAGTTTCAACTCAGTTACTTATGAACAACGGGTCATTAAAAAAATGAGTTAGGAGTGACATGGGTTTAACGGTACCCAAAGTGTATTTTTGGTGCTTATAGTCCTCTGAAATCTGAATTGTTTTATCATAAAAACAATCCTATCTTATTGTTGTAGTAAGATGGCTTTTGTAATCGTATTTAACGCATTGCCAGTTAGTAAAGGGACAAAAATGTTTTACCAGAGCTGTGCTAAAAACATCTTTCAACCTTTTTAACCCGTTACCCAACCTGACAACTAACTTTGGCGCATCTTTTTTTACAGATTTTTCCTAAATATGATGTGGGCGACTTACAGGCCAGCAATGACAACATTGAGCATGGTGGTGAAGGAGTCGCCGCCATTAGCAATGTTTTTGTGGACGACGATGCTGGTATACCAGACGAGCAATGCCCAAGAGAGGAAGAGAACAAAATGCAAGGTTCCCAGGCCCAAGCCTTTGGCTAGACCAGCTTTTTTGCCGTACTTGTAAGTGTTTGACAGAGCTTCAATGTAAGAATTTACTGCCTTCTCTTCTCCAGAAAATGCTTGCACTGTCCTTACATTTCCAATTACCTGCCATCAATAATCTTTCATTTTTCAGCACTTAAATTTGAATGCTAATTTTTATATCTGAAACGAAGAGAAAATTTTACATATATTCAGACCGTTATTGTAATACCATAGCTCGTGATTATGTTATTTAGTCTAAGATTTTTTATCAACTTCCAAATAGAGGTCTTATCTTTTTTGAAAAATAACTGTGTCATCTTTAATAATATTTGAAAAAAAAGACAATAAATTCACTGAATAGGTGTGCTTTTTCAAGAGAGCAATTATATTTTTGTATATTAGTAATCTTTTTTGCTACATTAAATGGCACTTAGATAAATATTCACATGATGTCCATGACTGTATGTCTGTCTTCAACCCTTACTTAAATTTCAGCACATAATACACTAAAGTCCTTTTAAAAAGTCACAAAAAGGAGAAAAGAAAACCACACCTTTTATTAAATGAACAAAAATATGATAATGCAATAGGAAATGGAACACACAATATTATGTTAGTATGTATGAAAGAAAGTAAAAAGGAAAGAGACCTCTTCAGCAATTTCACCCGCTTTGACGTATGATTTTCGGACTCTGGCAATGAGGCCCGTTGCGATGTAAGCATACACACCACCAGCGATTGCAATCGCAGGTACGATTGACAAAGTCACCAAGCTTATCTGCCAAACTCTAACGAATCCTATAATGAATCCGGATAGGAATCTGCTGATGTAGTGCATGAAATTCCCTACCTGCACCCAACCATTATCTTTGTTACTTTTTCTTTTAAATGGCTAGCCTACTACATTGCAACTTATCTATATTTTCTTCTTTGTTTATAAATAGAAAGGTTAAATAGCCTTATATATGATAGAAAAACAATACAAAATATTAAATTAAATGCTACTAAATACTACAGACTTCACACTTAATATTAAGGGGTGTAGTAAAGTCGACCTGAAATTAGATAAACCATCAAGTTAATATTCATTATTTGTATGATGAAGGTGTTGTGAAATGACCAAAATGCCCTTCACATGAGGAAGTAAACGGACCATTATAATTAACGGCAAGAGCGTTAAGATATATGTTGCTTCTTTCTTTCTTTAATTTGTATTCTTCCATATCCCGCTTTGACAGGGATTGGATACTGTTGTTGTTGTTGTTTTATTCTTTAATTTCTACTTGATATAAACCACCTAAAAGAAGGGATAAGAATTCTCTAAAGTTGTAATAACTTTATAGGTAAAGTTAGACAACTCTTAACCCTTAGATTGAAATCAAAAGTCAAGATTTAAAAATCAAATTTGAATCTTGACATTTGATTTTTATCCAATGGTTGAGATCTCTCCAACTAAAGTTATTACAACTTTAGAGGATCTTTATCCGAAGAGAAGGTGGAGTTCAGTTTAGTAGCAAAAGTACACAAGTTTTCATATTTGTATAACACCACTTTGTTTTTAATTGTGATCACTAATGTCACTGTAATAGAAGGAAAATAAAATAGTAACACTAATTGTAGTGGTGAATGTGGAAAAGTGTGATAAGTGATAGAAGACCATAATTGCGGTGCATGGGCGATTAGAGAAGTGGGTACAACTCCAGCCAGCCAGCCTGCCTGCCCGCCCAACAAGACTGATTACAAACTCATTCATTACAGAACCCCTATTTAATTCAATGTTGGCATTTATAAAAATCACCCCCACCCTCCCCTATAAGTATTCTATCTGTTGTACGTACATATGTTATTAAACACCGCCTTCATCGCCCTTTTACTTTATATTCTTTTCCCCATTATTTATATTTACTTTCTTCGTTTTAATTTTATCAATTTAATAATTAATACTTGTGCAAAATTAAGTTGAATTTCTTCATAAAGCTACAGGAAGGAATATGTACATAACCTGATTCAAAAAATAAAAATAAAATGATACATCCTGATTTATAATTAATGTAAAGTAATTATTCGTAAGGCTGTGAAAAGCAAGTATCGTGTTTTTGGAGTAAAAAAAGTTAATGTTGAATGCATCTATCATTGTGACATTTTTGTGAGTGTACATCAATCCTACATTGATAATATGGATTTAAAGATAAAACAAAAAACAAAATTGGTGGTTGGATATTAACTTGTGCACCTACTCTTTAATACATTTATTTCGTTATCAAAGCTAAAGTTCCGTTCTTCCAATTAGCGATATTTAGTACGTTGAAAACACCAACTTTATCTATATGTATGTATGTACGAGCCCACATAATGCATGTGTATTTATGTATGTATTATTGTATGTATTTGAGTACTATTTAATTTCTTTAACACAAGTCTTGCAACTTGATTTTTTAAAAAAATCTTTTTAGTCTATTATATATTAAAAAAAGGAAAATACTTAATATATCGCTAAAGATTGTCACTAATAGTTTATTACATGCATATCAAGTAGTATTTTATAATAAAAATCACTCTATAAATTTTCACGTAACAAAATATAAACTTTAATTAATACACCGGAATAGTTTATATATATCAAGAACCCTTAGGGATCATAAAAATTAAAAAACATGGAGTGGCCAAATCATACAACAATCATACTTATATAATAAAACAGTTGGACAATTATGCATTTTTATACTTTAACAAAGCTAATATAAAACGTAACCCATTTTCCTATATCTATCTATCTATCTATTATATATATAAGGAAACTGTTACAAATCAAACTAGCAATAAAAATTGTTCTTTCCAAACCGGGTAGTATTTGAAAGTTGATATCATCTATAGTCTTTATACTTTACTTTTTCAACTCCACATATGTATATAGTCTTTGTAATTGTTTATACAAGTCTAATCTTTTCAAAATTCCAAGGTAATAATTTATGAACTATTCTAAAGAACATAAAGTTTTTTGGCATATAAATGGAAACATCAAACAGTAAATTGTACTTGCAACTGACAAGAAATAATACTAAGTTTTGTTACTTTCATGAAGATACTAAAGTTTTGTTAACAAACACTGCGGTTATATATAATTATATATATTCAATCATTAATTAATCATAAAATTTTACTATCAAAACATGAGTGTACTCATTCAATATCAAACATGAATGATTATATAAAAATTAGGTGGTGAAGTATATATAGTAAGTAATATTTGCATACCTTCTCAGAAATGGCATCTTGAACAACAATGATATCACTAGTAATTGCAGAAATGACTTCTCCAGTTGAAGCTTCAGTGTCAAAAAGGCTTATATCTTGGCTTAACATTGATTTCAAATAAGCCATTCTCATCTTTGCTGCTTGTCTCTCTCCACTATGCATCCAACAAGCCACCTCTGTCCACATTTTCTTTGTTATTATAATATAAAAAAATATAGAAATCCCTATTTAATTAAACATATTAAGTTATAAATAATTAAGAAAAGTGGACTGAACATTTTAATCACACTACCCTATCAAATTTAAAATTTTAATATCCAACAACTTGAAAATAGACATAGAAATTATTTATGATAAAATATTAAATTCTCTTATCAAAAGATTTGTATTGATATCGGAAATGAAACAAATAAGGACAATTCTATACCCAATGAAAAATTTGATTGTTCCCAAAATTTGGATGTTAGACATGAAACTGATTAGTCCAATCAAAACTCAAGAGACATTCTTTTCTTTCTTTTATTCCATTATCCCTTTTGCATGAGGATACATAAATCATGACAACCATACTAAAAATAATTGAAAATACTTACCAACCCATGAAGAAAAGAGTATCACCACACTAAGATACACAAAATCCAAAGAATACTGCCAACAACAAAAATATAACAATAAAAAATGAATCTTTATATATAGTTTCACAATTCACTAAAATTTTATATATTTGTTAAAACTTTCAAACCAGTAAAAAAATATAAATTGTGAAAAGCTTTGTTTTGTCTCCAATCACAAGAACTTTTATACAAACAAACAGATCAATTTAGAAAATAAAAAAAATATTCCACCTTTGCAACTTTATGAGAAGCTTCTTTAGGAAAAAGATATGCAAGTCCAATAATATTAATCAACTTGCCAAAAAATATAAAGAAAACAGGAACAGATGCACCATGAATGCATGCTCCAACAGAACCAAGAAACATAAGAAGATAATCATATGAATCTGCAAATGTGAAAAGTTTTAACATTGAAACTCTTTTTGGTGTTTCTTTCTTATGATGATCATGATCTTTGGTGGCACCACCACCACCATCTTCAACAGAGAGTGAACTCATTATTATTTTTGTGTGTGTTGCAAAAAGTGGTGGAGATGAATAATTAAACAAGGGGTAATGAAGGAGAAAATGGTGGTGAGCGGTGGGCTACAGAAAGATGAAAAAATTAGTTCGGTAGTTTAAGTCCATTTAATGCAAAGCAAAAGTAAAACCAAGCTAGGCCAGAGTGTGTGTTGACTCATGACATAGGCGTATTTATGTGTGTATGTATATATGTAGAGAAAATATAGGTTACAATGTCAAGTTATTTAATGCAATAATTTTTTAACCATATTTTATCACTCCATATTAACTATCTTATACTATACTATGTCTAGTGTATAGGATAGGATGCGAAATTTAAATACCCAAGATTTTTTTATTTGTTATCTAATTCAAGAAAACTTAAAACCCAATAAAAAATTTCAAAAAAAAAAAATAACAGATAAATTTTCTCACAGTTTTTTAAACCTTTGTCTGTTGAACTAATCTTATAAATATATAGATATATTGATTGATATTGATTATATAGTTTTTGACCCACTATGTTGTTTATATATATACCATATACTCTGTTTACATAAGTATACATTAGTTTTAATGTTTGTATTATATAAGTGTTGATTATATAGTACGGAGTACAATATATAACTTAATTATGTATGCATAATGCATCGTTAAAGTATGAGTTAATAATTTAATAACATTAAAAGCAAAATTAAAATAATGGTGGTTGTAAAGTTTGAATAAATAAAATAAAACGAGCATGGTACCGGCGCAATGCGACGGCGATGATGACGGCGACAGAAGATGATGGTGGTGACGGCGTCAAATGGTGTAGGTAATTGATGTAAAGGTGTTTGATTTAAAGTGAGTAGTATAGATACTTTATAATATAAAGGACTAATGGTGTAATTTTAAATTAAGGGTGGTGTTGATTTAATTCATTAAGGGTAAAATGGTAATTTCGCGTGTCCCAAAAATGTTAACTTTTCAACATGGGGGTATAATTTTTATATAGTAGTATAGATGATTTAAAGGGAGTAGTAGAGATACTTTATAATATAAAGGACTAATGGTGTAATTTTAAATTAAGGGTGGTGTTGATTTAATTCATTAAGGGTAAAATGGTAATTTCGCGTGTCCCAAAAATGTTAACTTTTCAACATGGGGGTATAATTTTTATATAGTAGTATAGATAAAGTTAATTAATCCATACAAATTTTCATTATTGTAAATGAAATTTATATAATTATATAACCAATAAAATAATCAGGCTAGCTAACAAAATATATTTTTTTTAAAAATGTGTGCATGATGTTGAATCGCATAATGTATTTGATCAATGGAAACATTGCAATATTAGTAACCTTAGCTTAGTTGGGATTCAATCCATATATAGATTTCTATATTTATAAATTATGATAAATATAATAAGTACTACATATACATACATATAATCTACATAATAAATAAAAGAGTCATGCTAGCTATAGATTAATCTGAATAAGAAACGATGGGCAAAATGATTGTTTAAATTGTTAGTAACTATTATTATAAGTGTTTTGTATAATAATAGCTTTTAGGAGTCATTATAAATTAGTTGTATCTTTATCATAAAATTCAAAGAATATACTTTCAATATGAAAGATATAATTTTTTATGCAGTTTATTGATCGCCTTTAGGCTGTCATTAGAAAAATTTTAAAATTATTTATTAAAATTTAATTATATATATGAACAAATGTGAGAAATTTGATATTTTGTAAGATATGCAAGTGGTATTGAAACTTGAAAGGATGTATACCTAGTTTTGGAATTTTAGAGGGATATATATAAACTTTATCTTAGTATTATAAACTATGGACTATATGATAAAGATGGAATTCTCATTTAGAAAGTAAAACTAATAATGCTAGTTTAAAGTGTATTGGCGATTAGGCATGAGGATAATTTTGTTGTATAATAATCTAACTAATCAAGTAATCATAAATGATAAGTTTTTATTGAAAAACATGTTTTACGACAATTATTGTAATAAACGAATTTTAATGAAAATGGTAATATAACCTTTTTTTTTACATGCAAGCATTTCAAGTAAGAAGCTAGGCTCGTGAATTGTGATGCATGTGTTGGCATTGATTTTCAATTCCTATTTGATGTTCACACTATTGCTAGTTATTTTAGGGGTGTTTTAACAAACGTGTGATTAACATTTTTCATCTCACAAACGCAAACATGAACAATGACATCACTCATACCAGATATGCGAAAGTTGATATATTATTTTCTTCGATTATTTTAGAAAGGTGTAAATTATGAAAAAAATAAATTTTTTTTTTGATATGTTGGAACCTATAATAGTATAACAATACCATTCAACAAAAGAAAGATAAAGTAAGTTTTTTTTTCCAACATAAGTAGTGTGTTTGACATAAATGACTCAACAATATTATGTGACTAGGCGATTGTTTTAGGCCTCTAAAAATTCAGGACATCAATATTTTGTTTACTAAACTTAATGTTTGGATTTTAGACTAAGTATTATATAATTTGCATCGCAGTAACATCCTTATTGATTTTTGCATTAACATCTGCATTTTTTATTACTAGTAGTTCAATAATATAAGTCGAATTACTTTTTTTTGTTTCTTTTGTTTATTATAATTTATATGGTAATGAACTATGCCTCCAAAGTTGATATCGCTCAAGGCCTCTAAAAACCTTAAGCGGACACTGGTGTTTGATATGATGTTAAATCCGCAACTTTCCAAGATTTTGTACTTTTGATTATGAATAATATGATGAACTTTAGGCTTTTTTAAGTGTGAGCTATTTAAAATCCCAAAACAATTATAAGTGCGGACTTTCGGTTGGATATTTAAACTTTCTTAAAATCGGTGATGAGTGGTGATGGCGTGCGGCGGTAGCGGTGGTGGAGGTGGCGGCGGTGGTGGCGATGTAATGGCGGAGCCCATGGTGGCGGTGACGGGTAGTGGTGGCGCGCAGCGGTGGTGGCGATGTAATGGTGGGACCATGGTGGCGGTGACGGGTAGTGGTGGCGCGCGGCGGTGGTGGCGGCGGCGATTGGTGGTGATGGCGGTAGCGGCGCTGGTAGCGGCGGCGATTGATGGTGATGGTGGTGAGTAGTGTAGCTTATTGATGTAATATGATTTTAACGAATTGCTGAACTCGTATTTGCTTTATAATATATTATAGATTATAAATGCGGGTTGTTCAATGATAATATACGGTGATAATTAATCCCGTTCTACATTAAACATTGTACTCCAAAAAGAGTATATGGTGAAAAACCATGATATACAATGATTTTTGTTTCATCTATATTACATAATAAAGAGAATAGACCCCCTGTTGAAAGTTACACAGGGGGAAATATCCAAAATACCCTTCCCACAAATATTGCAACCATCCATACAAACCCACGTTGCAGCCATTCACCCACAACCCTTATTGCAGCCACCAATCGTTTTTCCCATTCTTTCTTTTGCACGTGTTTCCTGTTAATTGTATCTGTTGCAACGCGCGGGTACCATTCTATTTATTTTAAATTAGTTTTAGTTTTACTATGTGAATATGAATCCTTTTAATTATTTTAGCTTAAAGTATTCTTTTAACATCATGTATCATATAGAGGCCAGTTATATGATTCACTATTAGCTAAAAATAAGTATATATTTTTTACAGCGTGTATAAGAGGTGGGGTGACTCACTTCTCTCTATATAACTATGAGTTGTCATTTTTACCAAATAAATTATTATTTTTGTGTTGTCATGTATTTAGCCATGTCATCTAAACGTTCTTAACCATCAATCCTTATCATTAATATTTTTATTCTTTTTAAATAACAAATTAAAAAGTCAAAGACAAGATTAGAACTCAAGACCTCTAACTTCTAGTATTGTGCACAAACCACTTGATTTAACTTAATAGTTGTTTACTTTTTGCAAACTACGATAAATATTCAATGAAAACTAACACTAATACTAATTAGAAGACACTATGCATTAAAATATATATTGTTTCATACTACCTACATTATCATACGATACATTATAAATTCTTTTCTCAAAACATGACGTTACAAAACTGCGCTTAGTATTTTACATTTGTATTTTAAACTTTTCATATAAAAACATTGGTTTTCTATTTAAGCGCTATGTTTTTTAGGTTTTTTTTGTCATGCTTTTACTTCCGGTTCATATTTCGTTTGCTTTTCATAAGTTGCATTTCCGGTTCATATTTTTTTTCTATATGTTATTATATTATATTATTATCCTTATTATTGACATATATCATATATTCATAAATCGTAACTTTATTCAATGGATCAGTCGTAATTTGACAATTTTTAATATTATCATAAACTATGAATAAAATGTAACTATTAATTACTTTTTATTTACTTCTCAGTTAGTCTCATACAATGTACGAGTTTAATCTAGTTCTTAATAAAAAACAATGTGATAATAATGTTAATATTTTTGATCTCTCTCCTATATATATATATATATATAATTATTTAAATTTTGTAATATGAAAATTGACTAAAATACCTTTCTGACATAAATATTAACTAGATTTAGTCATGTGTCAAATACACAGGAGATTAACAACATTTTTTAAAAATAAAATAAATTATTAAAAAAATATAAAATATAAAATATATCAATTGATTTTGAAATATATGCAAAAACAAACTGATAATTAAAGATGTAAAAAATAAAAATATACATATTTACATATGACGCGGGACAATAATCCAGTAATAATATACATTAACTTTAATTATAATAGATAGTATGTCAAATAAAAGTGTGTCACCTCACACGTACATATAGTTTACTAATCTGGTACTTTTGCAATGTAACGATGATAACTAAAAAACATTATGAGGTTTGGTTTGTGTATGTTATAGTGTTGAAATTACATCTTAATTATGTAACTAACTTAGAAAGTTTGGTGTAGGAATTGTCAATGAAGCATAGATGAAACACTTATTATGAGCAGAAGAAGAAGATGAAGATAGAGGGACTGAGTGTGCTCAAGGTGGAACTTGAAGGGCCTGGATGGTCATTTCCTATTTCTGTTGCTGCCTATATATAGCTGGAGTTTTTCCCTTCTTACATTAACCCTAATTACATCCTCTTTCTCCCTTCCTTATTTAGCCGTTATTATGTAGCCGTTTGTACTTACCAACGTTCAATCACACCTTGTACCAAAACCACTATCCTAATCCTTGCTCTAATATTAGATGTATTTTGTTGTTTGATGATATATCACTTTTGGGTATTATCATTCTTGTATCTGGATTCTATTTTATGTTCAATCAATCATATGACTAGTTCATTACATCGTGTGTCTATTATTCTGGATATGTTTATCAGTTTTTTATCATGGTATCAGAGCTCGAGGTCGATTATCTTCGTCTTTCTTATTTTGGTTTAATTTAGGGTTCATCGTTTCTCTTCTTTTTATTTAAAAAAAAAATTAAAAATTTTTTATTAAATCTTTCAAAAATCAAAAAAAATATATCTCTCTTTGTTTCTTTATCTATTTTTCTTCTATCCTGCATCTTTTCCCTCTTATTGGAACCAAACCCTGTTTCTAGGGTTTCTGGATCCTTTATTAGGGATATATTATTGTTTTGTAAACCCTGGTCTTGATTCTCTTTAGAATCTAAGGCTAAACCTACAAACTTATATTGCCCCTCATTGTTTATTGTCCCTCCTTGATTATTGTCCCTTTTCTGGTTATTGTGGAATTACTGTTGGCTACCTCACTGTAAGTTGATTCTCCCTACCCATATCTGTAGCAAATTGTTTGATCTTGGAGTGCTCCAAGGTTGAAAGTTTGGCCTATAGTTTGGGATCTCTCATTTGTTGCTTACTGCTTGTGTTGTTTACTTGCCTTTGTTTGCTTCTTGTGTGTTTTTTTATTGCTATTATGGCTGATTATCTTGAAGAAAATTTAAGACCTGTTAATGGTGATATTGATCCTGATGTCAATATCTTTGGTACCCTTATAAGTAAACTTGATTTTGGTGATCCACTTTATCTTCATGCCAGTGATACTGCTGGTGGACCTTTAATTAGTCTAAAACTCAAAGGGACTGAAAATTATAGGGTTTGGGCTTGTGCTATGGAACTAGCTTTAGAAACTAAAAATAAAATTGGTTTCATAGATGGTACTTGTCTTTGTAACATCCCAAACTTTTCTTTACTAGCTGACTAATGCCGTTAAGTCAATATTGTGTGTGTCGTTAAGTCTATTTTAGATTTAATGTTTATATGTAGCTAATGTGTGTTATGTGTGAGGCTTGTAAGCCTAAATGTTAATGTAGTATAAATGTGTGTAATATGAAGATCAATGTCTATGTAGTGACATTTAATGAAGGATTAATGATGTATGTGGTCAATAAAGTAGTTTGTGACCAATAATGAAGGATTAGGAAGCTTAGGGGCTAGTTTTGACATGTGTGCAAAGTTAAAAACGGGTTTAGAGGCTTAGGGGTTGTCTTTAGAGAGCCATTATGCAGGTTTTCTTCCTCCTAAACAAGCCCTTCCCTTCCCCTCAAGTTTCTCGCTAGATCTTTTCGTTTTGGAGCCAAATCGATCGTGCATTGCTTAGATCTTGGATCTTTATCACCTAATACAGGTAATTTAGGTGTTCCTCTTTTGAGATATGATTGTTTGAGTCTTATATTAGTCTTAATCCAGGCCATAAGGGTTTGGGTTGGGTTATTTGATTAAACGTTCACCGATTTCATGTTATTCGGGTGATTAAATGATTGATTTATGAAGTAAAGGATTAAAGGATTTATAGGCTGAAAATAGATGATGAAAGTGCAATTAAATGGGTTAATTTTAAGTCCCCAGGGTGGATTTGGGGTATGGGTTCGTATGGAATTCGTTTGATCAAAGAACAAAGTTGGGATTTCTGGTCGACACTCCAAGTGCGACGCACCTGGAGGGTGGTGCGACGCACCACAGCCCAGTTTGGGTTTTTGGTGAACCCCGATATGCGACGCACCAAGGGCTGGTGCGGCGCACCTGGTCTTAATCTAAATTCCCTGGAAGATTGGTGCGACGCACCAAAGGGTAGGTGCGGCGCACCTATTGATTGATAAGTTTTTCTGATGGTTTTGTGCGACGCACCAAAGGGTAGGTGCGGCGCACTCGTAGTTAATTTGAATTTCCCTGGAGGATTGGTGCGACGCACCACATGGAAGGTGCGGCGCACCACCTGCCCAGATTTTACAAAAAGTGTCGTCTAGCTTATCTTTCGATCTTATACTTGTTCTAGGTTATTGGAGACACCTAGTCATCGTTGTATTGTGCTTGTAGCTTGTTGTTAAACCGTATCGAGGTAAGATACACTACTTTTGTCACGCTGAGGGTTCAACAAGCAAAGGTTTCATACTTATAACTTCCTTAACGGTAACTTATGATATATGTGGGTATCTCGGGTTACACGGGAGGTATTATGGGATATGTAGTTGACCATGAGACCTGAAATGCAGACCTTAATGTAGTGAAATGAAGTATTGTTCAATGTAGGGTATTGTTATGCAGTTTATGTAGATTTATGAAGTGTCTTATTATGTGTGAAATGTAGAAATGAAGTTGTTGTGTGACATATGCATACTACATGGCTTGTACACCTAGCTCACTAGACTTGGTAGGTTGCCATGTCACTTGCACGTTTAAGGGCCCAAACGAAATGAAGGTAATGTGTGATTATGTTTAGGTTATGTGTGTTTCCTAAACTATTATGTGTGGGATCGAGCTCGTAAATATAATGCAGGGAAGTGTTAAGCTTAACCCGTACAAGTCTTAGCCGGACGAGTACGTTGATGTAGTTGTTGCTTGGGTGGCTCCTTGCAACATGGTCTTTATAATGCAGGGCGAGTAATACGAGGGGTTTGACCAACCTCCACATACGGATTACTCTTGGATTGGCTTGCCATTCCTTAACGACGTACGATGATTAGTCTTTTGGTTGATCATCTAGTCGGGTGTGATGCAGGGCACACTTATATGCAGATAATGAAGATATGTGTGACAATGTGGGAACTAATGCAGGATAGGCACATTTAGGATGATTATCCTAATTGAATTGAAGTTGATATGCAGTTATGTGTGTTGTGTGTTGTGCCTAATGAGTTTGTCTATTAATGAAGAAATGTTTTAATTGGACAAATGCTTTTAAATTAAGTGTGATCTTACTTAGCTATTCTTATAGCTAACACTTGTTTCTTTAATGTGGTTGTTCCCTCAGGTTTAGCTTGATGGACTAGTGACGCAGGACTTATGAGCTTGGGTAGATGCAATGAAGGAGCCTTAGCTACCCATAGTTGCTTATTATGGAGACTTTTGATTACATTTCGTTTTGATGTCGAATTTATGTAATAATGTGTGAACGGTTGTTTAATGTTGGGCAACCGTTGGGTTTTCATTTGAACTAATGTTTGATATGGCATGTAACACCAACTAAACGCAGAAACCGAAATGTTTTTATCGGTTTTGACTTTACGGTCTTTACTTCCGCAATTTAACACCGTTAGGTGAAAGATTTTTGAAAACCCATATTTTTAAACGTCGGGTGTTACAAGTTGGTATCAGAGAATTGGTTTAAGTGAACCAAAATTCGACTTATGCCGTAGGATTTTGGACTTAGACCGATGAGAAGTAGGTTAGGCTTAAGTAGGATGCCTAGCTAATGAAGTGGAATGCTCTAGGACGGGTTGGGGAGTGAGTGAGAGTGTGATTTAAGGCTTGTTTATTGTGTGTGATAATGTAGTTATATGTAGTAGAGCCTTAACATATGTAGTCACTCTTTAATTCTTGCTAACCGTCGTCGTTGCTTTGTAGAATTAATGGCAAACACTAGAGCTAGTAACCAGAGAGCAGGAGGAAATGGTGGTGGTATTCCTCCTAATGGAAACGGGGCTGGAAATGAAGTAGAGCAAAGGCCACCCCGTGCACAAAATCGCCGTCTTGGTGATCCACCAACCGCCTCTGAAGTAGATAGGGCAAACCCGGTAATAGAGCAGGTTCCCAATCAAGCCCAATTACATGAAGAATTGAGAGCTATCCGAGCTCTCTTAATGAGAAATGAAGAGGAGTTAGCTCAATTGAGGGCTGAAAGAAATGCAGAAAGGATTGGGAGTGAACAAAGGGGTGAGCGTTCGGAAGGGAATTACTCTAATCCCTCCCAAAGTGTTGAACCATCCATGGCAGCCGTGGGTGTTAATGAAGTTAATGGTGGAGGACTTGGAGTTGTTAATGCACCTCGTGTTAATAACTTCAAATATGAAAGTTTTCAGAAATGTGGTGCCAAGGAGTTTGATGGTACCCAAAATGCAGTGGGTGCTATGGAGTGGATCGAGGACATTGAGGTAGTTTTTGCATCTTGCTATTGTCCGGATGATATGAAGGTTTTGTGTGCTAGTAGGATGTTGAAGAAGATGCCCGTAATTGGTGGAGGGCTACTACAGTGTCTATGGCTCCTGAGGTACTTGCAGTTATGCCTTGGGGAACTTTTAAGGAGAAGTTTCTAGAGGAGTATGTGGGAACGCGTGAGTTAAGGTTAATTGAAAAGGAGTTTAGATCGTTGGTTGCTAAACCCGGTGCAATTTCTGATTATGCACACTCGTTTATGGAGAAGTTGAAGTTTGTTGGACACTTGGTTCGAAGGCAGGAGGACCAAATTGAGGCTTATTGTGATGGTCTTCCCGTTAGTTATCGTGGACTATGTAGGCAGCATGTGACTTTGTCGGCGGCTATTAAGGAGTCAAAGAGGTTGGATGATGACTTCAAGAGTGAGAAAGTTGTGGAGAAAGTTGATGACAAGAAAGCAGGGTTCAAAAGAGGGTCAAATTGGTCATCTAATAACAATAATAAGAAGTTTCGTGGGAATTCTAGCTCAAGTGGTGACAAAGATAAAAAGAAGAATGGGTCTTGGTGTGCTTTTTGCAAGAGTGTTCATGAAGGCCAATGTTCTGACAAGACAAGAAGGTGTCATAAGTGTGGAAAGTCGGGACATCTTGCAACAGAATGTAGGGACAAGGTTCGTTGTTACAAGTGTCAAGAAACGGGTCATCTTATTGCCGATTGCCCACAAATGAAGAATGACGGGAAGAAAGCAGCTACTTCAGCAACAAAAGTGAGAGCCTTGCAAATGACTGTTGATGATGCTAAGAACAACGACGAGGTGGTAAGTGGTACTTTCCTTGTTAATTCAAAACCTGCTTCTGTTTTATTTGATTCGGGTGCAAATAGGTCGTTTGTGTCTACTTTATTTGCTCCTAAGCTAGGAAGAGTCACTACCCCTTTAGATTGCTCGATAGAGGTGGAAATTGCTAATGGTACGGTTAGTGATATACGTGTGGGTTATGATGATTGTGACATTGAGATTGAAGGTCGTTTGTTTCCGGTCCAGTTATTGCCTACTACCTTAGCCGGTTTTGATGTAGTGATTGGTATGGATTGGTTGTCTAGAAATGAAGCTAGTATTTTGTGTTCCCAAAAGATTATTCGGTTTCCTACATCCGATGGTAATGTGGTAACGGTTTATGGGGATAAGAAGAGAGGGGGAATAAAGATCATTAGTATGATGAAGGCTATTAAATGTATAAGGAAGAATAAGAGTCATTTCTTGGCCTATGTTATTGATGTGAGAAAGGAGAAGCCTTCTATTGCTAGTGTTGATGTAGTATCCGATTTTCCCGATGTGTTTCCCGAAGATCTTCCCGGTATCCCTCCTGACCGTGAAGTTACTTTTCAGATAGATCTTATTCCCGGTGCTACACCTGTTGCTAAAGCACCTTACCGATTAGCTCCTACAGAAATGAAAGAGTTAATGTCCCAACTTCAGGAGTTACTTGACAAAGGTTTCATTCAACCTAGTTCCTCGCCTTGGGGAGCTCCGGTTCTCTTTGTTAAAAAGAAGGATGGAACTATGCGCATGTGCATAGACTACCGTGAGTTGAATAAGCGAACGGTTAAGAATAAATATCCTCTCCCGCGAATTGATGATCTCTTTGATCAACTACATGGTGCTTCATATTTTTCAAAGATAGATTTGCGGTCCGGTTATCATCAATTGAAGGTTAAGAAGGAGGATGTAGCAAAGACAGCTTTCCGGACTAGATATGGTCATTATGAGTTCTTGGTCATGCCATTTGGGTTGACTAATGCTCCAGCCGCGTTTATGGATTTAATGAATCGGGTATGCCGTCCCTTTCTAGATCATTTTGTTATTGTGTTTATTGACGATATTTTGATCTATTCTAAGTCAGAAGATGAGCACCGTGAGCACTTGAAAGCAGTTTTGGAGGTGTTGAGGGAGAAGAAGTTGTATGCCAAGTTTTCTAAATGTGAGTTTTGGCTTCGAGAGGTGCAGTTTCTTGGTCATGTTATTTCATCGGAAGGTATTAAAGTGGATCCTTCAAAGATTGAAGCTGTTTCAAAGTGGGAGCAACCAAAGACTCCTACTGAGATTAAAAGTTTTCTTGGTTTGGCTGGATATTATAGAAGGTTCATTCAGGATTTCTCCCGAATAGCCAAGCCCATGACTGAACTAACAAAGAAAGGAGTAAAGTTTGAGTGGACCGATAAGCAGGAGAATGCATTTCAAACGTTGAAAAAGAAGTTGTGTGAAGCTCCTATACTTGCCTTGCCTGAAGGTACCGATGATTTGGTTGTGTATAGTGATGCATCTATCACGGGTTTGGGTTGTGTACTGATGCAGAGGGACAAGGTGATCGCCTATGCTTCCCGCCAGTTGAAACCACATGAGAAGAATTACCCTACCCATGATCTTGAATTGGCCGCAGTTGTATTTGCATTGAAATTGTGGAGACATTACCTTTATGGTACAAAATGCACTTTGTTTACCGATCATAAAAGTTTGCAGTATGTCTTTAATCAAAAGGAGATGAACGTGAGACAAAGGAGGTGGATGGAATTACTTAAGGATTACGATTGTGAAATCAAATATCATCCGGGAAAAGCCAATGTAGTGGCGGATGCACTAAGTAGGAAGGTGCAAAGTTCTTCTTGTAAGTTGATGAGCATGCAAGTTCAAGCCAAGTCGGGGCTACTTGATCGAATTAAAGAAGCACAAGTGAGGGCATTGATGAAGGATAACATTGACAATGAAAGCATTGGGAAGAAGAAACGTCTTGTGATGGAGACTAATAGCCGTGGGTTCAAAACATACAAGGGTCGAATTTGGGTGCCATTGCTTGGTGGTAACCGAGAATTGATCCTTGAGGAAGCCCATAGAAGTAGATATTCAGTACATCCCGGTGTCACCAAAATGTATGCAGATTTGAAGCCGATTTATTGGTGGCCGGATATTAAAGGAGAAGTAGCTCATTTTGTAGCAAAGTGTTTGACGTGTGCAAGAGTGAAGACGGACCATCAAAAGCCGTATGGTTTGTTGCATCAACTAGACATTCCCGAGTGGAAATGGGATCATATTACCATGGACTTTGTAACGAAGCTACCTAAAACGCCGAAAGGGAATGATATGATATGGGTAATTGTAGATAGATTGACGAAGAGTGCTCATTTTCTAGCTACCCGACAAGATGTGCCTTTAACGAAGATGGCAAAGATGTACATTGATGAAGTAGTTGCGAAACATGGAGTTCCTTTATCTATTGTTTCGGATCGAGACTCGAGGTTTGTGTCAAACTTTTGGAAGGGTCTTCAACGGGAATTGGGTAGTAGAATAAATTTGAGTACCGCCTATCATCCCCAAACCGATGGGCAAAGTGAGAGAACCATTCAAACCTTGGAGGATATGTTGAGAACGTGTGTACTTGAATACGGTGGAGCATGGGATGATCATTTAAGGATGATTGAGTTTGCTTACAACAATAGTCACCATGCAAGCATTGGAATGCCACCATTTGAGATGTTATATGGAAGAAGGTGTAGGACTCCAAGTTGTTGGATGGAGCCCGGTGAAAAGCAGTTGACCGGTCCGAAATTATTGAAATTACCTCTGAAAAGGTTAATGTAGCTAAAGAAGCTTTGCGTGTGGCAAGGGAAAGGCAGAAAACTTATGCAGATAAGAAAAGGAGACCGATTGAGTTTAATGTTGGTGATTTGGTGATGCTGAAAGTATCACCTTGGAAAGGAGTTATTCGATTTGGAAAGAAGGGAAAATTGAGTCCACGTTTCATCGGACCTTTTAAAGTTGTGAAGCGCATTAAAGACGTGGCATATCAGTTGGAATTACCTCCAGAATTGGATGGAATTCACAACACTTTCCATGTATCCTACTTGAGGAAATGTTTAGCTGAGGAGTCAAGTGTGATTCCTATTAAAGACGTGAGTATTGACCCAATGAAGAGAATAGTAGACGAACCAGTAGCGATACTTGGAAGAAAGCAAAAGAAGTTACGCCGAAAAGTGATTGACCTCGTGTTGATAAAGTGGAAGCATAACCATGGAGAAAGCTTAACGTGGGAAACTGAAGCAGTAATGAAGGAAAAGTATCCCGAGTTGTTCCTTAATGAAGAGATTCCGGGGACGGAATCCTCTTAAGGGGGAGGTAATTGTAACATCCCAAACTTTTCTTTACTAGTTGACTAATGCCGTTAAGTCAATATTGTGTGTGTCGTTAAGTCTATTTTAGATTTAATGTTTATATGTAGCTAATGTGTGTTATGTGTGAGGCTTGTAAGCCTAAATGTTAATGTAGTATAAATGTGTGTAATATGAAGATCAATGTCTATGTAGTGACATTTAATGAAGGATTAATGATGTATGTGGTCAATAAAGTAGTTTGTGACCAATAATGAAGGATTAGGAAGCTTAGGGGCTAGTTTTGACATGTGTGCAAAGTTAAAAACGGGTTTAGAGGCTTAGGGGTTGTCTTTAGAGAGCCATTATGCAGGTTTTCTTCCTCCTAAACAAGCCCTTCCCTTCCCCTCAAGTTTCTCGCTAGATCTTTTCGTTTTGGAGCCAAATCGATCGTGCATTGCTTAGATCTTGGATCTTTATCACCTAATACAGGTAATTTAGGTGTTCCTCTTTTGAGATATGATTGTTTGAGTCTTATATTAGTCTTAATCCAGGCCATAAGGGTTTGGGTTGGGTTATTTGATTAAACGTTCACCGATTTCATGTTATTCGGGTGATTAAATGATTGATTTATGAAGTAAAGGATTAAAGGATTTATAGGCTGAAAATAGATGATGAAAGTGCAATTAAATGGGTTAATTTTAAGTCCCCAGGTTGGATTTGGGGTATGGGTTCGTATGGAATTCGTTTGATCAAAGAACAAAGTTGGGATTTCTGGTCGACACTCCAAGTGCGACGCACCAAGGGCTGGTGCGGCGCACCTGGTCTTAATCTAAATTCCCTGGAAGATTGGTGCGACGCACCAAAGGGTAGGTGCGGCGCACCTGGTCTTAATCTAAATTCCCTGGAAGATTGGTGCGACGCACCAAAGGGTAGGTGCGGCAGGTGCGGCGCACCTATTGATTGATAAGTTTTTCTGATGGTTTTGTGCGACGCACCAAAGGGTAGGTGCGGCGCACTCGTAGTTAATTTGAATTTCCCTGGAGGATTGGTGCGACGCACCACATGGAAGGTGCGGCGCACCACCTGCCCAGATTTTACAAAAAGTGTCGTCTAGCTTATCTTTCGATCTTATACTTGTTCTAGGTTATTGGAGACACCTAGTCATCGTTGTATTGTGCTTGTAGCTTGTTGTTAAACCGTATCGAGGTAAGATACACTACTTTTGTCACGCTGAGGGTTCAACAAGCAAAGGTTTCATACTTATAACTTCCTTAACGGTAACTTATGATATATGTGGGTATCTCGGGTTACACGGGAGGTATTATGGGATATGTAGTTGACCATGAGACCTGAAATGCAGACCTTAATGTAGTGAAATGAAGTATTGTTCAATGTAGGGTATTGTTATGCAGTTTATGTAGATTTATGAAGTGTCTTATTATGTGTGAAATGTAGAAATGAAGTTGTTGTGTGACATATGCATACTACATGGCTTGTACACCTAGCTCACTAGACTTGGTAGGTTGCCATGTCACTTGCACGTTTAAGGGCCCAAACGAAATGAAGGTAATGTGTGATTATGTTTAGGTTATGTGTGTTTCCTAAACTATTATGTGTGGGATCGAGCTCGTAAATATAATGCAGGGAAAGTGTTAAGCTTAACCCGTACAAGTCTTAGCCGGACGAGTACGTTGACGTAGTTGTTGCTTGGGTGGCTCCTTGCAACATGGTCTTTATAATGCAGGGCGAGTAATACGAGGGGTTTGACCAACCTCCACATACGGATTACTCTTGGATTGGCTTGCCATTCCTTAACGACGTACGATGATTAGTCTTTTGGTTGATCATCTAGTCGGGTGTGATGCAGGGCACACTTATATGCAGATAATGAAGATATGTGTGACAATGTGAGAACTAATGCAGGATAGGCACATTTAGGATGATTATCCTAATTGAATTGAAGTTGATATGCAGTTATGTGTGTTGTGTGTTGTGCCTAATGAGTGAAGTTGATAAGCAGTATGTGTGTTGTGTGTTGTGCCTAAGGAGTTTGTCTAATAATGAAGAAATGTTTTAATTGGACACCAATCTTAAATGTATCAGATGTGATAAAATTGGGCATACTTTTGATAGATGTTATCAAAACCCCTCTGCTTATAATAACCACCCAGGTAACAGGTTTAATAACAATGGTTTTTCAAGAAGGAACTCTCATCCATCCTATGTGAAAAATTACTCTAGCAACCAAACCTCTTCTTTTACAGAACCACAAGGTGGTACTGTCTCTCAAATTTTAAAAATGCTCAATGAAAACTCTTTGTCAAAAAACACTCAAACAAACATGGCAGGTAACTTTTTTAATTACAGCACCTTCTTTAATAGTAATATAGACAAGTTCTTTTGTGCAAACAGTTATAATGTCATTGCTAGAAAATTTCTAAAATGGATATGTGATTCTGGTGCCACTCAACACATGACATGCTCTGATGAAGGCATGTTTAATGTGGAGGATGTTTCCAGCCTTGGTTTGACAGTTGGTCACCCAAATGGCACAAAGGCCAGGGTGACAAAGATTGGAAATTTGAAATTAACTAAGTTAATAACTCTGTTTAATGTTTTAGCTGTCCCTGAATACACTGTCAGTCTTTTGTCTATTCATAATCTTGCTAGAGACAACAGAATGTTTATAGGTTTTGATGAGAATAATTGTTACATTCAGGATTTGAAAACAAGGAATACCCTGGGGACTGGTAGACAGTTTGATGGTCTCTATTTGTTTGATGAATGTGAAAGTGGTAAGATAGCTGCTACATGCTATAATACAATTTCTGTGTGCAATATTTCTAAAATGGATATGTGATTCTGGTGCCACTCAACACATGACATGCTCTGATGAAGGCATGTTTAATGTGGAGGATGTTTCCAGCCTTGGTTTGACAGTTGGTCACCCAAATGGCACAAAGGCCAGGGTGACAAAGATTGGAAATTTGAAATTAACTAAGTTAATAACTCTGTTTAATGTTTTAGCTGTCCCTGAATACACTGTCAGTCTTTTGTCTATTCATAATCTTGCTAGAGACAACAGAATGTTTATAGGTTTTGATGAGAATAATTGTTACATTCAGGATTTGAAAACAAGGAATACCCTGGGGACTGGTAGACAGTTTGATGGTCTCTATTTGTTTGATGAATGTGAAAGTGGTAAGATAGCTGCTACATGCTATAATACAATTTCTGTGTGCAATATTTCTAAAATGGATATGTGATTCTGGTGCCACTCAACACATGACATGCTCTGATGAAGGCATGTTTAATGTGGAGGATGTTTCCAGCCTTGGTTTGACAGTTGGTCACCCAAATGGCACAAAGGCCAGGGTGACAAAGATTGGAAATTTGAAATTAACTAAGTTAATAACTCTGTTTAATGTTTTAGCTGTCCCTGAATACACTGTCAGTCTTTTGTCTATTCATAATCTTGCTAGAGACAACAGAATGTTTATAGGTTTTGATGAGAATAATTGTTACATTCAGGATTTGAAAACAAGGAATACCCTGGGGACTGGTAGACAGTTTGATGGTCTCTATTTGTTTGATGAATGTGAAAGTGGTAAGATAGCTGCTACATGCTGTAATACAATTTCTGTGTGCAATATTTCTAAAAATGCTCAATGAAAACTCTTTGTCAAAAAACACTCAAACAAACATGGCAGGTAACTTTTTTAATTACAGCACCTTCTTTAATAGTAATATAGACAAGTTCTTTTGTGCAAACAGTTATAATGTCATTGCTAGAAAATTTCTAAAATGGATATGTGATTCTGGTGCCACTCAACACATGACATGCTCTGATGAAGGCATGTTTAATGTGGAGGATGTTTCCAGCCTTGGTTTGACAGTTGGTCACCCAAATGGCACAAAGGCCAGGGTGACAAAGATTGGAAATTTGAAATTAACTAAGTTAATAACTCTGTTTAATGTTTTAGCTGTCCCTGAATACACTGTCAGTCTTTTGTCTATTCATAATCTTGCTAGAGACAACAGAATGTTTATAGGTTTTGATGAGAATAATTGTTACATTCAGGATTTGAAAACAAGGAATACCCTGGGGACTGGTAGACAGTTTGATGGTCTCTATTTGTTTGATGAATGTGAAAGTGGTAAGATAGCTGCTACATGCTGTAATACAATTTCTGTGTGCAATATTTCTAAAAATGTCTGGCATTGTAGATTAGGACACCCTGCTGACCAAGTGCTCACTGTTTTAAAGGATAAATTGAATTTTGATAACAATTCTCAAATTCCTTTCTATGAAACATGTCATAAATTTAAACAAACAAGGGAACCATTCCCTTTGAGTGAGCATAAGAGTAAAGCAGTTGGTGATCTAATTCACTTAGACCTTTGGGGACCATATAGGGTTCAGAGTAGAGAAGGCTACAAATATTTCTTGACCAATGTTGATGATTACTCTAGGGCTGTGTGGATTTATTTACTTAAAGGCAAAGATGAGACCTTTGATAATATTGTCAGCTTTTGCAATCTGCTTCAAAATGTTTCAGAAACATGTAAAAATGTTTAGAAGTGACAATGGCACTGAGTTTTTAAATCATAAAATGGTCACTTTTACAAAACAAAAGGGTATAATCCACCAAACATCTTGTGCCCATTCACCCCAACAAAATGGGGTGGTTGAAAGGAAACATAGACACTTGCTAAATGTAGCAAGAGCTCTTATGTTTCAAGGGGGGTTACCCTTGAATATGTGGAGTGAATGTGTATTAACTGCTTGTTATTTAATCAACAGGTTACCTACCTCTGTCCTAAATGGAAAATCACCTTATGAAATCTTTTTTAAATCTCAACCTAATCTCTATCATCTTAGGGTGTTTGGGTGTCTTTGCTTTGCAACTGTTTTGAATAATTTTGATAAGTTTAATAGTAGATCAGAAAAGTGTATTCTCCTTGGGTATGCTAATGCTAAGAAGGGATATAAACTTCTAAGCATTGAGCACAATAATATTCTCTATTCTAGAGATGTTAAGTTTTATGAAAACATATTTCCCTTAAAAATGAAAAAACAAAATAAAGTCACTTCTGATGGTGACATTTCTCAACAAAGTCTCTTTGATAATTTCTTATTTGAAAATCAAGACACACCAAATACCCACTTTACCTATGATGAATTGAGAGACCCTGAAATTGGTGATGGCATTGCAAATGGTCATGATGGCAGCCATTCTGAGGCTACCCATGATCAGGGTCATTCTGGCAGTCTACCACAGACTACCAATGATCACTATGCAACACCATATGATGAAAACAATGATTCTGAGAGAAATGATGACCTGCCAAATGTTTCTGCTCCTATTGGTGATGATCCATTTATACCAAGAAGGTCCAATAGGACCTTCAAGACCCCAAGAAAGTTTAATGACTTTGTTTTAGGAAACAAAACCAAACATAGTATTAACAATGTTGTGAATTATTCTTGTCTGAATTCTGATTACCAATGTTTTGTCTCTAATCTGAATAAACACTCTGAACCTTCTTGTTATGCTGATGCATCTAAAGACCCTTTATGGGTTGAAGCCATGAATAAAGAAATGACTGCCCTTTATAAAAATAGAACTTGGGAGTTGACTGAATTGCCATCTAATAGAACTGCCATAGGCTGCAAGTGGGTGTTTAAAGTCAAATATAAGGCTAATGGTCAATTTGATAGATATAAAGCTAGGTTAGTTGCTAAGGGGTGTAGTCAAAGAGAAGGTATTGACTTTGAGGAGACATTTTCTCCTGTTGTCAAGATGGTAACAATAAGGTGTCTTATGTCTATTGCTGTAAAACATAAGTGGCCCATTTATTAAATGGACATTAACAATGCTTTCCTTTATGGTAAACTTGATGAGGTTGTCTACATGACACCTCCTCCAGGTTATCATTCACCACATGACACTAGAGTGTGCAAACTGAATAAGTCCCTTTATGGTTTAAAACAGACCCCTAGGAAATGGAATGAGAAGCTAACCTCTGCCTTAATTGAAAATGGTTTTAAACAAAGCAAAAGTGACTATTCTCTCTACACCAAGTCTCATAATTCTGTGTTTATTGCTATTCTTGTATATGTTGATGATATTCTCATCACTGGTAACTCTGCTGATGAGATTAACAAGGTTAAGATGTTTCTTAACTCTAAATTTTCTATTAAAAGATCTAGGGAAACTTAAATACTTTCTAGGAATTTAGGTCATTAATAATGGTGATGATGTTTGTTTATCTCAAAGGAAGTACTGTTTGGATTTAATCTCTAAATTTGGCTTGTTGGGGTGTAAGCCATCAAAAACACCCATTGATTATAATTTGGTTCTTGACAATGACACCAGTAAAGGTATGCCTCTTGAGAATGTTACTGGTTACCAGAAGCTTGTTGGTAAGCTAATCTATTTAACCTTGACAAGGCCTGATATTGCATACTATGTCCGGATTCTTAGCCAGTTCATGCATGACCCTTATGAGATTCATCTCAAACTTGCCATGAGGGTTCTCAGGTATTTAAAAGGGTCACCGGGTAAAGGAATTCTCTTTAAGGGAAACTCTTCTCTCTCTCTCTGCATTTGTAGACTCTGACTGGGCCAAGAATGTAACTGCCAGAAAGAGTGTCACAGGATACTGTCTCTTTCTTGATGGTTCACCAATATCTTGGAAAAGTAATAAACAGTCCACCATCTCTAGATCTTCTGCTGAGGCAGAATTTAGAGCCCTTGCTTCAGTGACTTGTGAAATTATTTGGGTGTTGAAAATTATGGATGAACTTGGGGTTAAAACTCAAGTTCCAGTTAAAGTATATTGTGATAGCAAGGCAGCCCTACAAATAGCTGCAAATCCTGTTTTCCATGAGAAAACTAAGCATTTTGAGATAGATTTGTTCTTTGTTAGAGAAAAAATTAATCTTGGGGTTATTGAAACCATCAAGATCAAATCTGAGCATAATACTGCTGATATCTTTACTAAAGGGCTTGCTGTTTCACAACATTCACTTTTAAGCAAGAACTTGGACTGTTTGACATGTTCTCACAATTAAGCTGAAGGGGGTGTTGAAATTACATCTTATATATGTAACTAACTTAGAAAGTTTGGTGCAGGAATTCTCAATGAAGCATAGATGAAGGACTTATTATGAGCAGAAGAAGAAGATGAAGATAGAGGGACTGAGTGTGCTCAAGATGGAACTTGAAGGGCCTGGATGGTCATTTCCTATTTCTGCTGCTGCCTATATATAGCTGGAGTTTTTCCCTTCTTACATTAACCCTAATTACATCCTCTTTCTCCCTTCCTTATTTAGCCGTTATTATGTAGCCGTTTGTACTTACCAACGTTCAATCACACCTTGTACCAAAACCACTATCCTAATCCTTGCTCTAATATTAGATGTATTTTGTTGTTTGATGATATATCACTTTTGGGTATTATCATTCTTGTATCTGGATTCTATGTTATGTTCAATCAATCATATGACTAGTTCATTACATCGTGTGTCTATTATTCTGGATATGTTTATCAGTTTTTTATCATATAGTAATTAGTTATGTCAGTTATGGGGATTAAATAGTTGAAAAGGATATGAATAGATGGGTAACTAGAAACTGAAAAATATAGAAGCTACCTGTGTCCTGTGTGCCAAAAATTCGTGAAAGTGGTATTCCATCTTCTATACATAAGTTTGGAATAATTATTGGTTCCTTTAATCCCATTAATTATTTTGAAAAATAGGGATATTGATGATAGGTAGTTAAAACATGATAGTTATTGATTCATTTAATCCCAATTACTGACATAACTCAAAAATAAACTTTAAGTTTTTGGTTCAAATTATGGTATATAAGCGCTTTTAGTACTAAAGACAGAAGTATTTCAATACTAAAACAATACTGTCGAGTCAAAATTTACTATTAAAAGAAAAACCACTTAGAAAAGAGGCTAGCTCATATCATATAAGTCCGAGATGGAGAGCGGTACAAATTTATACTTTACTTTGAGTTTCCAACATGCATCGTCAATTTGTCATAGCATATTCTATTCTTTAAAAGGCATGGAACATAAAACATTAAGCTAAGACCAAATATACCATAATTCGAATTGTTTGGACAGGCTATTTCACAATCCACTTGACCACTCATCTGGCATTTCAGGATAGAACACCTAAAAGCTTTTGAAATGACACGATATTTGATTGATTAGTCACATACATAAGGGATTATCCACAATTCAAACAAATTGGGTTGGATCAAGTGGTTGAAACTCTTGTCTCTGGAGACAAAGATCATCATGTCTCGTAAGACTGGAGTTTTTTTTCTACCTTTGGTGGAACCTGAAAGCAACCTCTCTACCTTTGATAGGGGTAAAATTGTCTACATCCCAAGTCCCAACTTCCCTCATATGTCGACGTCGAAGATAGTATGAGACCCAAATCCGTGGAAGGCGACTTTGTGGATATCTTACTAACTTACTTACCATAATTCAAAATACTGGCGAATCTAATGTAACTAATAGGGGTAGAGGTGCAAAAAATAACCGGTTAACCTATAATCGATTACATATTTCAAAACAAAAATCGGTTAATAACCGGTTAACCTATAACCGGTTATAAAAACATAATAATAACTGGTTAACCGGTTATAACGGTTATAAAAACATAATAATAACCGGTTAACCTATAACGGTTATAAAAACATAATAATAACCGGTTAACCTATAACGGTTATAAAAACATAATAATAACCGGTTAACCTATAACGTTATCAAAACAAAAATCGGTTAATAACCGGTTAACCTATAACCGGTTATAAAAACATAATAATAACCGGTTAACCGGTTATATTATAATATATTATATTTATTCTATATCTAACCCTTATATTATTGACACGCCGCTTCTATTTCTAACCCATCCAGACGATTTATAATACCAATTCAATATAAATCAATTCCAGCCACCACCCATCGATTTATAATAACCCTTATTTTATGTCAATACCCAAAATCCCAAATCGATTCCAGCCACCATCCTTTTCTTCATTCAATCATGATCATCACAAAATCCTTTTCTTCATTCAAATCGATTATTAATATTCACAAAAAACACTAACAAAAAAACCCAAATCGATTATTCTGAAGTTGCTCAAGATTGATCCTTTTCTCCATCCCAAAAAAAAAACCTCACAAAAAAGCTCTCAAAAATTACAACTCTCTATCTCTCCCTCTCTCTCGAACTCAATAGCTTTACAATTAACAAATGGCTTGTTTTTGTTCTGCTTGGTGCCTTGGTCTGCTTACTGATATTATTCTGCTTACTGCTCTTGGTCTGTTTAACAGTAAGTAGCTAGTTTCTCTTGAAGTTTGCTACTCATATTTGTTCTTGATAAGTTCCTGAAGTTTTTTTTTGTAATTACAGTTTTCCAGTAGTCCACTGTCTGTAATTCGAGCAATCTGCCGCACAGGTTAATTTTAACCTATTTTCGGTTAATTGGTACCGGTTAACCGGTTAATATTAATCGAAACCGGTTACATAGGTTAGAGTTTTTATATGTCCAAACCGGTTATTAACCGGTACAGGTTAACCGTAATCGGTTTTTATTGTTTCAAAAAATAACCGGTTTCGGTTATTAAAATTAATAACCGAAATCGATTAACCGCTTCTTGCACCTCTAAATAGGGGTAGACTCCAACCCAAACTATCTAAACAATAGAATTTTGCTAAGTTTTTCTTCAATGCTTTTTTCTTCTTTTAACAGCTATGTTAGCTTCTTAAATGGCATACTAACTGACACACTACTACCAACAAGAAATCTTTACTTCCTTTGTCACCGTATATATACACATACATATATAAAATAAAACATACAAAGAAACCAAATGACGAAGCAAACAACTCGTCGGTTGTTCACCGAAGAAGACCAAATGGAGGCACATGTTGGGTTAAACACATTGTAATTGGCCCATAAAATTCAGGTTTGGAAATAACGGGCTTAACGAGGCCCATTTCTCATGGACTTGGATAATTATATTGTTGTTCTATCTTCAGGTAAGTAGATAACTATGCGGCCCATACAAATAGGTGAAATAGGCGTGTTTACTCGCGTATTATCAGTACGTCTGTACATGGAGGAGTGTGAAAGGCGTAAAGGCGGTAAAGCATACAAAGCTATGTAGTCCATATGGCCACATAGATACTGTTGAAAATAATATGTCACGTTAACATTACACCAAAAAAGCTAGTAAAATACCACCACCTTAATACCATGTTGAAGTCGTAAGACGTAAGGTAATGTAATTGGAAATTTACGAATAGTATTTTGCTGTTGTGTTTTAATAAAGGAAAGTTGATATTTTCTTTTGTGAAACTTAAGTTGAGTAATACATTAGGCTTCTTTTCCTTTCGGTTGATTCTAGAAGCACAGAATTAATAAGTAAATTCAGATTCTTTGGTTTTTTTAAGTCGCAAGCTACTGAAACCACTTTTCATGTGAGTGCTTCCAGTCATCCGGTGGGTTCGATTATCATCAATTCATCATGTGTTTGTTTTACCAAGCAATAAAGGCCATTCATTCATGTATCACAGGCTAAAATTTATTTATTTGCTATTCGTTAATTAAGCTCATCCTTTCCTTATACGTATATGGGTGAAACTATTCGATCACAAGGTGCGTGATAGACAACTGAACATATATTTACCAATATAATATTATATCAAACTAGAACGGTACCCGTACAATGCGGTGGTAGTGTCAGATGGCGGCGACAGTGGTAACGACGTTAAATGGTATAGATTGATGTAAATGTAATTAAGGTAAAAGTACGTAATAGTGGAAATATTTTAGAATACAAAGATTTAAACTTTAAAGTGTAAAATTAAGAGCAATTTTTTATAAGTAGTAAAAAAACATGGTTTATTAAGAATAAATTGGTCACTGATCTAAACTCTTATTTTAAAACTTTTCAACAAAGTGTTATAAACTCTTTATAATGTAGTAAAGATATCAATATGTATTAAGCAACAAAACGTACGTGAAATTAAGTTAAAAGAGAGCGAGCTCCAATAATTTTTATTAATTAATTAAACAGATTGGCCACACCTCTTGAGTTCTGTACAAACAAATTAAATCAAATTTCGCTTACTACAATTTCAGATCTCTCGATCAGTTTCCTCATTCCCAAGGGAAGATCGATCTTAATCATATATTACAGTAATTAACTATCTTAATTATTGGCCCCGGAGGTGAGTTTTCCCAAGGTGGGTTGGCCAGGAGTATCTTCTAAATCCACTATGTGGGCCCCGGAGGTGAGTTTTCCCAAGGTCTCGGGTTCGAGTCCTGGGTTTCTCATCTCAAGGTATTTTCCATGAGGAGGGGGTTGGAGGTCCAGCAAATCGCTGGTTAAAATTGCCTTCAGCACGTCTGAATCGAAACTAACTTTACAAAAAAAAAACTAGAGTTAATTACATAAATCGTCCTTGTCGTGGTACCTTACTTGCAGCTTTCGTCCCTAACTTTTAAAAATTACAGTTTTAGTCCAAATATTTTTGCTCCGTCAACACTTTTGGTCCTGACTCTTAACGTCCGTTTAAAAGGTAGTCACGTGCCAGACACATGATGGGTATTTTAGACTTTTTCTTTAACCTAACTGTAATTAATTTTAATCCTTCATCTATCATCATCATCCATATCCATATGTCTGTATATTAACATTTAATTCTAAATCTATATACAACTATCCATCCATCCTTGAATACATCATCTCATCACCACCACAAAATCTATGAACCCTTAAATACATCTATATCTATATCAATCCACATATACATACAACCACTTTTAAATCTGTTGTACCATCATCATTCTCTTTCAATATCAAATATCATGTACATATTATATATATAAAGAGAGATCTATATATAAAAGATATATATAGCAGATTATCACGTTTTTTAGGATTTTTTTTGGAAAAAGATGATTAGATCTAAAAGATGGAGGGTGTGTAAGACGGTGATGGGTACGGAAGATAGCAAAGTGGGTTTCATCAAAACTGAAAAGTCTTATCATCAAGGGTGGTGGTGGCCGGAAATGGATTTAGGGTGGTGGTGGTCGGAGATGGATTTTGGGTTTTAGATGGTGTGGTGGTTAATAGTGTTTTATTGGTTGCAATTTTTTTTTTTTTTTTTTTTTTTTTTTTTTTTTTTTTTTTTTTTTTTTTTTTTTTTTTTTTTTTTTTTTTTTTTTTTTTTTTTTTTTTTTTTTTTTTTTTTTTTTTTTTTTTTTTTTTTTTTTTTTTTTTTTTTTTTTTTTTTTTTTTTTTTTTTTTTATTTTAGACTTTTTCTTTAACCTAACTGTAATTAATTTTAATCCTTCATCTATCATCATCATCCATATCCATATGTCTGTATATTAACATTTAATTCTAAATCTATATACAACTATCCATCCATCCTTGAATACATCATCTCATCACCACCACAAAATCTATGAACCCTTAAATACATCTATATCTATATCAATCCACATATACATACAACCACTTTTAAATCTGTTGTACCATCATCATTCTCTTTCAATATCAAATATCATGTACATATTATATATATAAAGAGAGATCTATATATAAAAGATATATATAGCAGATTATCACGTTTTTTAGGATTTTTTTTGGAAAAAGATGATTAGATCTAAAAGATGGAGGGTGTGTAAGACGGTGATGGGTACGGAAGATAGCAAAGTGGGTTTCATCAAAACTGAAAAGTCTTATCATCAAGGGTGGTGGTGGTCGGAGATGGATTTTGGGTTTTAGATGGTGTGGTGGTTAATAGTGTTTTATTGGTTGCAATTTTGGGCTTTGGGTGTGCAAACACCGACTTCCAACTTCTCACTTTTGAACATCACAAATTCACAATTAACTTTGCATTTTTGTGTTCTGGATGCTTGGACTTTCATTGTTACTCCGCCGTCTTCCAATATCAACCCAATAAATTATTCACAAATCTGAGACAATGCCAAATATATATATATATATATATATATATGCATTTGAGAGTGTACAAAAAATATTATATGGATATTTAGTTTCACTGTGTTTTTGGTTTTTTTTAGATGTGATTTTTAGGTTTTGTATATGAATTTTTGTGTTTAAATTCTGGGTTATGTTTAAAGATTATGAGATAAGAAATGAATGAATATTTGAGTTGATGTTTGTTGCTGATAATGATGAACAAAAACATTGGGAAAAAAAAACAAAATTGATTACACTTTTAGTCCTTGTTGCAAGTAAAAGACTAAAATAGCCATCATGTGTCTGGCACGTGACTACCTTTTAAACGGACATTAAGGGTCAGGACCAAAAGTGTTGACGGAGCAAAAATATTTGGACTAAAACTGTAATTTTTGAAAGTTAGGGACGAAAGCTGCAAGTAAGGTACCACGACAGGGACGATTTCTGTAATTATTCGTAATTAAATTATATATTACAGTAATTAACTATCTTAATTAGCTTCGTCAATCCCTCCATCCATCCTGATACACGAAATCTGAAATACTTAAGATCGACCGGGCGGTCCAAACCTAGAAAACGGCAACCGCTCCAGGAACCAACACCTTATTAGATCCCAATTCTTGTTCTTCATCATCTTCTTCTGCTTCCCACATAAATTGGGCATATGATCCCATCACCATACTGCGCCATTTTCAATATTATAAACAATACGTACTACATAATATATACATTATTTGATATGAAACATATAAATTATATACAAATAGTACCAATCATGAGGAGAGGCAAGAACAGCTTGATCAAAGTAAGATTGAGCTCGTTCTCCATCTCTTTGTGTTTCCCAAATTAGTTTACCATACAAGGATAAGAGTTCTCCGTCTCCAGGGCTTGCTAGTATCGCTCTTCCATAACACTCCTCTGCTTTTATGCTATCTCCTTCTACCTGTCACAAACTCAATTCGTCCATTTATACATATATTAACACACTAATAATTTATGTAATAGAATCAAACATATATATATACACGTACGTACCTCGTGCAAGAACTTGCCATAGTTTCCAAGTATAAGAGGGTCATTTGGGTTCGACTTCAACATTTTTTGATAATGCGCACCAATCTTCTTTTGTTCATTTTTATTGTTATTGTTATTTCCACCAAAAGACGGCCCCCTGGAACCAAAACCATCATCTCGGCCACGTCCAGTATCTAAACATTTCTTCGCAAACTTTAATGATCCGACAGCCGTACTAGTATCACCAACAACATCTTCATCCAAAAACGAATGATCATCCTCGTCTACTTCTGGTAACATGTTTGGAAATGTCGACTGTGATCCAGAACGACTTATTGATTTCAATCGAATAAGCGCCTGTGGTTCGGATATAGCTCTGCTGAGCCTTCCACGGTTGTTGTTCATTTCCAAATGTAACGAAGACGGAAATTCATATTTCTCGCAACTAGAAAAGGAATCGTGACGTTGAGGAATGGTGAATCTAGGTGCACCCGGCAGGAATGATGAGTTAATCGGTCCAGAACCAGTTCGGAATAGAACAGATGACATAGTAATTTTAATTATTACTTTCAAAAATTTTGATGGTATAAGTCGTTTAAGATCATATATCTAGATGTGTTGATTTATATTTTTTGGTAACAAGGTTGAATAAGAAGGGAAGTGTTTGTATGGGTTATATATTATACGAGTAGAGGCTTTATTATTAACGGTGTTAGATTAGTAGTGTACACGTGTAAGGGGTGCTCCATCCATTCATGATTCCATGTGATGTGTGGGAGAGAGATCACATGCCCATATATAAGTATGCACACCCGGTGGAGTAGCAGGCGTTAGTGTGTCTTAACTAACGGAAACACAGGGGTGAAGCTACTCAGGAAGCATGGTTGGTCATAACCCGACTTAAAATATAAAACCGATATAATATGTTAGTTTATATAATGTTAAACCTTTTTTTTTTCTTTATTTGTTAATATTAATTCACTCTTCTATTTTCTTGGCCTAGCTATTATGTAGGAATACATAATAGTTATGGAATTTTTTGTACGGATGCTACAAATTTCGATCCATTTGGTGTAAATACGAACATTTGCTATAGAATTTGTAGAACTACGAAAACCGGTGTCTGAGACACCGGTCTTAAGGTTTTTGGTGCAAAATCGGTAACTCCAACACCGGTTTTAGACGCGTGGCATGCAGGAAGGTAAAGCCGGTGTCTAAGACACCGGTCTTCAAGTCTTTTCGGGTAAAGCCGGTGTCTTAGACACCGGTCTTCTGTCTTATGCATCAAATCCGGTGTCTAGGTGACCGGTCTTCATGACGTGTCATACTAAAAATAAACTTCTATCTAATGGGTCTGTAGATATATATTTGTTATGATTTTTAAGGTTGCATGCTGTGTGTAAAAACTTGTATATGGGATAACATATTAGCATTCATGCTCGGTCAGGAAAAACGAAAGAAAAAAATTCCGGCGAGTCGGCATCTTCTGTGAACGAGAAACATACATGGAAGAAGAAGGAGAATTTAATGCTCAATGTTGTTTAGTAATACTTTTCAATTTAGTCCCTATACTATATAAACTCTTCTAAATAAAATTATGATGTTTTCATAAGTTACATTTTAACCCTCAAATTTCCAAACTTGTGGCCAATACGTATATGTATTCAATTTCAAATTTACAAAAAAGATTTAGTCTTTACGATGTAGCAAGAAGTGATAATACTATCATGAAGATAATGACAATCAAAATCGTTTTTTATATAGTAGGGGATCATGTAAAAATTTTAAACACCTAAATCACTGTTATTGTAAAATAATAAAATATGATATATAAATAGTTTGGTGAGAATGTCACAAGTCAAAAGTCTAACTACAAATATGGGACTAATGTAATATTCAGTGAATCCCAAGGGGGTTTAAAACAAAATGGGTCAATAATAAACTTAGATAAAGCTGTGTTACACCACTTACTCATCTTCTCCATCTTTACCACAAGAACACACCTCCATTAAAAATACATCAATCACCATAAAAAGCATATGGTTGTGATACAATTTTCAAATCACAGCTTATTTCCAAATGAACTTTGATGCCTAGATTTGATGCATAAGACAGAAGACCGGTGTCTAAGACACTGACTTTACCCGAAAACACTTGAAGACCGGTGTCTTAGACACCGGCTTTACCCGAAAACACTTGAAGACCGGTGTCTTAGACACCGGTCTTCAAGTGTTTTCGGGTAAAGCCGGTGTCTAAGACACCGGTCTTCAAGTCTTTTCGGGTAAAGCCGGTGTCTTAGACACCGGTCTTCTGTCTTATGCATCAAATCCGGTGTCTAGGTGACCGGTCTTCATGACGTGTCATACTAAAAATAAACTTCTATCTAATGGGTCTGTAGATATATATTTGTTATGATTTTTAAGGTTGCATGCTGTGTGTAAAAACTTGTATATGGGATAACATATTAGCATTCATGCTCGGTCAGGAAAAACGAAAGAAAAAAATTCCGGCGAGTCGGCATCTTCTGTGAACGAGAAACATACATGGAAGAAGAAGGAGAATTTAATGCTCAATGTTGTTTAGTAATACTTTTCAATTTAGTCCCTATACTATATAAACTCTTCTAAATAAAAATAATTTACAAATAAGTATTTAGTCTTTACGATGTAGCAAGAAGTGATAATACTATCTTGAAGAATGACAATCAAATCGTTTTTTATATGATAGGTGGATCATGTAAAAAGTTTTAAACACCTAAATCATTGTTATTGTAAAATAATAAAATATGATATATAAATAGTTTGGTGAGAATGTCACAAGTCAAAAGTCTAACTACAAATATGGGACTAATGTAATATTCAGTGAATCCCAAGGGGGTTTAAAACAAAATGGGTCAATAATAAATTTAGATAAAGCTGTGTTACACCACTTACTCATCTTCTCCCTCTTTACCACAAGAACACACCTCCATTAAAAAACTGCTTTAATCTTTTTTCTTCAACAGAACATAAAATATACATCAATCACCATAAAAAGCATATGGTTGTGATACAATTTTCAAATCACAGCTTATTTCCAAATGAACTTTGATGCCTAGATTTGATGCATAAGACAGAAGACCGGTGTCTAAGACACTGACTTTACCCGAAAACACTTGAAGACCGGTGTCTTAGACACCGGCTTTACCAACCTGCATGCCACGTCATCTAAAACCAGTGTTGGAGTTACCGATTTTGCACCAAAAACCTTAAGACCGGTGTCTCAGACACCGGTTTTCGTAGTTCTACAAATTCTATAACAAATGTTTGTATTTACACCAAATGGATCGAAATTTGTAGCATCCGTACAAAAAATTCAATAGTTATTTATAATACAATTACACTAATTATCATATTTTGTTACGGTTTTTGACAAATCATTTGCATTGCGAAACGTAGATTGTTATAAAGGAGGTAGTTTCAATTGGGTGAAGCTAGTTGGGTATCACGTACAAGACGTGAAATTGAGGTGACGTGCTTAGTCAATGTATAGTATTTCTTCGTTATAGTATTTCTTTTTCCATGAATTTTCATTAAAATATATGCAATAGTAAAAAATTATTATTATTATTATTATTATTATTGTTATTATTATTATTATTATTATTTTATTTTTTTTATATAAAAATCACTTTCATTAGAAATTCGGAGGATTTACAAGAAATTATTATTATTATTATTATTTTATTTTTTTTATATAAAAATCACTTTCATTAGAAATTCGGAGGATTTACAAGAAATTATTATTATTATTATTATTATTTGAACAATAGTTAGTATTATTATTATTATTATTATTATTATTATCGGTTTAAAAATATAAAAAGCAAGATCTTCTATCTTATTTAATCTCTATCTCTATCTCTATCTCTACTACATTATAAAGCATTTGTTCTCGTCAAATTTTTTTAACTTTTCAACTAAGTTTTTGAAAACCCTATAATCCCCTATTATTTGTTCACTAATTTAATATATTTACCTAAAATAACTATAATATCCTTAGAAGAAATCTCAGTCACTCATCTTCATCTCTTTCTTCAAATCTCAACCACTCATTTTTTTCTCTCTCCTCCATAAATCATTTTAATCCTCTAATTCATTCAAAATCTTTTATCTCAAAAACCGTACATCGATAAATTATAAAAATTATATGGGTGTTCTTAAATTTCATGCTCTTTCATTAGAGAGGTCATTTGATATATTTTTGACGAAGTTTAAATTCGAGGGTGGAGCCCGTACGGCTAAGGCATTTGGCTACCACACTCTATGACCTATCACCTCCTATGACCTATCACACTCTATTACCTTTCACCCTCACCATTTCACCGCCACAACGCATATGTACTTTCTCTCTACTAGTATAAGAGTTTTGATCTACTGTGTCATGTACCGGCCATATCCATACCGAATAATCTTTCAATTTATATCTGTACGTTCCATATTAAATACGTAGTATTTCACTATTTTGTAAGCCAAAGTAGCTGTACTAGCTACTAAGCACACAATATTCAGTTGGAAATATACATGAAAAACTTATGGGAACGCTTGGTTTTAAGCTTGATCCGACATATGCATAACTTCTACAAATATATACTTATCTTGGTATACTGCGTATTAAATAAAAAAAAATGCAACGAGTAATATTCAAGAAAAGCTCAAAAAGAGTCACATGACATGGTCCACATCTCGATCTATTGATTGATTCCCACCGTCGACTCTTCGAAAAAATACGTACATATGTTACCCAGTATATTCATTTATATCGGCAATGTCACAATATTATTCTCCTTGATTGACTGGCTAGTTGGATTTTTTTTAGAATTTTCTTTTAATGAATTAAAGTTTATATAAAACAAAGATTGATAACTTAACTGAGTCGGTCAATATTCAAATCTGTTTATATTGATATTTCTACCCATAAACTCAGTCGATTAGTCAAACACAAAATACGAAAGAAAAAACAAGTCGTCGTTACTAATAATAACTATCACTTTATTTCTGTGATGTACTATACGTATACTATATGTTTAGATAGATAAGGATGTATCCGTACACCGACTTCTTCATGTGACGGAGGCTAAAATCTTGCCATTCGGGATTTTACTTTGGAAAATGATTAATCAACCTAAATCAACCTAAAACCTTAAGAATCTGACATGTGGCTTCCACTAATTCTCTTTCCTAATCTTGCCCCCTGATTTTTCCACATGTCATCATCCTATAATTAGGTTGATTATTAGACATACGAATTAGGTTGATTTATCATTATCCTTTTACTTTTTCACCCACGTGGGGTTAATAACTTCACCCGTATAAAACTGCCATTTGGCAGCAACTATGCCACCTGTATATGGTTGACCAATTTATCATGTCAAAGCCTACACCTTTCTTTCAACTCAAGATTCCACAACAAATTGATTATGTCCAAATTGTATTCAAAGTATAGAAGGAAATAAAATGAGATCCATACATTTACCTTCTGTTTTTATTTTAAAAAGTGAAAAATATATAGACGCCTATAAAAATATATCTTTCATACCACCATACGTAGGTATAAGTTGAGAAGAAGAAAAAAAGTTGTCATAATCTTAAAAATTCGAAGTTTTCAATTTTGCCAAAAGTCGAAGAAGTATCACTTTTGTAGTTTTACAAATTAATAATTGTCATTAATTTGGGCTGAACCAGTAATTGAATAATGAAGCCCACAATATTTGTTTGGGCTAGTCCTGTAAATAATAAATAAATTCAAAAGATGCAAAAATTATGACCTCAAAATATGTGAATGGTTGCTAAATTATACTCGTATCTAACAAGTAGAGTGTCCCATGATTCTCGTTTCAATGATGTACGCCAAACTATATATGTGAAGAAAAAAAAACGAACCAATGCCTACGTTATCATATCTTTCATCATACTCATGAATCATGATCTCAGACCAAATAATCTCAGAATCTGTAAGTTCCGTTGTTTCCATTCTCCTAAAAGGCCGGAACGTTTTATCTCCGGCCTATTTTCCGAACAACCAGCCCTTCGGGAAATGTCGACAGGCCCCACACACGCCCCATCGCCAACGATACCTTACACGTCTCCGCCTGTTACGGTCGTTCTAACCATTATTCTCCTCCTTTTCTTCCTTGTCGGTTTTTGTTCTATATACTTTTGTAGGTGTTTCATGCATAATTTATTTTACACGTGGCAACAACGACAGAACCACTCTAGGACCCCAACGGGTCGTGGAGGGGATCGTGCACATCACGGGCTAGACCCGATAATCATAAGTTCTTTTCCTACATTCACGTATTCGAGTGTCAAAGAATATCGAAAGGATGAGAACTACGGGTTAGAATGTGCGATATGTTTGAGTGAATTTAAAGATGAAAGCGTCCTTCGACTTTTAACAAAATGTTGCCATGTATTTCATCAAGACTGTATTGATCTTTGGCTTGCATCACATAAATCGTGTCCGTGTTGTCGGTGTAGTCTCGACATCCCTATTGATTCCCCCGAAAAATCCCCAATTTCGGTTAATAGTATTAGTGCTTCTATTCATGAAAATAATGATTCGCATGGAGATTCTATTGCTATTGATATTAATGACAATCGTGAGAATATTGAAGATAAATGTGAAACAAAAAAGGATCAGAAACATGTGGTAATTGATGTTGATCAAGATAGAAGAGAGGATTATAAGACGACAAGAGATCATCAAGGATTCGCGAGGTCTAAGTCCACCGGACATGCAATTGTTAGAAATTCCAGAGGACGTGAAAACGACGAGAAGTTTATGTTAAGGTTGCCACACGATGTGCAAGCGAAGCTTATTCCGAGACACAATTGGACAAGAAGTTGTACTGAATTCGGAGAATATAAAAGCAAAACTTCTTCTAGTTATACCGGATTCGACAAGGTAACGCTAGACAAAGATGGACATAAGACCTAGCTAGGATATAGGACCAAAATCTAGCTACTGGTCGTTTTTTATTTATTTTTTTAAGGCAACTTTATGTATTCGGCATTGTATTTTTTTTGTGAAAAAGGGAGATCAGATTTAAGGATTTCATAAATGGACTCATCGATAAAATATTGATTGAATTCTCCTTGTTATGGGCCATCGTATGATCATTGGATGTCTGGATTATTAAGAATAGTAAGCCCAAAAATAGCAGGTTACACTTATTGGGCTAAACCTTTCCCAAAGAAAAAAAACTTAATATCAGATAGCTCATAAGCCCATAAAGTTTACCCAATGACATCAATGAGCCTTCTATAGTTTTATCTTAAAGTAAAGGTTAATTGTTTGTTTTAAAGCATAAGCTATACTGCCATAGTAACGCTAACAAGCTTTAGTTAAACACTCCCCTTAATTAAGGACATTTCCTAGATGTCGTTTGACATGATTAATTATAAGTTAAAACAGTAAATTCTAAATTTTCCTTGTAATGCATTAAACAAGAGATAATGATGTTTTTTGCAGATGACTTCAAATTACATAGCTTGGTAATTACAATATGCATGAGATCGATCGAGATACAGATTTTAAATTTTTAATTGTATGATATAGAAAGGGTTATAATGGTCGAATTAATATTGGTGATCGAGTGTACGGTACCAATCAGACTTATACTAAACCAGCTGTTGAACTGAATTGGTAACATAAAATGGCATTTCTAAATATGAAACTTTTGATGACTCAAAATCAAATTGGATTTAATGGAGAGAATGTCAAATCGACCACATTGAACGTCCGTTTATGGCAACTATATTTCACCCGGAAAGATAACAGGCTAGGTTCATTATCCTTTCAAACGGATTGCTACTGTACTGGATAATAGTTTTTTATAACTACCACCACAAATGGTACAAGCTGCATTTATAAACTAAAGAAATTAGGAAAGAACCATTATCTGTATTTTGAAACAGGGTAAAAAAAAAGTGACACACGAGTCACTGCAACAAATTTGTCATTTTCTCACATTTGTTTTTTCATACTTTTAGAAAGTGTGAAAAAATTTGTTAATTTAATCACATTTAAAAGTGTGTAGAAATAATTTACATTTAAAAGTGTGAAGAAATCATGTGTTACAAATTGACTTTCACACTTTTAAGTGTGAAAATATTTGACATTTGTTCACACTTTTAAGTGTTAACATTTTGTTTCACATTTTAAGTGTGAAAATATTTGAATTTTCACACTTTTAAGTGTGAAAATTTTGAATTTTCACACTTTTAAGTGTGAAAATTTTGAATTTTCACACTTTTAAGTGTGAAAATTTTGAATTTTCACACTTTTAAGTGTGAAAATATTTGAATTTTCACACTTTTAAGTGTGAAAATATTTGAATTTTCACACTTTTAAGTGTTAACATTTTGTTTACACATTTATAACTGCGAAAAAATTTTAATTTTTAAATTTATTCACACTTTTAAATGTAATTTTTTTTCTACACATTTTTATATGTGATTAAATTCATAAATTTTTTCACACTTTTTATAACCAAGTGTGGATAAATGAATTTTTTTTTGTAGTGAGTGAAGTCTGTTTTTTTTGCATGTATTCCAGCTAAGGGTAATAAACTCGATTTTTTGTGTGCACATTTGGAGGTTACAACTCTAACACGGGGCCGACATTTCATCACTTTTTTCCTTTCGAGTTACAGGCTGGAAAGCTGAAAGTTCCTCTAAATAGCCCGTGCCCTGTAGCAGTAGTGAACTAGAATATCAGTTTTGCCCGAAAAGACAAATGGTCTTGCCGTATGAACTTATGGTGTACAATTTTATGATTGAGTCGTTCATGTGATTATGTCTCATTTCATAGCAGAGCCAATAAATTTATCTTGTTAATTAGTGTGGTAGTGCCGATGCAAATCCAAACTTGTCTCTATATTCAAGTAAGACACTCATGAACTCTCCTAGCTATATAAGTGAATACATATATATGATTGGAAGCTCTTTGTCCACTTGCCAATTGCTCCCTAAAAGGACACTAGCTAATTGCATTTACTTTTCTTTTTTTTGTGCATATTGGAGTTTCATGCTTAAATAATGCCAAGGGGGTATAGTATTTCTTTTGGATGTACATTTGGTAATTGGTACTATATAACATGTGGTATCACACCTTTTTCTCTCATCTTTCAATTTACAGAAGGGAAAGTAGTGATTTTATCGGGTTCACGTGATGAAACCGAGATGCTATCGTTGCACATTGAATGTGCCCGGGTTTTTTTTTTAAAACAGAAAGTGTAAAATGATGAAAAGTAACATTGTTCTATGATAAAGTGGCCATGTACGCTACATGCTTTCTCGGACAGTTGGTGTTTGATACCATTCACTTCTGAAAATATGATATATGTACTGGATATATATACATAACTTTTGAAATGTTAGTAACTACTTTCTGCCAAGCTGGTGATTTTATTACAAATTATGGAGATTATTGATAAAAACTTATTTGCAGTGAGGAATCATGATGTTACAAAATACCGAAAGGAAATTCCAGCAGGCCAGTAAACATGACTAGCTAAGTAAAGTTATGTGGTGAAATGTGCAAGCAATTAATTAAGTTAATTTGTTAGAACAGTACTGTAATTTGCAGTAACTTGATCTTCATGGAGTTATAGATTCATAGTTTCATACGATTAGTATGTGTAAATTAAAATACAGGTTAAGTGATGCTTCTCTAAGTAATTAATACTATATGCTGGTCTTTTTTGGATTCAGATATATATATAGGTACTGTAGTACTCTTATTCATTAAAAAAATGATTAATAATGTAAAAAGTATTTGTTTGAATGAGGGAACACATTGCTTTGAAAAAAGAAATGTTAACATACAAATGGGTCTTTTCCCATCTGTCAAGATGTACATATAGATATATAAGTTAGGGTCCAGACACCATATGCCCATAGATTTTAAGAAGTTATCGCCATGTACAAATAATATATATTGTGTAGTAGTAGTACTACGTACTGGATTTGCATTCTAGTGATGTCAAATATATATGAAATTGTACACTGTTATGTTGCAGTTGGTCAGTTTGTGATCTTTGTCTTGAGATGGTAGATATGATGATGATGAATTGAAGATGTGAAAAAAAAAACAAGTGGTGTGTGTGAATGATTGGTAATATATGAGATAGATAGATGGTAGATGCTGCTTGTTGTCACATGGATTTTACTGGCAGGAGGAGGTGTCAGACAGGTTGGACCATGGTCCAAGTGAGACCACCCCCACCCTCACCCTCTCATCAGTCATCTTCACCACAATACTACTGTTCTTAGTCCCACCTCCTTCTACCCTTGCAGCTTGCTCAGTTTTATATGAGAGGGTAAATTATATTGATGCTTTTAAATTTGTTACACTAACTTCTTATACATTGTAATATATGATTATCTTATGTAATATGTAATCTAATGTAATTTCTAATTTTGTGCCATAAACTTAAGTTGGTTAAGTTTTGGGATTTGAGTGGATATCATGCATATCACCAAGACACATGCTAAATAAAATTGATCCTATTACTTAATTGGTTAAGTGGAATTAAACATTGCACCTCTTCTTAAATGACCATTTATCCATACGTGTTCTATTATTCCTTGCAAACTGAAAAACCAATGCCTGATACTACTCATACACATTTGTATTTGTTAGCCAGGCAAAGTGCCAAATTGTTCTTGCATTCCCAAACATCCACAAAACACATCGAAAAAGATAGTCATATTAATATCACAACACACCGAATCCACTTTTTTTACTACAACACAATCACGTCTACGGATACCCCTTATAATCCTATTACGAGTACATGATATCCGATTAAACCAGTCACCACACCAATAGCTTACCAATGTGACTGCCATCACACTGACCACCACACTAGTCTTCTAATGGATCACGTGTACTAAAGGAATCCCATTCCATAGTGGTATGACTACGCGAGCCACATATACACTATGAAGTTGCTCTGAACTTTCAAAATAATTCTAGCATTCGCAAACTACAAAAATACGTATCAAGCTATTCAATATACTTAATTAAAAGTTGATTTAGTGACGCAATAAAAACGTTACTAAATCATAGTTTTATCTATACTTTTGAAAAAGGTAGATACAATATTATTGTATAAAGCTTGATATTGCAGTGACACATTTTACTTCATAAAGTATCACTAAACCCGAGTTTTAGTGACATTTTGTTAAAGAGTGTAGGCAACTATTACTAAATCCGAGCTTTACCTGCACTTTTTATAAAGCATAAATGAAACTATTTTTCAACTACACTAATAGAAGTGTGAGTAAAAATGGAGTGGATAAAATTTTTTACCCACGCTACTATATACCAATACAAAGTGACACTAAAAGTGTAGGTATGATGTCATAATAGTATATTTTTATTTGATTTACATTAAAATTGAACTAACTTTAAGACCCTATTCATGAAATGGATATCACACGTATCTTGTTAAATGCCTTATTGATCTCCAAGTCGTTGGTTTGATTAGAATATTGCAACATGAAGTCATGAACAATTAAAGATGAAGACAAAGATTTCGTTGGTTTGATTAGAATATTGCAACATGAAGTCATGAACAATTAAAGATGAAGACAAAGATTTCGTTTGATATGCATTTTCTTTTGTGTTTTTCTGATTAATGTTTGTAGTTAAATCCTGATGAAATGTCCATTATTTTTTTTCTCTGTGAAATGTCCATCAGTTTCTTTCTCTTTGAAATATGTAAGGAGATCCATCCAATAAAACTTTTATTAAAACCGGTTCAATCCATATATACGTTAGCCGGTCATTGAGCCTTACCCGGTGGACCGCTCTATTTTTACCTTGCTGCCATGCTTTTCGGCTTTTTCCTTTTCAAATTAATGTGAAAGTGGAACTAGTTAACTTCTAAATTAACAATTTAACATGCATCAAAGATATACTTTAACTAATACGAGTACATGTTAAATTAACTTCCAACAAATGAAGCTTTTCTAGAGTACAATTGGTGTCGAATTTCAATATTATTATTGTATTGAACTTTTGTAGGCCAGACCAAGTTTTTCAATGTTCAAATCATTGAGGATTAGATTACAAGTACTAAAGTTATATCTTGCCATAGTAACAATCTTGGAATGAATCGTACTTGATTTGACCAATTAAGAACTCTAGAGTTAGCCGAGTTCGCTATTCTCTTGACATTATGGTAGTATCTATATAAAAAATTAAGCTAAGGTTACGATCATAACATCAAATGGGTTGAACTTTGAATTTTAGGTTTCCGAATTACGGAGTACTAAAACTCATTTTTTATACGTATGTTATAAAATTTTATGTTATAAAATTTTCTTTGTACGTTATAACAACGAACCATTGCGTTGCTTGCGTGACGTTTCTTACTGTTAATTGAATTGGAACCATATAACTATATAAGTATGTAACGAGAGAAAGTACCTGCGCGTTGCGGCGGTGCGATGGTGGGGTGATAGGTCATAAAGTGTGATAGTCAAATGCCTTAGCTGTACGGGCTCCGCCCCCGGATTTAAAAATTCGTCGAAAGTATATCGAATGACCTCTCTAATGAAAGAGTATGGAATTTTAAGAACACTCATATAATTTTTATAATTTATCGATGTACGGTTTTTGAGATAAAAGATTTTGAACAAATTAGAGGAATAAAATGATTTATGGAGAAGAGAGAAAAAAATGAGTGGTTGAGATTTGAAGAGAGAGAGAGAGAGAGATAGAGATAAAGTTGAAAGTTGAAAAATTTTAGTGGGAATAAATGCTTTATAATGTACGAGAGAAAGTACCCGCGCGTTACGGCGGTGAGATGGTGGGGTGATAGTCATAGAGTGTGATAGGTCATAGAGGTGATAGGTCATAGAGTGTGATAGCCAAATGCCTTAGCTGTACGGGCTCCGCCCCTCGGATTTAAAAATTCGTCGAAAGTATATCGAATGACCTCTCTAATGAAAGAGCATGGAATTTTAAGAACACCCATATAATTTTTATAATTTATCGATGTACGGTTTTTGAGATAAAAGATTTTGAATGAATTAGATGAATAAAATGATTTATGGAGAAGAGAGAAAAAAATGAGTGGTTGAGATTTAAAGAGAGAGATAAAAATGAGTGGCTGAAAAGTTGAAAGTTGAAAAAATTTGGAGAGAACAAATGTTTTATATTGTAGTAGAGATAGAGATAATAGAGATAGTATCTAATATCTAATATGTAATAATATGACATGACATGGCTAACATTCATGATAATAAATAGGAAGGGATTCATATTTAGGCTATTCGGAGAACGTTGATTTTTTTGTTCAATTGTACTACAATCGGACCGTAATATCCATCCAGAATTGTGTTTGGATTTATTTTCATTATCTCAAGATGTTTATCTAAAACGATTGTGAATCCGGCCTTTACCCGAAGATCTTGTTTTAAGCAACTTAACTTTTGAGATTCATTTTTACATCATATGCAACTCGATTTGATTATATTCAAAAAACTTATTATTACTCTCTTGATTCCAATGCAAAAATAAATGAATTAACAAGACACATGTCTACATCACTTGCTTCATGATAAAGCCACTTTTGAACGTAGATTTTATGTTGGCTCCAAAATTTTAGAATCAAGTAATGAAGTTAGTACTATACAAATAATTATCGGGAAGAACCTTTGTGCACCAACATAGTAAACCTAATAGTTGAAAACAGAGGCTACAAAAGTAGGCTATATATATTCATCTACATGATAAATCAAGGTTACCAAGTTCAGAAAAACTAGAGCTTTTAAAGGGCGTGGGACAAAGAATCCCTCCCCAAGTGCAATTATATATGGGGGTGACCAGAGAAAATTCCATACATGTACAATATGTTGTATCAAATATTAAATATTGGTAGCAATTAATGTGATACACATACACGCATCATATATCTAATCATTGACATATTGAATTGCATCGTCATTCTTACTGTCTTTTGACTTGCATTTATTTTCATTTAATATAACTGTTTTTTGTACACTGACATATAACATGAATGATTTCGATTGGTACCAACTACGGACATTTGCAATGATAATAACTAGTGGGTTTATAAACCCGCGCGTTGCGGGCTTCAACTATCGTGTTTACGTGCACAATTACGTTCAAATGTTTGCGATATAAAATAAAAAGACCAAACATGTTGACAGACAACTAAAAACATAAAAAAGAATATAAATATATATGTCTACGTTTGTTATATCAAACATAAATAAATATGATAAACCCGCTTAAAAGTTTGCATATTAAACACATATGTTTTATTTAATTAATAAAAAAAAGCAAACTGACAGGCAGCTGCGCAGGAAAAACCAAAAAGGATTGCGACGTGGTAAAATCCGAAATGTAATACATGGTGAGACGTAAAAAATGAAATGTAAAAAAAACCATAAAAAACAATAAAATAGCCCTGCTTAAAACTTTGTCATATTAAATATTTTTAAAAGAATCTAAAAAAAAAGCAAATAAAACCATTATAAAAAATATGGATGAGTCAAATCAAAAATAAAGATAGACGAAATCTAAAAAAACCTTAAATATACCCGCTAAAAAGTTTGACATATTAAATATATACGTTTTAAAAAAGAATAAGCAAGCTAGCAGGCAGCTGCACAGCTACCTACCAACCTGCTTTACTGTTCATCATTTCATTCCTGTAAAATCCGAAATGTAATATAGGGTGAGACGTAAAAAATGAAATGTAAAAAAAAACATAAAAAACAATAAAATAGCCCTGCTTAAAACTTTGTCATATTAAATATTTTTAAAAGAATCTAAAAAAAAAGCAAATAAAACCATTATAAAAAATATGGATGAGTCAAATCAAAAATAAAGATAGACGAAATCTAAAAAAACCTTAAATATACCCGCTAAAAAGTTTGACATATTAAATATATACGTTTTAAAAAAGAATAAGCAAGCTAGCAGGCAGCTGCACAGCTACCTACCAACCTGCTTTACTGTTCATCATTTCATTCCTGTAAAATCCGAAATGTAATATAGGGTGAGACGTAAAAAATGAAATGTAAAAAAAACCATAAAAAACAATAAAATAGCCCTGCTTAAAACTTTGTCATATTAAATATTTTTAAAAGAATCTAAAAAAAAAGCAAATAAAACCATTATAAAAAATATGGATGAGTCAAATCAAAAATAAAGATAGACGAAATCTAAAAAAACCTTAAATATACCCGCTAAAAAGTTTGACATATTAAATATATACGTTTTAAAAAAGAATAAGCAAGCTAGCAGGCAGCTGCACAGCTACCTACCAACCTGCTTTACTGTTCATCATTTCATTCCTCACAGCTACCTACCAACTGCTTCACTGTTCATCATTTCATTCCTGTTAATAGAGGTATATAATATCAAAAGTTCATTTTACTACGAGAATTTATCCGGCTATTCACCATTGCGCTCTCTGACTTCGGAGCTACCCCGCTTCGTCTTCAATAAATCAAATGTAATTACATATAGAGTAATGACCATATCTGACTAATTTTTAAGCTTAACCACATGCTTAAAAATCTGATGTTGACATTAAATTTCATACAATCTCTCTTCAATAACCTTTGATCTGTTGTTTATTATCACTAAATTTTTAAACATCTGTTTAGGTTAATTAGATTAATCATATTTATTATTTTACAATTTCTATATATTTTACCGGTCCCTTCTTAGGAAAAAAAAATAAAGTTCTTTGATAATGACAAAATATGTAATAGTTGTATCAGAAAAGCTGTACTCGGTAAATATGATGTTTTTGGATCTTCTTACAAACATCATTCTTGAGAGTTGACCTAAACAATATAGGATAAATACTTTCCGCCCTTTAATTATTTTAGACAGGAAAAAAATGTTAATTATGGTAAGCGTTTTGGAACTTGGTAGTACACAGTAAAAGTATTACATTGATTTAGTCACTACAAAAAAAAGTTCATTTGTTCACACTTAGTTATAAAAAATATAAAAAAAATTATGAATTTAATCACATATAAAAATGTGTAGAAAAAAATTACATTTAAAAGTGTGAATAAATTTCAAAAGTTATAATGTTTTCACATTTATAAGTGTGTAAACAAAATGAAAAGAAATAGGGTGTTTTATAGGAATTTTGTTATTTCTATTTAAAAGTTTATAGTCGAGAGGTTAAAACCAAAATGAAAAGAAATAGGGTGTTTTATAGGAATTTTGTTATTTCTATTTAAAAGTTTATAGTCGAGAGGTTAAAACCAAAATGAAAAGAAATAGGGTGTTTTATAGGTTTATATAAATAAAAAATATATAAAATAAAATATCATTACGAAACCCAAATGGTTGAAAAAGAAAAACATAGGGATATATGATACACGTGAGAGGAGGTAAGGTGTGGTGCTTTTCTACCTCACACAAGTCTTCACCCGCGTTAGCCCCATCCTTCGATTATTATCCACAGCTTTTGACCTGCTATCTATATATTTTGGACTTAGATTCTCTAAAGTTGATCAAACTTCATAGGTGAAGTTGGATCAACTTTAACTATTGGATTTCTATTGGATTAAATTCAATGATCAAGATTTAAACATCAAATTTTGATCTTGACCATTAGATTTAATCCAATGGTTAAAGTTGATCCAACTTCACCTATGAAGTTTGATCAACTTTAGAGGATTCTAATCCTAATTTTATTTTTTTAACCTCAATTAAAAAAAACCGCGTATAAATTAAGGTATTCCCTGTATTGATTTTAATTATGAGGCTACATTGCCAAACAAACATTTTATGCCTTTTCTTTGAAATAATGACAGGCCGGGTTATGTTCGTTTAATTAGTTGTATTTTTTAGGCTTTTCTTTATTATCATTTCGTCTTAACCGTCACATCAATTTTCTTTTCAATACACACCCAAAAACTATTTTTTTCCTATCACAACCTTATTCTCAATTAAAAATTATAAACCCGTACACAGATACACTTTCTCTCTTCATCCCCAAATAAATATAAAAAAATAAACACTACACACATACGTGATTAAGGCCGATCCTATTTCATCCAACTGTTTCTAAAATTCGACTAGGCATGATGATGACGAGCCATGACAGGCTGCTCCTGCCAATGGAGTCTAGAACGAAGTAGCATGATGACAAGCAAGATGAGATGGGTAGGGAGCGGCCTTGGTAGCATATAAGTATTATTCGTTACGGTTGGTAGCATGAGTTCTAGTTGGAACTTAAAGTTTTTGTAAGTGTTTTTTCAATGTTGACACTAAATGTATATTATATGTAACATTAGATACGGAGCTAAATATTTATTTTGAGGGAGCAAATTTACGTTAGTGTTACGATATGTATGTATTAACTATATTACCTTTTGTTTTTCCTTTTATAACGAGCAAATTTCAAAATATATCTTTATATTTAGAAGAAAAAAAATTATATTTTTAATATATATTAAAACAAAACCCTTAATTCTAAATTGAAAAAGTGTGAACCATTTTTAAGTTTTACCTTTTATCTCCACCATTATATTTTCTTGAGTTGTCCATGTGGTTTATCAATTTTTGCATCGGCAGTCCCTCTCATCTTTTTTTCGCATGGATAGTCCCTGGAGGCATGTTTCACTTGCAACCATGGTCCACTTTGACGGATCCGTTTGATTTAAGCCGTTAAGCCCATCACGTGAGCAACACGTGATGGGCATTTATGTATTTTACACCTACCCACCTACCACCACGTTACCAGATGAATATATATATACATATAACTACCAAAATCATTTCATTTTCTCTTCATATTTTCTTACAAACAAAACACATATACGAAAAACACTTATTCAAACATCAAAGACCCAATCGGGTTAAAGAACCTTGGTACTCGAATGCTTAATAATGGTGTTGACAGAGTGGTTTCTTCGAAAACAAGATGCGGTTGTTGATGTGTATGATCTATACGGTGAGTTTTTAGGGTTTTTCATATTGTAAATATTTTTAGGGTTTTCATATTGTGTTAAATATTTTTAGGGGTTTCTTTTTGGTGTTAAAATTGTTGGGGATTTTCTTCAGAAATTGATTTACAATGATAAATGGAGTAAGTAATATGGTTACAATTGTTATTATATTTTTCAGGTTCAAGCCCTAATTTTTTTTCTTTGGAAGTCCATCACGGAGGAGTGTTTACTAAAGGTCCAGGAAGAAAATACGTGAATGGTAAAGTTAATTACTTTGATTTAATAGATGGGGATCAATTTTCAGTACTTGAATTGAATGACATGCTACAAGAACTAGGGTTTAACAAATGCAGCATTCCCATGTGGTACCACTTTAAAATACCAGACAAAGATTTGGAATATGGACTTCATGCTTTAGGTAGTGATGATGATGTTAGACATTTATGGACTTATATACACAAATTCAAGTTAATAGAAGTGTATATAGAAAATGGTTTCACAAATTTGAACACTTATTCAAAGTCACCAGGAGGATCAAGTAAGGTTGTGATTGAACAGATTGAAGAGGATTCTCCAACAAAACCAAAACAAAAGCCTAAAAAGAAGTTGATCAAGAAAAGGATTGAATTTGTAGAATCTTATGTACCAATGCAAGCTGAATCAGAAGTTGGGTTGGGTAAAAATGTGGTTTTTAATGATATTGGTGCAAATGTGAATGATGTGTTCACTGAAACTTTCTTTGGTAATTCCAATGTGGTTAATGAGACTGGTGGGGAGGGTATAACCAATGTGGTTAATGAGACTGGTGTGGATGAGACACTTGGCCAGGGTAACACCAATGTGGGTACTGATAATGTAGGCAATCAGAATGTGGACAATGATAATGTAGGCAATCAGAATGTGGACAATGATAATGTAGGCAATCAGAATGTGGAAAATGAGAATGTGGATGAAACTGTTATAAGGGATGGGGATGAACTTGAGCATGTGGGTAATACAAATGTTGAGCAAGATGAAGATGAAGGTAGTGACAGTAATAGTAGTGAGGATTCTGACTTTATAGTAGATGATCAACATAGGATACATGAGGTAGAGGTTGATATGACAGACTTTAGAGATAACATAGATGGTGAAGTTGAGTGGATAGGATATAATGAGGATCCAAGTAAAGAAAAGGCAGTTGAAACACAAGAACTTGAGACATTGAATTTTGATAACCTTGATAATGGGACAGATTCTGAAGATGATTAAATTAGGAGACAAGCTTTGAAGAAGTTAAAGGTAGATCATAGTACAAATCCTGAAAAAAAGGCACATTTCTATTTAAGCCAAGTGTTTGGGACAAAACAAGAAATAAAAGATATGGTTACAATGCTTGCAATTGAAACAAGAAGACACTTGAAAATAATTAAGAATGATAACAAAAGGGTTAGGGTCATTTGTGAGGGTAATATTCCCATATTTGATGAACCATGTGAGCCCAGTCAAGGTCAGTCCAGTAATCAAGTTGAGCCCAATGTTGGTCAGTCCAGTAAACAAGGTCAAGTTGAGCCCAATGTTGGTCAGTCCAGTAAACAAGGTCAAGTTAAGCCCACTGTTGAGGCCAGTATAGGTCCTGTTGGGGTCCAGACACCAACAGGGATAAAATATGTAAAGAGAAAGCAAGTGCAAGTGGATAAGGAATCTGAAAAGGAAAAGGCACCTCAACAGGAAAAAGAATCTCAACCAAAAAAGCCCATTACTTGCCCTTGGGCACTGCATATATCAAAAGGGGTTGGGGATGTCACTTGGATGGTCAAAACATACAAGGATAAACATAAGTGCCTCCAAGCAAGAGAATTAAAAAAGTGTACTTCTGAGTTTTTGGCAAAACAGATACAAGAACAATTACTGCCAGATGCAAAGGTTCATGCTACTCAACTTAGAGATCAAATACAGAAGAAATTTGAAATAGGCTTCTCTGCACACAAGATATATAGGGCTCAACAGAAGGCAAAAGAAAGAATCATGGGTGATTACACAGATCAGTACAAGATGTTGAGAGATTACTGTCTAGAATTGCAAGCAACCAACCCAGGCACTACTGTGAAGCTGAACTTTGAACCAGAAACCAATCCTGACACTACTACAAGGCAGTTTAGAAGGATCTATGTTTGTTTGGGTCCATTGAAGGCTGGGTTTCAAGCTGGTAAAAGAGATCTACTAGGATTAGATGGCTCTTTTATGAGGGGTAAAGCTACAGGACAGTTATTGACTGCAGTAGGTGTGGATCCTAACAATCAAATTTACCCTGTTGCTTATGGGATTGTAGAGTCTGAGAATAGGTCTTCATGGACTTGGTTTTTAGAGTGTCTTGGGGATGATCTTGACCTAAATCACATGTCCAACTTTACCTTCATTAGTGACAGACAAAAGGTAATTGTTTCTCTTTTTGTTTAATGAAATCTGGAATCCATTTTACTTGATTAACAGAATTAAATAACTTGTTTGTATTTTGTTTCAGGGTATCATACCTGCCATTGCACAGTTGTTTCCATGTGATGAGCATAGGTTTTGCTTGAAGCACATCTATGACAATATGAAAGGATCATGGAGGGGACAGATATATAAAGATTTTCTTTGGAAGGCTGCAGTAGCACCAACAGTGGCTGAGTTTACAAAGGTTATGGATGACTTTAAGAAGGTTAACATTCATGCATATGAATGGTTAAGGGAAATACCACCAAGACATTGGGCCAGGTCCCATTTTTCTGGTAAAAGTTTACAATCACTTTTAAGTTCTGTCTTTAATTCTGTTTTTTAGGTGGCTAAGGCAATTTTTAATTCTGTTTTTTAGGTAGGTCAAGATGTGATGTGTTATTGAACAACATGTGTGAGGTGTTCAACAGAAGACTAATTGATGGTAGGGAGAAACCAATCATTCTGGCTTTAGAGTACATCATAGAGTATTGTATGAAAAGGATTGCTAAAGTTCAGAAAGTTATTGACAAAAGTACTGGACCTTTGACACCAAATGCAACCATCATGTTTGATGAAATCCAAAAAGAGGCACACAAGTACAAGGTATGGTTTATGCTATTGTAATATAATGCAATCTGTCAATATTTAGGTTATGCAATATTTCACTAATTATATTATGCAATCTGTTCAATAATAGTCAACATGGAATGGAGGGAGACATTTTCAAGTAGTAGGCCCATGGATGGATCAACATGTAGTTGATATAGTTGGAAAGTCATGCACATGTAGGAAGTGGGAGTTAACTGGGATGCCATGTAAGCATGCAGTTTGTGCAATGTTTGATATGTCTAACAATCAACAAAGAGTGCAGTGTCCTGAGTCTTTTGTTGACCCTGTCTATTGGCTGAATACTTGGAAAACAATGTATGGTTTCAAAATTGGTCCAACCAAGGGAAGGGCACATTGGCCTAAGTCTACTTCTACCATCACTATTACTCCACCTAAGCAGAAGAACCCTATAGGAAGACCAAAGAAGAAGAGAAGAAAGAGTGTTTTTGAGCTACAAATGGTTAAGGAGGGGAAGCTTTCAAGGGCTGCTATACCAGTCAAATGTGGGAACTGCAAGTCTAGTGGTCACAACAAAAGAACTTGTCCAAACAAGGGTCCAGTTGGTGGTTCCCAACCTGTTTAGTATCTTTATTTTATGCTACTAGTTTGAAACAATTGTTATGATTCTCATATTTTGATCCACTTATGTATTAACACTATGGATGTTTTACTTTGATCCCACTATGTACTAAGGCCGACAGTCTGTTGGTTTTGTTGAAACACTACTTATATGAAATATGAGTGCCATTATAGGCACAATTTTGGTTATTGCAGTTTTCTTTCTTTGTATACATGTCAACAGGAAATTTGAGTACCATTTTTCTGCAAAAAACATTGACCATATTGTAAAAACACCAATTTTGCAGAAATTTGACCAAATTGTAAAAACCACCAATTCTGCATTAATGTAAGACAAACATTTACATCCAATTACATCCATTACAACAACTCTAAATTCAATCAAAAGTACATATACATCCAAAATACATCATTTTCCTAATATTCTTGCATAATCCAGATGACAAAATACATCATTTTCCTAACATAATCCAGATGACAAAATACATCATTTTCCTAATATTCTTGCATAATCCAGATGACAAAATACATCATTTCCCTAACATAATCCAGATGACAAAATACATCATTTTCCTAACATAATCCAGATGACAAAATACATCATTTCCCTAACATAATCCAGATGACAAAATACATCATTTTCCTAACATAATCCAGATGACAAAATACATCATTTTCCTAACATAATCCAGATGACAAAATACATCATTTTCCTAACATAATCCAGATGACAAAATACATCATTTTCCTAATATTCTTGCATAATCCAGATGACAAAATACATCATTTTCCTAATATTCTTGCATAATCCAGATGACAAAATACATCATTTCCCTAACATAATCCAGATGACAAAATACATCATTTTCCTAACATAATCCAGATGACAAAATACATCATTTTCCTAATTTCTTGCATAATCCAGATGACAAAATACATCATTTTCCTAACTTGCATAATCCAGATGACAAAATACATCATTTTCCCTAACATAATCCAGATGACAAAATACATCATTTTCCTAATATTCTTGCATAATCCAGATGACAAAATACATCATTTTCCTAATATTCTTGCATAATCCAGATGACAAAATACATCATTTCCCTAACATAATCCAGATGACAAAATACATCATTTTCCTAACATAATCCAGATGACAAAATACATCATTTTCCTAATATTCTTGCATAATCCAGATGACAAAATACATCATTTCCCTAACATAATCCAGATGACAAAATACATCATTTTCCTAATATTCTTGCATAATCCAGATGACAAAATACATCATTTCCCTAACATAATCCAGATGACAAAATACATCATTTTCCTAACATAATCCAGATGACAAAAAAAACCATTTTCCTAATATTCTTGCATAATCCAGATGACAAAATACATCATTTCCTAATTTCTTGCATAATCCAGATGACAAAATACATCATTTTCCTAATATTCTTGCATAATCCAGATGACAAAATACATCATTTCCCTAACATAATCCAGATGACAAAATACATCATTTTCCTAACATAATCCAGATGACAAAATACATCATTTCCCTAACATAATCCAGATGACAAAATACATCGTTTTCCTAAATTTCATAATCCAGATGACAAAATACATCATTTTCCTAAATTCTCATAATCCAGATGACAAAATACATCATTTTCCTAATATTCTCATAATCCAGATGACAAAATACATCATTTTCCTAATATTCTTGCATAATCCAGATGACAAAATACATCATTTTCCTAACATAATCCAGATGACAAAATACATCATTTTCCTAATATTCTTGCATAATCCAGATGACAAAATACATCATTTCCCTAACATAATCCAGATGACAAAATACATCATTTTCCTAACATAATCCAGATGACAAACATGTAGTTGATATAGTTGGAAAGTCATGCACATGTAGGAAGTGGGAGTTAACTGGGATGCCATGTAAGCATGCAGTTTGTGCAATGTTTGATATGTCTAACAATCAACAAAGAGTGCAGTGTCCTGAGTCTTTTGTTGACCCTGTCTATTGGCTGAATACTTGGAAAACAATGTATGGTTTCAAAATTGGTCCAACCAAGGGAAGGGCACATTGGCCTAAGTCTACTTCTACCATCACTATTACTCCACCTAAGCAGAAGAACCCTATAGGAAGACCAAAGAAGAAGAGAAGAAAGAGTGTTTTTGAGCTACAAATGGTTAAGGAGGGGAAGCTTTCAAGGGCTGCTATACCAGTCAAATGTGGGAACTGCAAGTCTAGTGGTCACAACAAAAGAACTTGTCCAAACAAGGGTCCAGTTGGTGGTTCCCAGCCTGGTGGTTCAAAGTCTGGTGGTGGTTCCAATGGTGGTGGTAAGAAGGCTGCAAGTTCCAAAGGTGGTGGTAAAAAGGCTGCAACTTCCAAAGTTGGTGGTTCCCAACCTGTTTAGTATCTTTATTTTATGCTACTAGTTTGAAACAATTGTTATGATTCTCATATTTTGATCCACTTATGTATTAACACTATGGATGTTTTACTTTGATCCCACTATGTACTAAGGCCGACAGTCTGTTGGTTTTGTTGAAACACTACTTATATGAAATATGAGTGCCATTATAGGCACAATTTTGGTTATTGCAGTTTTCTTTCTTTGTATACATGTCAACAGGAAATTTGAGTACCATTTTTCTGCAAAAAACATTGACCATATTGTAAAAACACCAATTTTGCAGAAATTTGACCAAATTGTAAAAACCACCAATTCTGCATTAATGTAAGACAAACATTTACATCCAATTACATCCATTACAACAACTCTAAATTCAATCAAAAGTACATATACATCCAAAATACATCATTTTCCTAATATTCTTGCATAATCCAGATGACAAAATACATCATTTTCCTAACATAATCCAGATGACAAAAAAAACCCAACTGATCACTAACAATTTCTTGTATTTTCTTGCTTCATTTTCTTTTACTCTAGCATGTTCTTCAACTTATTCAAAGATCTTAACAACCCAGGAATGATTTCAACAGCCCTTCTACACATAGGTGGATCGTGCCAACTGATAAAGCCACATCTTGATCCCTATGCAAGAAATCAAGAATAATAACATAAATATTTAACCTTTTTTAATGAGAAAGAATTTATGTAAATATGTAACCTTTTTAGCACAACAGTAGAATCTTCTTCCAGGGTTGTTCAATGTCCATGACGTGAGAATCGAAGAAGGAGATCCACATCTGCACATCACCATCGATCTGAGTGAATTTTGATAACCCTAATTAGGGTTTTTTTTGTCTGGATGGAAGAAACAAAGAGAAAAAAGAAAGTAAAGAGAAAAATAAGAAAAGGGGTATAAATAAACGTGGTGGCAGCTGGTTAGGTGTAAAATACATAAATGCCCATCACGTGTTGCTCACGTGATGGGCTTAACGGCTTAAATCAAACGGATCCGTCAAAGTGGACCATGGTTGCAAGTGAAACATGCCTCCAGGGACTATCCATGCGAAAAAAAGATGAGAGAGACTGTCGATGCAAAAATTGATAAACCACAGGGACCAAAAATGCATTTAACTCTATTTTCTTGATGACATCATCATTAACCAAAGAATTAGTTATTAACATTTTGAACAAATTGCATTTTTGGTCCCTGAGATATCACACCTTTTGCACCGTTGGTCCAACTTATGACAAAGTGGCAATTTTGGTCCGATTTTGAGGTTTTCTTTGCATTTTTGGTCCTGATGCTCACAGCCGTTTGTAATTTTCTGTTAAACCCATCATGTGCCACGCACGTGATGGGCAGTTCTGTAATTCAACCACAGCCCACTCCCTTATAAACCCCATTTGACCTAAAAACACACCCAAACACCATATTCACTTGCAAATCCAATCCCTAAAAAAACCTAGTTATTTATTTCTTCCATTCCACACAAAAATAAGCAAGCTATCCAATGGTGATTTGTAGTTGTGGGTCTCAATCTTTTATACGCACCTCATGGACTCCGAATAATCCTGGAAGGAGATTTTTTTGTTGTTCTAGAAAGGTAAGACATTTAATATGTTTTGTAAATTAAATTTGCTCTAATTTTTTTTCTTCTAATAATCGACATTTAGGGGTCAAGCTGTGGGTTCATTATGTGGTACGATCCACCCATGTGTAGAAGAGCTATGGAAATCATACCAGGATTGTTGAGGTCAATGAATAAGTTTGAGGAATCTGCGAGACAAAATGAAATTCAAGCAAGAAAATGGAAGAAGATGTTTTGTAAATTAAATTTGCTCTAATTTTTTTTCTTCTAATAATCGACATTTAGGGGTCAAGCTGTGGGTTCATTATGTGGTACGATCCACCCATGTGTAGAAGAGCTATGGAAATCATACCAGGATTGTTGAGGTCAATGAATAAGTTTGAGGAATCTGCGAGACAAAATGAAATTCAAGCAAGAAAATGGAAGAAGATGTTTATGTTAAGCTGGTTGTTTTTTGTTTTTTGGTATATTTTTGTATCATAAGTTATCTGGTGTTGGATCTATATGTGATTCATGCACAGTGTTGTTTTTGGTTGTTGTAAGTTGTTTGTATTTAAATGCAAGAAATGAATGCAAGTCAGTTATTTGGTATATTGGTGGAGTACCTGTTGGTTTTTTGGTACAATATTGATATGTTGAATTTAGTGTAAATGCAAAAGCAAAAATGTAAATGCAAAATTAACACTCAACTAACAAACAGAAGTGTAAATGCACAAGTAAAAAGCAGAAGTGGTTGTAGTTTCTAGCAGAAATGAAGTTACCAAAATTGTGCCATATGAGAAGGCACTCATACATTCATTAGATATTGTCTTAACATGCCAGAATTCATCAAAAGAAACATAAATTAAACATGGTCTTGCAACATAGTCTTAAGAAACATGAACTGACCTTAGTCTTAACAAACAGAAATTACCAAATTAAAAACAAACACTAATTTTAAGCATTCACTTAGTAGCCTTCTTAGTTGCAGCCTTCTTTGTTGCAACTTTCTTTCTTCCCACATTTGAACCACCACCAGTCCTTGAGCTTGAACAACCTACTGATGAGCCTTGTTGTATTGGTGCCTTGGTACATGTTCTCTTGTTATGTCCATCCTGCTTGCAATTACCACACTTTGTCAAAGCAGCAACCCTTGTAAGTTTCCCTTCTTTAATCAATTGTATCTCAACCTGGCTCCTTCTTCTTTTCTTCTTGGGCCTTCCAATTGAAACCTTATGTTTTGGTGGCAAAAGTGTGATTGGAGATTCATACTTGGGCCATTGTAACCTTCCCTTTGTTGGACCAATGGTGAAACTGTACATTGTTCTCCATGTTGCAAGCCAGTAGATAGGATCAACATAGGACTCTGGAATCCCAACTACCATCGTGTTGTCTGCCATATTAAAGATTGCAGCCACAACATGTTTACATGGCATACCAGTCAATTCCCATTTCCTACATGAGCAAGTTTTCTCTATCCAGTCTACAACTTGTTGATCCATCCATGGTCCTGCAACTTGGAACTTGGTACCACCATTCCATATGACCTGGTTTAAAACAATTATTCATTTAATTCATTTTCATTTACACTAACCTAAATAATACTCAAAAAACATGAATTATTACCTTATACTTCTCTGCCTCCAACTCAACAATAACAACATTAGGTTTAATAGGACTCTTGTTGTATGTTTTTAAGACTGTTTCCCATTGTTCAATGTAAACTTCTAACACTTTAAACCTCCCTACATATGACAAAAGAAATCTAACATCTTCATCAGTGCCTAAAGCATGAAGGCCATAATCTAAATTGCTATCTGGGGCTTTGAAGTGATACCACATCGGCATAGGTTGCTTATACCCTAACTCTGTTAGCATAGCATTTAGTTCAAGTACAGAGAACTGATCCCCGTCAATACAGTCAACATAACTCACCTTACCATTAAGGTATAACCTATTTGGCAACTTACTGAAGACCCCTTTGTGATGGATTTCCAACGTAAAAAACCTAGGGTTTTTTTCTGAAAAATAAAAAAACAAAAAGAATTTATCAGAAATACACAAACTTGTTTTTACTATAAATACATCAACAAGTAAGGATGCAATAAAATTTGTTAAAAATTTAGAACAAAGAAAAATTACTCACCATATAATAAATCAACATGGTCAGCTTTAGCACTATTTCCTCGAAGATACCACGTCGTGACCACCATTTTTACTTTGAAATCAGAAGTTGATGTTTATAGAAGTATGATTAAAACACCATTGATTATAGTTACAAGAGTTTTTTTTTTTTAAAAATTGATTTTTGTCAGAGAGTATAATATAGGGATTGGATTTGCAAGTGAATATGGTGTTTGGGTGTGTTTTTAGGTCAAATGGGGTTTATAAGGGAGTGGGTTGTGGTTGAATTACAGAACTGCCCATCACGTGCGTGGCACATGATGGGTTTAACAGAAAATTACAAACGTCTGTGAGCATCAGGACCAAAAATGCAATAAAATTTGTTAAAAATTTAGAACAAAGAAAAATTACTCACCATATAATAAATCAACATGGTCAGCTTTAGCACTATTTCCTCGAAGATACCACGTCGTGACCACCATTTTTACTTTGAAATCAGAAGTTGATGTTTATAGAAGTATGATTAAAACACCATTGATTATAGTTACAAGGTTTTTTTTTTTTTAAGAAATTGATTTTTTAGTCCTCATACTTTACTTTCATATAAATAAAGCATTTAATTTATTTTATTTTACTTTAGTAAATGGCCTAATTGACTACTGCTCAATAACTTTATTAACCAAATATTTATAATAATGGTACTCCTTATTCTTTAATGTTATAATTTATAAAAAAATCATATTTTAAATATATATATATATATATATATATATATTATATTTTCATGTATATAAAGTTTTATAAATTATATATTTGTATTTTTAATGTCGTCTAATTGAGTATTTGAAAAAATTTCAATTCAAAATGAGTTGATAAAATGAATATGATATTTAAGTTTTGATAAAAATTTGATAAATTTACTATATGCTTATTTGTTTGTTGATAATTTATACCATTTACTTTACTAATTATCTTTTGATAAAGAATCTTAGTTGTATGATTTCTTTTTATTTTAGTGTTTAATTATAATAAAACATTAAAAATATTATATTGTTATGATATTTTATTTCCATTAATAACATTTTATTTCAACGACACTACAAATATTTTTCAAAAATCTTTATATTACATAATTTTTTGATGTGATTGCTTAAATACATGGATTAAAATAACACATTTGGTACCCTTAATACGAGTAGAGATATAGTTACAACTTAGTGTTAATAAAAATATCCCTTTAATATTTCATGTATATATTTTAGCTTTATAGTTGAAAATATTATTAGTTAACATTCTTCATTGACAATGAATATGGTATTATAATTGTAGTTTAAAATTCTATAAATATTTATTTAGATGTTAATAGTTTTCAGATATTAAAGTTTTTTAAATGAAAAAAAATGTATAAATCCTGCTTATTACACGGGTAATAAGCTAGTTCTAATTAAATTAGGGGTGGGGGGCCGGAGCTGCTCACATTGGCCCAAGCTAGCTCCGTCCATGATTTCCATTCATCAATATAAAACAATTAGGTGGTGTTTTGTTTGACTTTAAAGACTTTAAAGAAATTATTAATATAACAAGGCATTAAAATAACGAGAAGGCTAACACGACCAGGCCAAAAAAGGTCAAACCCGACCAGGGTATTAGCGGCGACGTCGCCGCTAATGCCTGTGACGTGGGGATCCGACATTGTCAGTCATCATTGCAGTGTCGGGCCCAAGCATTAGCGGCGACGTCGCCGCTAATGCTTAAACTTAATTTTCTTTTTATACCAGCCAAAGAAGCCAGACGACTCAAACAACAAAAACCCACATCAACCATTTTCTCTCTATATTCCGGCCATCATCCTATTTTCCGGCCAGGCGAGGTTTAACAAAGGTTATGGCTTCTTCATTGTCATCTAACCCATCATCACCTCCTATGGTAACATTTCATGCATTGAAAGCGCAATGTAAAGAGGATATAGACGACGGGTATGAACTTTACCACAAAATTAATGATTGTAAGCTTCTTATGGAACAAAGGAAGCTGGAACATAAGAAGAAAATAAAAGAATTAAGGAAAAGTGGCAGCAGAATCATTATAAGTGAAGAGCAGCATAGCGAATATCTTGAAACGACATTACCAAGTATCGACGAAATAACTTCTGAACTTGAGAAACTGATAAAGTTGGTTGAAAAAAAATCGACTTTGCGACATATTATAAAGAGCTAGCTGAAGACGGTTTCCGTTAGAAAAATTATGTAATATTTTGAATATGTAGTTTTTTTATCTAAGTTTTATATCGTTATTTTGAATATGTATAATTTTTATCTAAGTTTTCTATGTATTATTTTGAATATGTATTATTGTAATGTAAGTTTATATTTGACTATGATGTTTTTAAAAAAATATCGATTAAATAAGATAATATAAAAAGATAATATTTATCTTATTGGAAAACAAATATTTCTTAAAAAAAACATACAAAAAAAACATAATACAATCTATCATTGACCATTCATAAAATGAATCACCATTCATAATACAACATAAAATGTTTATTATACCCAAAATATATACAACATGTAATCAATTTAATCATTTATAACAATAGGAGGCCCAGGTGGTTTTATTGGGCAGTTTGCATACATCCATTCTTGAAACGCTTGTTCTCGATCTTCGTACATTGATGCTACTGCACGTGCAGCCGGGGTTGCGTAGTGAGTCCATTCTGGATTCTTGTAAGGCATTGGGTAATCACCTGCTAATTCCACAGCAATAAAATGGCCTTCGTGATTTACAAGAGCAATAGATATCGGTTGAAAAAAAAAAAAAAAAAAAAAAAAAAAAAAAAAAAAAAAAAAAAAAAAAAAAAAAAAAAAAAAAAAAAAAAAAAAAAAAAAAAAAAAAAAAAAAAAAAAAAAAAAAAAAAAAAAAAAAAAAAAAAAAAAAAAAAAAAAAAAAAAAAAAAAAAAAAAAAAAAAAAAAAAAAAAAAAAAAAAAAAAAAAAAAAAAAAAAAAAAAAAAAAAAAAAAAAAAAAAAAAAAAAAAAAAAAAAAAAAAAAAAAAAAAAAAAAAAAAAAAAAAAAAAAAAAAAAAAAAAAAAAAAAAAAAAAAAAAAAAAAAAAAAAAAAAAAAAAAAAAAAAAAAAAAAAAAAAAAAAAAAAAAAAAAAAAAAAAAAAAAATTTAAGATAATATAAAAAGATAATATTTATCTTATTGGAAAACAAATATTTATTAAAAAAAACATACAAAAAAAAAACATAATACAATCTATCATTGACCATTCATAAAATGAATCACCATTCATAATACAACATAAAATGTTTATTATACCCAAAATATATACAACATGTAATCAATTTAATCATTTATAACAATAGGAGGCCCAGGTGGTTTTATTGGGCAGTTTGCATACATCCATTCTTGAAACGCTTGTTCTCGATCTTCGTACATTGATGCTACTGCACGTGCAGCCGGGGTTGCGTAGTGAGTCCATTCTGGATTCTTGTAAGGCATTGGGTAATCACCTGCTAATTCCACAGCAATAAAATGGCCTTCGTGATTTACAAGAGCAATAGATATCGGTTGAGCCAACTTTAATTGATCCAAGCCATGTTGCATCGGGAATACTGTGCGGGGGTCACGTAGGCTTATGCAGTTGATTATTATACCCAAAATATATACAACATGTAATCAATTTAATCATTTATAACAATAGGAGGCCCAGGTGGTTTTATTGGGCAGTTTGCATACATCCATTCTTGAAACGCTTGTTCTCGATCTTCGTACATTGATGCTACTGCACGTGCAGCCGGGGTTGCGTAGTGAGTCCATTCTGGATTCTTGTAAGGCATTGGGTAATCACCTGCTAATTCCACAGCAATAAAATGGCCTTCGTGATTTACAAGAGCAATAGATATCGGTTGAGCCAACTTTAATTGATCCAAGCCATGTTGCATCGGGAATACTGTGCGGGGGTCACGTAGGCTTATGCAGTTGATTATTATACCCAAAATATATACAACATGTAATCAATTTAATCATTTATAACAATAGGAGGCCCAGGTGGGTTTTTGTTCAGATCGGGCACCTACACCATTAATAAAAAACAGTTACTTAAAATCAGGTTGTTATATATTTTTTCTTTAATCAGCAATATAAAAGTTGATGTATTTGGTCTACCTTTGGCGTCTTTTGTTTCGACCCGACTGGTCTTCCGCGTGTGCTCTTCTGAACGAGAGGATCTTTAACTTGTGTGTTGCCTGGCTTAAACATGTCCTTTATCTTGGACAACCAATGTTTCCGTTGGGCCTTGGGTTGCTCAACCAAGAAACTCTTAAGGTCACCTACGACTTCATGGATAGCTTCTATATCGTCTCCGTCTTTTAAGTGGTCGTTTCCTGGTAGGCATGTCGACGGTGTTAAATCAAGCTTTCTCCAAAATGGGTCTATCACTTCCGGCTGAATACGAGTCCCTGCATTTTTGGATATCAATAAGTATACGACATTATGTCTTTATGTTAAAAAAAAAGGTATTAAAACCGTCAGTTAGAACGACATGAACGGAAAAGCCTTCAACAAGGGTGGACTTGAGAGATTGTAACACCCATTCATAATTCGCCTCTTGCTCGTTTACGATAAAAGCATAGGCTAAACTGAAGGTCCTGCCCGTTGAAGTCACACCGACAATCTCAACAAGCGGCATGTTGTACACGTTGGTTTTGTACGTGGCGTCTATTTCAATAACCCAAGGAAATGCGCGCCATAGGGTCATTGATGTTGGATGCATGAAAAAGAGGTTCACCAACCGTCCATTTTGACTATTTGTAGTAAACTGGTAAATGTAATTTTTCTCCTGCAGCAGTGAGAACATAACCTGCGACAGGTGAACAAAATATAGTAAATAAGTCACTTCCAACAACGTAGTACATAATCACTAATATGATGTTTGTACCTGCATTGGAGTATGCCCTGCTTGGCCCGCCTTCTGTCTCGATTTCAGAAAGTTGGTAATGTCTCCTCTTCGAGTCTGGTTTCCTGTAAATTCTCTTTTGAGGTTTACCAGGATCTGGCGAGGGTACAAACCGCGATCCGATTGGTTTCCCACAAATTCCTTTTCTTCTTCCGTCATCCGTCTCGCGTATGCATACCCCTGCAGATCGGTAGCTGGATCATGATTGTGTTTCCAGTCCTTGACAGTGACCCTCCACCCACCATCATACCCGGGGCGGCCTACCAGAGTAAAGGGGCAGCCTATCTTGGTGGACCGTTTAACGGCCCCAGTTAACCTTTTATCGCGTTTTCCACCGTGCTGACATATTAGTGTCACTTTATTGTCCGAAATTCGGATAATAAAAAGTAAAATATTGGAAAAAATTTTAAAAAATAAGGTTTTCGGATATTTCGGATATCCGAAATATCCGAAATTTTCAAAAATTACTATCCGAATCCGAATCCGAAATTTCGGATATCCGAATTCGAATTCGGATATCGATTCGGATATCCGAAATTCGGATATCCGAAGTTCGGATATCCGAAATTCGGATATCCGAATTCGGATATCCGAATTCGGATATCCGAATCGGATATCCGAAATTCGGATATCCGAATTCGGATATCCGAAATTCGGATATCCGAATTCGGATATCCGGAATTTCATATCCGAATTCGGATATCCGAAATTCGGATATCCGAAGTTCGGATATCCGAATTCGGATATCCGAATCGGATATCCGAAATTCGGATATCCGAAGTTCGGATATCCGAAATTCGGATATCCGAATCGGATATCCGAAATTCGATATCCGAATTCGGATATCCGAAATTCGGATATCCGAAGTTCGGATATCCGAATTTCGGATATCCGAACTATCCGAAATATCCGAAATTCGATATCCGAAATATCCGAAATTCGGATATCCGAAATATCCGAAATTCGGATATCCGAATTCGGATATCCAATTCGGATATCCGAAGTTCGGATATCCGAAATTCGGATATCCGAAGTTCGGATATCCAATCGGATATCCGAATTCGGATATCCGAATTCGGATATCCGAAATATCCGAAATTCGGATATCCGAATTCGGATATCCGAATTCGGATATCCGAATTCGGATATCCGAAATATCCGAAATTCGGATATCCGAAATATGAAATTCGGATATCCGAAATTCGGATATCCGAAGTTCGGATATCCGAAATTCGGATATCCGAAATATCCGAAATTCGGATATCCGAAGTTCGGATATCCGAAATTCGGATATCCGAAATTCGGATATCCGAAATTCCAAATTCGGATATCCGAATTCGGATATCCGAATTCGGATATCCGAAATTCGGATATCCGAATTCGGATATCCGAAATTCGGATATCCGAAATTCGGATATCCGAAATTCGGATATCCGAAATTTCGGATATCCGAATTCGGATATCCGAAGTTCGGATATCCGAAATTCGGATATTTCGGATATCCGAAATATCCGAAATTTTCAAAAATCACTATCCGAATCCGAATCCGAATCCGAAATTTCGGATATCCGAAGTTCGGATATCCGAAATTTCGGATATCCGGATTTTCGGATAAATTCGGATCGAGTTCGGATATCCGAAGTTCGGATATCCGAAATATGAAATTCGGATATAATTAATAAGGTTTTCGGATATTTCGGATATCCGAAATATCCGAAATTTTCAAAAATTACTATCCGAATCCGAATCCGAAATTTCGGATATCCGAAGTTCGGATATCCGAAATTTCGGGTATCCGATTTTTCGGATATCCGAATTCGGATATCCGAAATTCGGATATCCGAAGTTCGGATATCCGAAATTCGGATATCCGAAGTTCGGATATCCGAAATTCTTCGGATATCCGAAGTTCGGATATCCGTTCGGATATCCGAATTCGGATATCCGAAGTTCGGATATCCGAAATTCGGATATCCGAAGTTCGGATATCCGAATTCGGATATCCGAAATATCCGAAAGGATATCCGAATTCGGATATCCAATTCGGATTCGGATTTTCGGATATCCGAATTGGATATCGATTCGGATATCCGAAATATCCGAAATTCGGATATCCGAAGTTCGGATATCCGAAATTTTCGGATATCCGTTCGGATATCCGAATTCGGATATCCGAATTCGGATATCGAATTGGATATGAATTCGGATATTTCGGATATCCGAAATATCCGAAATTTTCAAAAATCACTATCCGAATCCGAATCCGAATCCGAAATTTCGGATATCCGAAGTTCGGATATCCGAATTCGGATATCCGTTCGGATAAATTCGGATATCCGAAGTTCGGATATCCGAATTTCGGATATCCGAGTTCGGATATCCGAAATATGAAATTTTCGGATATGAATTCGGATATCCGAAATATCCGAAATTTTCAAAAATTACTATCCGAATCCGAATTTCGGATATCCGAAATATCCGAAATTTTCAAAAATTACTATCCGAATCCGAATCCGAAATTTCGGATATCCGAAATTTTCAAAAATTATATCCGAATCCGAAGTTCGGATATTTTCGGATATCCGAAATATCCGAAATTTTCAAAAATTACTATCCGAATCCGAATCCGAATCCGATATCCGAAGTTCGGAATCCGATCGAATCCGAATCCGAATCGGATATCCGAATTTCGGATATCCGAACTTTCGGATAGTGGATTTCAATCCGAATCCGAATCCGAAATTCGGATATCCGAAGTTCGGATATCCGAAATTTCGGATATCCGTTTCGGATATCCGAAATCGATCCGAAATTCGGATATCCGAAAATCCGAAATTCGGATATCCGAAATATAAATTCAAAATATCGGATATTTCGGATATCCGAAATATCCGAAATTTTCAAAAATTACTATCCGAATCCGAATTCGGATATCCGAAATTTTCAAAAATTACTATCCGAATCCGAAATTCGGATATCCGAAATTTCGGGTATCCGATTTCGGATAAATTCGGATAAAAGGTTTTCGGATATTTCGGATATCCGAAATATCCGAAATTTTCAAAAATTACTATCCGAATCCGAATCATATCCGAAATTTTCAAAAATTACTATCCGAATCCGAATCCGAATCCGAATCCGAAATTTCGGATATCCGATTCGGATATCCGAAATTCGGATCCGGATTTTCGGATAGAAGTTTCGGATATCCGAATTTCGGATATCCGAAATTTCGGATAGTGGTTTTTAATATCCGAACATATATCCGAAATTTCGGATATCCGAAGTTCGGATATCCGAAATTTTCGGATATCCGAAATCGGATATCCATTCGGATATCCGGATTTTCGGATATTTGGATATCGATTCGATATCCGAATTCGGATATCCGAAGTTCGGATATCCGAAGTTCGGATATCCGAAATATCGTTCGGATATCCGATTCGGATATATTCGGATACGGATTTTCGGATATTGATATCCGATTCGGATATCCGAAGTTCGGATATCCGAAATATCCGAAATTCGGATATCCGAATTCGGATATCATTCGGATCGGATTTTCGGATATTTGGATATCGGATTCGGATATCCGAATTCGGATACCTGAAGTTTCGGATATCAGAAATTTTGGATAGTGGATTTCAATATCCGAACATATATCCGAAATTTCGGATCTCCGAGTTCGGTTTTTTTTTCATAAAGGATTTAAAAAATTATGTGTCCAACAAAACAATTAGTTTACAAACTATAAGGACCAATTGGAAAATATCATAAGTTGTATAAAACATTAATTTATATAATGTTAGGAGTTTTATACTTGTTGAAGTTTTCCACTTATGTTTTTTTTTCTAGATTAATGAAGATTTGAATTGTGCTAAATTCAAATTTGGCGAGGGAGCTTTACTTACGCTATATCCATTAAGATTGGGGAAGCAAACCCTGTAGAGCGTAGTCATGATTCGTTCCAGAGGTGGGTGCACGAAAGTAGGTATGTTACAAGTTATTCATCCATCCTTTAAAAAAGAACCGTTATAACTAATTAATAAAGAGGTAAAATAAATTAATCTAATTAATTTATCTAACAAATAATTAATATAACTAGTTATCTAAATGCAGAAGAGTAATTCACACAAAAACAACTAAACTATTTAACCTCCAAACCAAGACTATACATACATCCAATATAATAAAACTAAACAATAAATAAAAAAGAAACCTTATCTAATTAATAAAGAGGTAAAATAAATTAATCTAATTAATTTATCTAACAAATAATTAATATAACTAGTTATCTAAATGCAGAAGAGTAATTCACACAAAAACAACTAAACTATTTAACCTCCAAACCAAGACTATACATACATCCAATATAATAAAACTAAACAATAAATAAAAAAGAAACACTTATCTCTTAAAAAAAAATTAAAAAAATAAAAAAGAAACACTTATCTCTTAAAAAAAAATTAATTGTTAAATCATGTCACATACAAGAATCCAATTTTATAGTTTTGATGATTCTTCTAATTGAGATGGTTGTAACAATAATTTTTTCTTACATATATATAAAAATGTAAATGTATATATAAAAATAAATAAATATAAATATATAAATAGAGGGTAGGGTTAACGTGAGAACAACAAATATGGAGAGAACCGTGAGAACCAATAGTTTTCCTCCTTCTTTCTTCTTTTTTGTGGTTTTTTATTTTTCATTTTTTAAAACTTTTTTTTGTTTTTTATTTTCTTTTAACAAAAACCCATTCCAAAAAAAAAAAAAAAAAATAAATTTTTGTAAAAAATCATATGGGTTACGTATTAAGAAAACGTATGGATACGGTACGGGCGTTGCCCTCATCCGTTCTAAAGGGCTTGTCACCGGACGCATATGGGAATGGTATGGATTTGATGGGCGGCGATCCAAGAGATGGTGACGGTTGTATACGGTACGGGCGTAGCCCTTAACTCTAAGGGCAAAACCCTTAGAGATGATTTTTTAATGGTTCTCACGGTTCTCACCATATACATTGTTCTCACTTGATCCCTTCACTATAAATATATATGTGAACAAACACAAAAGCCTAAAGTTGCCTCACATTAGATAACAAAAAGAGGAGAGCATGGCTTTAGAAACACTTTCTTCCAATGAACTCCTCAACTTCATAATCTATGACACCATCTCTGCAACCCCTTTTACCTGCAATGACTCATCTGCTGAAACCAATACTACTACTAACCCTGCTGCTGCTTGTAATTACTTCTTTCATCACCTTGAAAATCAAAACCCCTCTAATTTAACTCCTCATCAATCAGATGCAACAACTGCTGCCATGGATATTCTGAGTTCTAATTCTTCATTAACTACAACCACTGAAAAGATGTCTATGGCAGTTCAAGCTTTTTGTAGTAGCAAAATCCCAATTGACAAGCAGAATAATAATAATTACAGTAGTAATAGTCAGAATAATTTATTAGGGGTAGTGCAAAGTGGAGGAGGAGGTAAGAAAAAAAGAAGAAGAAGGCCCAGAGTTTGCAAAAACAAAGAAGAAGCTGAAACTCAAAGAATGACTCACATTGCCGTTGAAAGAAATCGCCGGAAACAAATGAATGAACATCTTGCCGTCTTAAGGTCTCTCATGCCGGAATCTTATGTTCAAAGGGTACGTCTGTGAATTCTCTCCTTTTTTTTATAAATTTTTTTTAATGTAGCTAGCTAGCTAGATCCAATTTTTTGTATAAAATGTAGGGTTTTTTTGGAATAAATTTATTTTAATCATTGCTTCTTTTTCTTTTGAAGATAAGATTTTTTTTAGTACATGAAGAAAGAAACAAAAAAGGCATTCGGATATGTCTCAAGGATTTTGGATTTAATTAAATTAAAAATTAATTTAATTCATCAGAAATAATTCAACATTTTTAATTCACCTTTTCCTCTAGCTAGGAAATTTTCCAAATTGTTGTTTTTGGGTTGGTAGAAATTGCAATTTCGACAATCCATATGCATCCACACATATATGTTCTATTCAATTCAAAGAAATAAGATAATTAATTTCATTAATAATTAGTACCTAGCTACTTACTAATATTCAAGTTTTGTATGTTATACCACCTTGGCTAAACTTGTTTTCTGATATATGAATAAATCATGACATGTTTTCTGTTAACTATATTTCATAAATCAAGTTTGAAGTTTAAACCAACAATTATTAATTTTGAAAAACTCGACGGATTTGTAACTAGAAAGCTTGACTAATAGTAATAATCTTGACATTATCTAGCTAGCTATTTCAATTCTCAACCACTGGGTTAAATCCCAGTGTCCGGAGTTGTTTCACTAAACCTGCTATGCGGGGGCCGGGGGAGTTTACTCCAAGGTCTCGAGTTCGAACCTTGGTAGGTTCTCTTCGACGGTATTTTCCAATTAAGGAGGTGATATGGTGAGAAAGGCTATTTAAGATCCGCTTAGTGCAGGACCCTTTCGTTGTGCGATTAGCACACATCATACGCGTCTGAGGTAAAATTCATTTGTAAAAAAAAAATTATTAATCTTAAACAGTGTAATTAACAGTGGTTCATCTGTATAAAAAGCAATTCTCTTCTTTTTAGAGATCCCTTTTCCTGTCAATTTGTCGGATGCAATGAACAAACAATAAAATGCCAAAGTTTTTGCAGTGTTTACATGGTTGACTTAAGTTATATTTATTTTGGACTTAATATAATTAAGTTCAATTCATTCCCAAACACACTAAGATAATGACAACTCTACCCCTTTAATTTCTTAATTCATTATTTAACTTGTAGGGTGACCAAGCCTCTATAGTTGGTGGTGCTATAGAATTTGTGAAAGAGCTTGAACATCTCTTACAATCTCTTGAAGCTCAAAAGTTCATATTGACTCAACAACAAGAAGAAGAACAAGAATTAACAGAAGATGGAAATGATAATAATTTCACTAAATTATTATCATCAGTTGCACCTCCATTCTCACAGTTTTTTTCTTACCCACAATACACTTGCTCTCAAATTCCCAACAAGTATACCTCAAAAAGCAAAGCGGCCATTGCAGATATTGAAGTAACCTTGATCGAAACGCATGCTAATCTACGCATTTTGTCACAAAAACGGCTGGCTCAACTATCGAAAATGGTGGCTTGTTTTCAAACACTTCATTTGTCGGTACTTCACCTCAATGTCACCACCTTGGAACCATTAGTCCTCTACTCCATAAGTGTCAAGGTACTTATAATTAGTTAAGCAAATTCAATATATATATACAGTATAGTTTTTATATATATAAGTGCAATGTGACAATGTTGTGTAATGCAAAATTACAAATAACCTTTCATTGTATTGATAACATGATAATTTGTTTATAAATTACTAGTTTTTGCATAAGTATACACAAAAACAAATAACTGTTCATGTGTATATTGTTCATGCAAAAGTAGATAGTTGAAAATGACTTTACAATGGATGACTTCACAATGCAAGAAACCCAGCTTTTTGAGTACTTTCCTTTTTTATCATTAGACACAAATTTCTTTTTCATTCTTGGAAAATAGTAAAACTTTCATCATGGTCAAGGAAAAAGAAATGTTAAAAAGTGTCCATATATCAAAGCTTTCTTTTAACCTTTTTTTCGAATATATGGCATTACCAAAATATTAATAGGACTTGATTTCAGGGTTCTTTATGGGGAAAATAAGAAGTCTATTGGGGAGGGTATTTTTGGGAATTACACCAGGTAAGACCTAATTCTGTTAATGTTTTGGAAATGATGGGTAGAAAAGGATGTTTTTTTCCCATAAATATTGATGTTTCCTAGTTCTAGTTTGTTTGTCTTGGAATTAAACTTAAGGAAATATTCAACATGGAGTATTCATTCTAGTCAATTCTAGAAAATATATACATGAAAATCATCAATACTTTTAAAAAATAGAGTAAAGAAACCTCCTAATGTCATCAAAACTTGTGATGTGTAATCCATTTATTGTTTTGTTCGTTTTTTCATGTGACATGATGCTGTGATTAGAAAGATTTTTAGGATAATACTCCTTATATAACAATATAATAAAATAATATATGTAGGTGGAAGAAGGATGCAGACTAAACTCAGCAGACGAGATTGCAGGTGCAGTCCACCAGATGCTCAGAATTATTGAGGAGGAAGCTACCCTATGTGTTGTTGATCCTCTATAAACTAGAAAAATAGTTGCTGCTTTTGTTTTTACCATTTTACCCTTCTGTAAAATCACCATAATGCCACCCACCCTCCCTCCCTTTTGTTCTTGGTGCACAGTACTAGAATCTGATAGCTGCTAGTATCACTTTACTTTTTATGTACTGTAACAGTAGTACGTTAAGCTAGATGTTTTCAAAGATTAACGACTGAGTGATGTGAGTTGAGTAGTATCGATGAATTATTATTTTATGTTGTCAACATATATAAATAATTTAATTACTAATTGTCAAAAGTATTGGATTGAAATGTTGAATGTAAATTAGATAAACTATATATATATATATATATATATATTGTATATATGACTTTTATGTACATGAACTGAATTTTTTTGTTTGATAAAGAGAAGATGGTCCATTTAGAAGAAAATACAAAGTACAGTCATTAATAAAAGTCAATGAAAAAAGGCAAAGAGAAAGACAAACAGTAAAGCAAAATTCCCTTTTATTTTTGCATTTTTTGGTTTGTATATGTATAGATATCTTAAAATATGCAATTCTCCACACAAGCAATGCCAAAACTTTGGGGAAGAGAAAATCTGAAAAGGAGTTGTTATTTCAGAGTCATGGATGCAAATATCAATGTGTTGGTCTTTAGAAAATTAATCCAAGCAAAATATATGTTTGACAGATAGTACTCGAGAAACAACTTAACATTCACGGTGATGTAACTTTCAATGATATACTTATACTAGAACTGCTGAAACATATTTACTACCTCTTTTTTAAGTTACTTGGAGTTTTACGGTTATAACAATAATTGGTATAATCCAATTCATGTGATCGTTATCTGCTGCATTGGTGTTTTCACTCCCCACTCTCCACCATAACAAAATGTTTCAACTATATCTCAGGAGTAATCAAAGGAGGGTTGGTTCTCACATCGGCGTGGCTAGCTTGACATAATACTGGACAAGAATTGCGGTGTTCGGATTCCCTTTGCCGATCTGCATCTTGCATTATGTGTGTTCTTTACTCAAACACGCACATATAGTTAAATAAGGGTTCTTGGTCGTCGTGCAACCATAACATGGGGTAAAAGTGACACGAAGAAAAAAACGATATAGCACTGATATATAGCGTCGTCGTGCGATAATACTTGGTTCTCAAAAGAATTTGCATTATATTTTATCTGTCATGAATTTCCAACACTTTTGTACACAGATATTATCACTAGCCATTTGCTACATGTAATTTCCAATACTTTGTACCACTTGTACATGTTATGCAATCACACCTATTGTTCTTCAAGAAAACTACCAAAATTTGAATATAAAGTAAACTGCAGAATATACCAAATTTTTATGGTTGCTTCTTAATTTCCAAGCAATGATTAATTAATTAGTTTTGTAGAATTGTAGTGCCTAATGTACGTGTTGCGCGCTATATAGGTTTGAAATTTTGAATGTTTGATCAATCATATATTAATGTGATATTTTTGTCGTTACTTAAGGGTTGGTGTTTGGTACTGTTGTGTGGTTAGTAGTTGTTCTTTCTTTTTTTTGTTCTTCTGTTACGTTCAATTAATTAATTAATCTCAACATTTTAGTTATTTATCTAACATGTTTATGATATAAAGGTATAAAAAGGGCTCCTCCTCTATTATATAGGAGTAAAGATATGTTGTAATCAATGGGTTAAGTTAAATTCATGGTTGAATTAAAGCCCATAATTGTATAAATCCCCGATTACACTCAATAAGCACTACAATGCTACTGTATATACAATGGATCGTTGAGGCCTTGAAGAAGAGTCGTTGACAATGACAACACATGATTGTTTTTGGATGTTTCATTTGGTGGATAATTATGGCACAGGGTAACACGACCAGGAAGAAGATCAACCCGACCAGGGCATTAGCGGCGACGTCGTTGCTAATGCTGGTGATGTGGCGGACCCCACATGCCAGCAATAATTACTGACAGCGCCGTCACAGGCATTAGCGGCGACGTCGCCGCTAATACTCTGTTACTGACGGGGGCCACTTATACTCTGCCAGATTAGCCATAACTGACATGGGGGGCCCGCAGCATTAGCGGCGACGTCGCCGCTAATGCCCTGGTCGGGTTTGACCTTTTTTGCCCTGATCGTGTTAGCCTTCTCGATAATTAATCATATCTCTCTGTTTTTATTTAAATTAAAATGAACGAAAACGACCGAACGTTTGTATTCAATATCCATTAATGAAATAATGTTAACAAGAACAATATTCATGACTTCGACATACCATGAATAATATTCTAATATCATTACAAAGCAATTGTTCTAAAATCAAATCAACTAGTCACAATATGTAATTTATCAATTGGCCAGTAGCTTATTTAAAACAATTTCTTTTTTCTTTCAGAAAGAGAAATTTAACAAATTAATTATATACTCCGTAAGTCCGTATGTATATCTTATCTTCTTTCAACTATTAAACCATAGAACCAAGATAAAAAGTCGTTGGTTGCTCCGGCCAGTAGGAAATATTTATTCCATGTGTATCGCCAGTGACGGATCCAGGATTTTAACTTACGTAGGTCCTAGACAACTTAGTTAAGATAGAGAAAACAAAAATGGGTCGGAGCAACCTATCAGGTTAAAAGTGCATACATATAACATGAATTCGATTGATTACTACTAAAACTATTTTTGTTAACATAATGTCATTAGGTTCGTCCTATGATTTTAGAGTCCTTACGCGACAACATAAATTGATTTTCAAAACACTAAAAAAAGTTCATATTTCCTTTACTCCTAAAATAAATTATAAATAGAATTTTAAAAAATAAACTATATATGTTCGAAGTAAATTTGGGATCTATACAAAGTTTATAATTATATATATATTTTTTATGAAACTTACATATATTTAGAAAGGAAGGACGAAATATGGGACTGTTAGGCATCCAAGTTGGGTGAAAACCCATCACATATCAATTTTTAATGCATAAAAAATACAAGGCCCAATCATTTATTCAAAATATTAAAAAATTAACATGTGATGGATTTTTCACCCAAATTAGGTGCTTAATTGACCTATACTCACTTTTCCCATTTAGAAATGGTCAATAGTAATATCTTGTATGTACGAAAAGATTTGGATAAAATGATAGTGAATATATTGGTAAAAGGTTTGGAAGTTTAAGGGTTAAAATGTAGTTTATGAAAACATATATATTTTAGTAGGAAGAGTTTATATAGTTTAGGGGTCAAACTTAAAAATAATACAACATTTAGAGCATTAAATGGTTCTTCTACAATTATTCATCCCTGGTTATTTTTGTTAGACGCCGACTTGCCGGAACTTTTTTTTCCTTTCTCCCCAGCGGCCTGAATGTCAATATGTTATCCTATATACAAAAATAAGATATGAAGGTAGGTCCTGACCAAGTTTATACATAGGTCATCGAGAAAATTATCACATAATCTCTAAGTTTTTTCCGAAACTAAGGTGGGTCCTAGGACCTACCTATATCTATGGTAGATCCGCCCCTACCTATATCTATATCTATACTAATGATTTTACTTTAAAGTGAACTTTACTATCTAATTGAAAATCTATTAAGTTTAATTTACATTAAGTAAAGTAAGATTAAATACAATATATATGCATGTAGCTAGAATATATATTACTGACCGTGGAAACAATTTTTACTATGTTAGCTTAATTGTGTAAATATATATATATACACTGGCGGAGTACTGACGGTTAAGAGTTAAAGATAAATAATGTAAAGATGTGAGAGAAATATATTAGTCATTTCGTATATCCTAAAAGTGTAACTTTTAAACATGAGATTCATATATTTTATATGCATATGTAGGGATGGTCATGAGACCAGTCCCGTCCCGTACCGTCCCGGTACCGACGGTACCGAGTCCCGAATTTTTCAAAAACTTGGTACCGGTACCGGTCCCATTTCCCATTCGGTACCATTTCCCGGTACCGCGGTCCCAAGTCCCGCGAACTAAGAAAAATGGGTGCCGGTCCCGGTCCCAAGTCCCATTCGGTACCACTTCTCGGGATCGGGATCGGGATGGTATCGGGACTTGGGAAAATCTGCTCATCCCTATGCATATGTATATGTGTGTGTTTTTTTTTCAAAAATGAGTAATATAAAACAAGAAAAGAAGTTATAGGTGATGATAAGATAAAGAGTGGATTAAAGCCGTTCGTACTGTCGAGATAATCTTGTGGCAAAAATGGTAAAGAAAGTGATTACTTATACAAGCAGCTCGTTCATGTGTGTTGGTAAGCATACTTACGCCCCACCCTCGTCAATAATGCCTATGTATGTCTAACACAGCCAAACTAGCCCCCCACACATATACACACACATACACATTCACATTCACCTTAATTTACATTCACACACAAGTTTATTAGTATGTACGTTATCTTCTTTAAAAAACAGAGAAAGCCCAATAAAATCTTAGTGTATCTTCGTCGTCTATGGAACGCCGTGTGACATAGGGCATCCAAACACATGGCCATGCTTCAAAATATATAAGCCCATGTCACCGTTAATGTGTATCATAATTTATAAAAACCACAACTAATTTATAGAATTAAGTTAATTACATGAGTAAACAGGTAAGGATTTAATTTCCTTGGTTTACGTATATGTAAAAAAAAAAAAAAAAACAACAACAGATTTTCTAATCACTCTCAAAACATTATCTAGATAGATTCAAACGGTAGTGAATTCTTGGCACCTAACTATATTAAGCCATATTGATAGTGGTTTATATAAACTTCAAAAAAAATATCACAAAACGTCAAAACATATGTAATAGATAATGTGATACAAGGAAAAGTTAATGTGATAATTATTTAAATTGAAAAAAACCATGAAAATCTTTAAATTATAGCTAGCTAACTTGATACGTTTATGCGTGAATGGTATATGTGCACAAATTCGTTCACATAACAGATCAAGTTATATGTCATTTGCAAGTGATCTAATATAAATTTAAAGTTCCTACGTTTCTAATAAAAAGAAAAGTTTTCACAAAAACCTTCTCACGTAATACAAATTATACTATTTAATCTTAGTGTTAATTGAAACATATATACTAAAAATTAGTTAACTAATTAAATGTTTTACTTTTCAATGGACCAACAAAAGATTGGTGTTAACTAAAAGTAATCTTTTTTATCTAAAAATAATCAATCATCAGCGAATAGTTTAGTGATAGGAGGTTTGTTTACTTACAATATGTCTTAACTTCGAATCCTATTTGTGGGTGCTCACAAATAATTAATTTTTACATATGTTGTGCTTGAGTAAGTTTCCCCACCAAATTACTAGGCAATAGGGATTTCTCATTCAGGGGATTGAATTAGGGATCTATTTTGCGATTGTCTTTCTAACACAGACCGGATTAAGACAATGTACATAAGGCCTCCCAATTTTTGCAAATAATTCACACCTTTTACAAAATTAACCTTTCTTTTCTAAAACATTTCTACGGTTTATCAAATTTAACTTTGGCATAATTTACTAATATTTTGACTTTCCATCTTGTAGATATGCATAAGTTATGAGAGATGATACATACTAGTAATGTACATTAATGCACCATCCATTTATACAGCTGTGAAAATTATAATTGTAATAATACAATAATCCGTGGTACATTTCATCATCTTCCATAACTTGTTAGGTTAATTTAGCAATATAAGTTAAAATGTTAAAAGCTGAAAGCAAAATCTATACCCCTTATAAAACAAATCATTCTTTTCGCATTTTTTAACTTTCAACCTTTGAAATACCTAAATTACCCCTTTATTTTATTAACTAATTTAAATATCTCTATCTAATATACTTATAATATCCTTAATGAAATTAATTACTTTTACATTACCCCATTAAATCAATTACTTTTAAATTAATAAACACATCGCTAGGCACCAACACCGCGCCACCCGTCGCTGTCGCCGCATTGCACGGTTAACCGTAGAAAGAAAAATAATACGAAGGGGATGGGAACAACGGGTATATTTTGCGTTAATTCCAAAATAAAGATGGAGATAAAAATAAAAGGCGCGTGGGATCCCGACCTACTAGCTGGTATCTCCACCAGACTATTTGCAGCGATAATCGCTGCAAATAGTGGTGTTTTGTCCATATCCAACTATTTGCAGCGATTATCGCTGCAAATAGAGGGGGGCCCCGATATTTATTCGCCAGATTTGCCATTACTGGCAGGGGGCCCGCACTATTTGCAGCGATTATCGCTGCAAATAGTCGTAGTGGTCGAGATACTAAAAAAAAATGGTTGGGATCCATGGCCCGAAAATAAAATTTGTAAGGATTCATGACGTCTCTATCGTCATTAAGGTTTATGTCATTTTGTGATATTCCTTTGTTGACATGCATACATTGTCACTCTCGAAGAGTGGACCCTATGTATACATGTTTTTTTGTCATGTCTCGTCACTCGTATGTATCTTTATATCACTATTATTATTATTGATTTTTTAATAGATAAAAGAAAGTTAGACTTAAAATATGTAATCGTATTTGCCTATTTGGTATATAAATTTTTAATTAAATATATATTATTATATTATATTAGTATATACAAAAAAGTTAGACTTAAATACATGTGATCACGTTTATTTTATATATTTTGATGAAATATGATAAAACTACAATTGATTTTTATTTATTAAAATGTTTGGTTGCTTAAAAATAGATGAATTTTATTTTGTTGGAATGGATATACTCTCTCATTACTATAAATATATAATTTTGAAATTTGGGAGTGCGTGCAACATGTATTTGTTTTTTTTTCATTTATGTTTAATCCACTTGCAATAATGGTCCCTATCAGCTAACGACCATTAAGTTCTGTTCAGATGTTTAACGGGATGTTTAACGGTAGTTACGGAAACTGCTGCAATCAAGTCCTTTTCTTTAACATGATTCAGTCCTTTTCTGTAACGTGTCTTAACAATCGTTAAATGCTATCTGAGTTTGTAAATTGAGAGATTGACTTATGTTACACTTTTATAACTATCATCAAACATTACTTATAACTTAATAAAGTATACTTAGAATATGTCCGACCCGCAACGATGTGTTGCGTGAATTGAATTTCGTGCCAACATTATTGATAGATTTATCTATATATATGTCGATATAAATTATTGATACAAGTATGAGTTTTACGTATATGTAGTCCATGTTATTTACCTTTTTCGTGTATATGTTTTTAAAGAATATATAAACTCGAATATATTATTTTGGGGTTTTAAATATTACGTAATATGTTATAAGTTGTTGGGTTTCTAACCGATTTCTTCCACTTTTATGTTGTATGACAGCTACAATTCAATGACAAATCACTAGCATTTTTTGTAATCTCCATGACAATTAGATGATTCTGAAAACATGTTATAAATTTTACATATTATCGCATACAATAAATGTATGATAAATCATTTTAAATTTAAATGCTACCATATACATTAACGTAATGTCTCCCGGGGCAACGCCCGGGTGACATATATCGTTTAATAGAATTTCCAATTCGTGAGGGTAAGGATTTTCATTCCACCATCATTGTATTTATAACTCAAATTATATACGTAACAAATTGAATAATTTTAAAAGTTCAATATTTAAAATTATTTTAAAAAAGGTTTACACACTAATAGTTATGTTCAATATTAATATATATGTTTTCACTTTTAATTTTTCGTTTTAGTGAATTTTTTGCACTTGCTAATTTGTGTGAAGAATTGTTTTTCACACTTAGTGTGATTATTTTTCTTTCATATTTAATATAAAAGTTTTTATTTTTTCGCAACTTTAACGATTTATATATTTTTTCACACCTAGTGTGATTATTTTTCTTTCATATTAATATATATGTATTAAACTTTAACCATTTGGTCTTAGAACAAGTGGTCACCCGAGACCTTCTTTGGGGGTTATGGGGAGGGGATGTTGGCTTGAGACCAGGGATCAAATCTCAATTCTTCATGGTTTCGGGCATTTACCTCTTCAGAGGCGTGCGGGCCGTGTTATCGCACCCTTGGTCTCCAGGGGTGCCTTCGGGTTCCAACCGCTAGCATACTGCCCGCTTGGATGTCACTGCTAAGGTTCGAACCACTAACCAACTAACACGCCGTTAAAAAAAAAAAACTTTGAGTTTGGAAGAATTTGACAAAAATTTGAAAAGATTGAAAGTTGACTTTTGCGACCTGACCGTAGATTGCACAAACTTAGAGATGTATTTTGCGACTTAATCAAAGATGATGCAAAATTGCAAACTGAGTGGCGTATATGGCTACCAACTTTGATAAAATCAGTGCCTGATTGCGGCTTACGTTCATCCATATATTCTTTTGTAAATATATATACTAGTGCTCAGGCCCGTCCAATGAACGAGTAGTCTCAAAATATATTAATCAAAGCTAAAAAATTAGAATTCAAGTATATTAAATAGATACCGAATAAAATTAAAATACCTAAAAATAAAACATAAAACGATTCAAATAAGGCAAAAAGTTGAAGAAGTAATGCGTAATAAACTAATTTTTCGGGGAAGGCCTATCATACATATCGAAATCATACTCATTATCAGAATAATCGATATCAAACGTAGGATCGTCTTCCGATTCATCTGAATAGTTTCATTCACCTTTATCGTTGGATTCATCACTATCAAGCATTTCATCATCAACATCAGTTTCGTCAGAATCTTCATCATCTGGATTAAAATCTGAATCCGTTTCAGCTTCACTTGCTGACAAAATGTCGTCGTCATCACTGTCCTCATCGTTGTCCGTGTCACTTATATGATTGTCATGCATTTCATCATCAGCATAAGTATCGTCACAATCTTCATCATCTGGATTAAAATCTGAATCAGATCCAGTTTCAGTTTTTGACAATAAGTCGTTGTCATCGTTGAGATGAGAAAATGTAAAATGATTTATATTTATAATATACAAATACCTATCCATGAATTGTTGAATAGCCGGGATGTCGTCGTTGATGTACAACTTAGTTGCATACAAAGATGTCCCAAACGATAATGCACCTTTATTATAGCCTTTTACCTTCCCGAACTGAACAATTATGACAATGGTTTATCGCCATTTTGAGCTTCCAAAAATTTGTTAAATTGTTCAACATAGGCATCCCATAAAGTGCAATCAATTTGGCTTCCCCTATAGAAAATGAGAGAAAAAATAAACAAATTATTAATATCATGTTAATGTACGTATACAGGTAAAAACATTGAATACGTATAAAGGTTAAAAGAAGACGGGTACTCTGTATCCTCCAAGCAAAGAACTCTTCGTTTGTTAGGCTTGTTTGTGGGTGTAAAACCTGGGATCTCAGATCCGACAGCGACAACCAAACCAATAATGTCTAAGAATACATGTCAAATATACATGGTTAGTGGTGATAATTCAAATTTAGATAAACAAAATTTCTTTTTAAAAACAAAATTGCATAGCGTACCAATGATCTGATTGTTTGATAGGGTGTGCTCAATGATTTCTTCAAAAGTTCTGAAATCAAAATGGTGCATAGGACCGGAATAGTTGTCAAGAACTTTGACCAGAGTGTCGGGCTGAAAGGTGGTCTTATATGTATGATCCGAGTAACGCCAAGTTCCAGCGCTTCTATCAACTTGGAAATTTGCTACCTGAATAGCCACTCCATCGGTCAAAATACTCCTAAAATTTTCACCCATTCACCATTGATCGAGCCATGTATGGTCGTGCCCTGCAAATACCAAAAAAACCATGGAAAAATCTGGTTAGTTCTCTTAGTGTGTTTCTATGTATTTAATCCAATTTCAAGAAACAAACCCCAAACAAATTAACCATAAAAATCAGATAATGCGCGAACTATTTAAAAAACTGTATAATAAACCCTATAATGAAACATGAAAAACGGGTAAAAGCAAAAATATCTTTATAAATGATCCAATTGTTAGTGTAACGTGAACTCCATAAATAGTTTTGTAACATACAAATAGATGATTAAACAAACATAATATTCAAATCAGAAATTTGACAACATCTGAACTAAAGGAGATAGGACTTGGCTATACTTTAATACATCGTTATGGTTGGTTAAATACCTGCAACACAGAATTAGTTTGGGCAACTTGAAATTATATATAGGAAACCATAAGCAAGTTAATTAATAAGATTAATAAAACTCAAAATTAAAGGCAAGACTTGAATACGCCAAATATGAGAGCTTATAAATCTAATCAAAAGAGACACTCTGAAGTTGCATGAGAATTCAGATCGTTAGGCAAAACATGACTGATCCTCAAGTAGTGAGTTGATATATTAAAATAAGCTTTGATGACCTTTTATTTTCTTTCCGGCAGAAGAACACTCAGGAACATTCATAATTTTAGAATGTTTATGTGAACTACGTATACAATTAATGAAAGAGCTAGCAGATTTATGCAATATATATCTAGCAGCCTTGTTTACGAATATATTTTAGAATTTTTCAAATGATCATATACTAATTCATAAAATTCTCGTATTGTTTACGAAAGATGTTGATTCAAACAACAGGATGGTGAAACTAAAGTAACCATAATTAAAGAAGAAAAGGCAGATATGAAAGCAAACTCAACATTAAATAGCAACAATTATGACTATGAATATTGTCTTTAAAAATTCAGAATCGAACAGAACCTAAGATATAATCGTAAATCCTAACAGTTAATATAGGTTACAAATACAAAAGTTAATATATAATATTTAGATTAGTCAAGTCATATATGACTGTAAAAAGAATTGTAATCCCACAAACTCATTATATGTATGAAATTAAACTTAATCAATACGAAAGCAAAAGAAGAAACATATGAAAATTAACTCCATATAAATATTGATTATAGTTTACCCTTTTTTTTCAACTTTAGTTAAATAAAATTTTTGCAGTTTCTTATATTCTAAAAGTGTACAGTATATAATTTGAAAAATACATATCAATTTATCAACAAAGACCATCTCGAACGTTTTGATTTTCTTCGGGTTGTTCCACTCCGAAACAGTCCATACATGCACAACACGAAGTCGTAGATGATGGTTAACATGTGTTGGCTTAAGATCTTCAAGATGAACTAATGTGGTCTTATTTTTTGTTGTTGAAGAAGAAGCCATAACGAACCTATAATGGACAACAAACTAAATTAAAAGAGATAATAATAACAATAACATAAGAATTAAATGTTAAATAATAATAATAATGATTAATATGAAGAAAGTATATAAATAAAAAAACCCTTTGCTAGTCGAACGTAGGTTTTTATTTTTTTGGCCGTAGGTTTTTGTTTGGATTGAGAATTTTTGAGAGTTTTTTCTAGGTTGTATATATATAGATATATAATTTTTGGGAGACATTTAAGGATAAATTTTTTTTTATTAAAAATAAGGTCGGCCAATATTAAATAAATATTAAAAAAATAGAGGATTAATAAGGAGGGAGGATTAGGCTCAAGGAGGGGGATTAGGGGTGCCAAGTGTACCCCCAACCTCCTCTTTTAGTTATATTATAGATAGGTTTTAGGTAAAATGAGTGGGTTAGATTAGGGACTCCTTATTTTAGGGACCATTAGGGACACCATCTAGACCGTCCATCTTCATCGGATCTAATCACCACTGATCATCTCCGACCATCTTCATTTCCGGCAACATCTCCGACGAATTTTCCGGCGAGAATCAGGTTCGTTTTCGGGTGGATACGGTACGGGCGTTGCCCTCATCCGTTCTAAACTGATTGTCACCGGACGCATATGGGAATCGTTTGGATTTGATGGGCGGCGATCCAAGAGATGGTGGCGATTTGATACGGTACGGGCGTAGCCCTTGCTGTTGGCGCCGTGGTTGGGGTGGTCGGAGATGATGGTGGTGGCGGTGGTTGTCTCGCCGGAGAAGAAAGAGGTGGTGGCTGGCGGCGGCAGTCTCGCCGGAGAAGAAGGAGCGACGGCTGCTGTGTCTAGCCGGAGAAGGAGGTAGAAGGAGGTTGATCTGATCCGTTCAAAATCCTTGATCGGACGGTCCAAAGGTGTCCCTAATGGTCCCTAAAATAAGGAGTCCCTAATTTAACTTTTGCCTAGGTAAAATATAACAACTATTAAAGTAAAACAAATAAAACAATAGATTTTCTTCACTGAAAATCACCATGCATCATAAAAATCATCGTGCATCAACTGCTTCGTGAATCTTCGTGCATCAATTTAACCATGGTCTAATGGTCAAGATCTTGTCTTATTTGTTTTACTTTAATACTTGTTTTACAATACACAACTGCTATATATATATATCGACGAAGATATACAAATTTACTATATTCATATTAAGTTTTGTGGAGATATACGACAACAACAGGACCCAATCTCTACATATGCGGAGTATGAGAGAGGTGAGATGTAAACAGTTTTGTCTCTACCCAAAGGTAAAGAGACCGCTTTCATAATGACCTACGGACAAACGAGAAAAGAACAGGAGAGGAGAGTGTAAGGGGAAGTAACCATATTAAAAGTATAGTAGACTAATAGACATTATAAAAGTACAACATAGCACACCTTAAAACAAAACATAGCTTATAAATAGAGTAAACATAACCACATGCATAAACAGTCATAGAAGCAAATAAGAATGGTATCATGCAGTCATACATACACATAAGTAAGTAGATATTAACGACAAAATTATATGGTCCGTAAGTATAGTAACAGGTGCTAACCTATGATACAGTGTAGCTTTGGCCGCCAAAGCTGACAAGAAAAACTACCCCTAAAACCCCTAATAGGGATAATTATCTATCCTATATTTCTACTCTAATCCTAGTCCTTTAAGTATCCTTTCATAGTTCATGTTTTCTGACAGGCAAAACTCTTGTGGGTTAAAATGCCAGAGTAACCTCCCACTTCAGTTTAGGTCAACTTTTTCTCCTGGCTAAACCAACTCAAACGTCATTCGGTAACTGATATGTCGTATTTTATACCCATTTCCCACATCGGATTTAGTCGCTTTTGCATGGTTTATGAGTCGTTTTAGTATACATTTGGTGCGTTTATGGTATTTATTAGTGTTTCAGGGAAATAACAGGTACTTGAGCGTATCTCTGGAAGAAACGACATTTTTGGGGCAAAAGAAGTGTTTACAGAAGTTGTACGAGTCCCGAGGCTGCGTTTGGAGCAAAGTCAACAAAAGTCAAAGATGGCAAAAGAAGCATTGCGCCGCAACTTGTAGGTCCTTGTAGACTGATCGTCAACGAGAACGCTTATAGTTATGACGAGAGTGCGGAATCCTCTCGTGATAACCCGTTTGCTTAATTATATTATCGTCTTTCGTTGTTGAAACAACCTAAGACCTTAAACGCGTGCGAGTTTACAATTGCACAGAATTTCCGTGTATTATCTAATATCACTATTATCAAATACGTATTTTCAATTTGTATTTATACTAAACAGTACTAAACGCGTGCTGAATATGGACCGTATATATCAAGGCCCATTATCCATTAACAAACGCGTGTTAATATTGTAAACACGTGATGGCCACGTGTTTAGACAAACTCGTGTTACTGTAGCACGAGTTTGTATACACTTCATCTTGTCATCTTTTAAGTATACTTTAATACTCAAAACGTGACTAGTTTATCACTTGTATCTGTATGATATTTATAATTACACTCATACAAGTCGTAAACATTAAACATATCAAAATTCTGATCAATATGTAATCATTCACATTACTTAAGTCCAAATAACAAGTTTAAACATACAATAAGTCTATAATTACATATTACAAAACATAAACATATACTGATCAAATCGCTGTTGCTGTTGTCAACAGAATCATGCACTTACAGTCTCCCCCTTAACATCAGCTACACGATTTCTTCAGTCTTGTAAAAACACTATCCATCAATTAACAATCTCCTGCTATTTGCATGAATATTAGCATGTAAACAAATACGCAAAATCTTCCTATATCTGCTTTCCTCAGTGGTCCATGAAGGAATAAACAGACATTCAGTGTCGTATAACCTTCTCTGATCATCTCTGGAAAGATTTACTATCTGCATAGGATCATATACGCGCAACAAAATAACTCTCTTATTTCTATCTCCATACATCATCGTTTCACCAGTATTCTTGTGAATCTCCCAGTGATCAAGTGTACTCAAAACATCTTGAGACTCTTTTGATCTTGAGCTTGTGCTTACAAAATCATCATAGAATCTTTTCCTATAATCTTCTTGCAACTTTCCACTAAAGTAATTTGCATAACCATTACCACTAGGATTAACAAGCCTTTTCCTTCCTAAATCCATTAACAAACGCGTGTTAATATTGTAAACACGTGATGGCCACGTGTTTAGACAAACTCGTGTTACTGTAGCACGAGTTTGTATACACTTCATCTTGTCATCTTTTAAGTATACTTTAATACTCAAAACGTGACTAGTTTATCACTTGTATCTGTATGATATTTATAATTACACTCATACAAGTCGTAAACATTAAACATATCAAAATTCTGATCAATATGTAATCATTCACATTACTTAAGTCCAAATAACAAGTTTAAACATACAATAAGTCTATAATTACATATTACAAAACATAAACATATACTGATCAAATCGCTGTTGCTGTTGTCAACAGAATCATGCACTTACAGTCTCCCCCTTAACATCAGCTACACGATTTCTTCAGTCTTGTAAAAACACTATCCATCAATTAACAATCTCCTGCTATTTGCATGAATATTAGCATGTAAACAAATACGCAAAATCTTCCTATATCTGCTTTCCTCAGTGGTCCATGAAGGAATAAACAGACATTCAGTGTCGTATAACCTTCTCTGATCATCTCTGGAAAGATTTACTATCTGCATAGGATCATATACGCGCAACAAAATAACTCTCTTATTTCTATCTCCATACATCATCGCTTCACCAGTATTCTTG
>CM067167.1:300743880-300820590 GCA_034093135.1 Erigeron breviscapus | reverse complement strand
TATCGAATTTACTATACTGCATGCGATCAGGTTCACTGCATGTGAGTGTGTTGTAGTCAGTCTTTTGGTAACTCGTCTTTATAAATTTTATTACTCAATTTCACACATCAAGTTTTTGGCGCCGCTGCCGGGGACTTTTGTTTAGTAGTTGTTTTATTCTGTAGTTCGATCCTTTTTCACATTCATTTGTGAGAAAGTTATTGCTTTACTAGATAGATTTTATTTTATTTCATTTCAATTATACCACAGGTACGGTTGACGTTTTGTTTGTGGTGATTGTGCAGGTTTTTGCTAGTTGATGAACACAAGAGCTTCTCGCCGACCTTTGCTTAGCCCTTTGTCTAATCCAGAGAAACTCAGACGTCGCTTAGTGTCTAGAGACAACCAGGAACCATCCACATCAATCAAAATAGATTCAGAAACCGCAAGTAGTGTTCCACCCGTCCCGAATTCAGAGGATCAGTTGGTTAATAGGTTAGAGCAAGCAGCTAAGTTCTTTAAAACAGGTGAAGACTCAGATTCGGAAATAGAAGAGAAAGTTCAGAAACCTGAACCGAACAGTATTGTCATACCTTGAACCAACCTTAATATTAATCAACAACCAAGGAGAAACGAAATGGGTGATGCACAACCGAGAGACCCGAACAACCGTCCTTACGGGGAACAAATAAGAAACATACCGGTTAATAGGGGCACAGCTATCCGTCCTCCTCGGATTTCGGTAGACTTCTCTTTAAAAGGTAATCATCTCAAGAGCGTCGAGGAGGATAAATTCGACGGGATTAGAAGAAATGACCCTTACGCCCATCTTGGGAGATTTGAAAAGATTTGCCGATTATATCAGTATGGGCAAGGGCAAGCTGAAGCTGTGAAATTAGAGCTTTTTCCTTTGACTCTTGTTGGAGAAGCATCTGCATGGTTTAAGGAGTTGCCGGATAATTCCTTTTCTACTTGGGCTGAACTTAGGGAAGGATTCATTGATGAGTTCTATTCTTTAAGAACTCAAAGGCAGCTGGAGAATCAAATTAGGGGATTTTCTCAAGAAAGTGGTGAGGATTTTGTAGATGCTTGGAAACGATTCAAAGAGATGCTAAGGAATTGCCCGGGGCATAACATGGGTGTTGAAGTTATTGTTGAGATTTTCTACGATGGATTGGATAAGTGGTCAAAAAGAGAGCCCGGGTATGCATTCGGGGGTAGTATCAATAACATTTCCCCAAATGAAGGTTACAAGATCCTTGAGGATATGGCCAAGGAAAACTCAACCCGGGATGAGGACCGATCCAAGAGATCCGATAGAAACACTGTAGCTAAGGTTGAAAGTAGTGAAGACTCGAAACTTGTTGCTGAAGTTAAGGCTCTCTCTAAGCGAATGGATGAGAGGTTTGATGGCCAAGAAAGCAGGTTTAAGAGCCTTGAAAGGGATGTGAAGGTTATGGCTGATGGTTGTTATCATTGTGGGGATTTGCATTACACTGAGGACTGCCCCCATAAACCAGTTCAAGATGTTAACTACGTTCAGAACCAACAACAGGGAAATTTCAACCAAAACACCGGTTATCAAAACCGGCCATCAGGTAATTCTTATCCCTCTTCTTCTTCTTTTAATGCTAACGGGTCTGGATTTGGTGGTAACAGGTTTAGCAGGTTCAACAATCAACAAGCTCCAGATTCAGAGCTAAGAGAGATCATGAAGGATTTCATTAGTGCCCAGAGAGCGACTAATGAGCATGTTGAAGAAGAATCAAAGAAGGTTAGCTCTGCATTGGATGCTTTAACCACTCGGTTGGATGGTATTGCATACAAGTTGGATCAAGGAACCAAGAACCAGCAAGCTACAATCAAAGATTTGGAAGGAAGGATTGAGAGGCTCGGGAACTCTAATAGACCACTCGGTACTTTACCGAGTAACACTCAACAAAACCCGAAACCTCAATCCAATAACCAAGGGCAAGGGCAGAAGTGTACCCCTCTTAATTTTAGAAACGAACATGTTAATGCCATCACTACTAGAGCAGGTAATACGTATAACTCATCTTACCCTTTACCTGATGATGTTACTCCAGTTGTGCAGGTACACGAAGATGAGGAGGCGGTTGATGATAAATGGAGATGGAGCCGAACCCAGCCGTGCAGACAACGACCGTTCCATCTAAACTGGCTGAAAAACCGGATGTGAAGCCTTACAAGCCAAAGATCCCATTTCCTCAGAGATTGGCGAAGGATAAGCTGAAGGAGCAAATGGAGAAATTTGTAAGTCATTTAAGTAAATTGCATATCAATATCCCATTTTTAGACGCAATTGTGTAGATGCCAGGGTATGCAAAATGTTTGAGGCAGATTCTAATGAATAAGAAAAATCTGGCGGGGGTAGCAACTACAGTGCTTGAGGATGTTTGTTCAGCAGCAGTAACAGGTAGGTTGCCCGAGAAACGCGGGGACCCAGGTAGTTTTACCATCCCTTGTAAGATTGGTAATTTATCGGTGAAACGATCCTTAAACGATTCAGGAGCAAGTATTAATCTAATGCCTTCATCGATTTATTCTAAGTTGAATTTAGGAGAACCGAAACCAATTAAAATGAAAATCCATTTGGCCGATAAATCTGAGATAAGACCTATTGGGATATTAGAAGATGTCTTAGTCAAGGTGGGTGGTTTGGTTTTTCCTGTAGACTTTGTTATTATTGAAGCAGATGAGGCATTGGATGTGCCCCTTATTCTAGGAAGACCGTTCCTTGCTACGACCGATGCTAAACTTGAGGTTGGTCGTGGCAAGCTTACATTGAGAGCAGGGAATGAGTCAGTGACATTCTCGAATACTTGTTCTATTTCTTTACCGAATGTTGCTAACTCTGTTGAAACTGCTTGTGTTAGTTCCTTGGATGTACAGATTGATGAATGGTTGGACAAGAAGCTGGGGGAAAAAGAAGTTGAGGTGAAGTCAACAGCAGTGGCTAGTTCTAAACCAACGGATGGCCCGTGTGCTAAGATCCGTAAACTATATAGTCGTTTGAAGTCTGCTGTGTCTCATGGTAATGTAAAGTTGTCTGAAGAGTTGTGCTTGAATTTATCAACAAATGAGAAAGAGGAGTTAATGATGGTTGTTGATACTTCTGGGCGAGCAAATGATTGGATTCTAACGAAGGTGAAAGGCAATTGTTTTTCACCATTTAAGGGTAGACCGCCCAACACTTTAAGTGTGGGGGCGTCAGAGACCCAACCATGGTAATTCTTCAGGGTAAGAGTCTAGCTAACGACTCGTAAATAAATTAAGCGCTTCTCGGGAGGCAACCCGTGTCTTCTATTTTGTTATTTATATTTTAATTTTGCATTTTTCTTTTTGTGTGTGTGTGTGTTTTTGAATAAACTCTTGATGATGGTTAGGGTTTTGCTAGTTGATTGGTATTCCTGTTATCCGTTAATCGTCTTTTCATGTTGAATATCAAGTTTGTCATATGCATATGCTGGCAGTAAGTTCAGCGCCATATTCTTGTTGGCATCATTAAGCATGGAACACCCGTCATACCCGACAAGTTTTTCTTGTTCTTGATTTTGTTTTTGTTTACTTTCCCCTATTTCCCATAGTTTGCCTTAGTTCATTGGACATTGAGGGCATTGTCCAACTCAAGTGTGGGGGGTGGTAAATAGGAAAAAGTCGGGTATTTTAGAGTATTTTTAATCTTTTGCATGCTTGTCCTTGTAGTTAATTGCTTTTGTCACCTAATTATAAATTTTAATGAGCAATTTAACTACAACCTTGGTACAAAGTTTAATTGGTGGAATGTGTTTTGACTGATTAATTAGGCAATCCCTTCTGGATTAATAACATTACTAGCACGCTTATAGCACAAAAACACCAAATTTGTGAGATTCTTGATTCATTTCTAGTTATGCTAGGTGTTTATGGGTTTGGATTTATTAGCCTTGTAAATTTGTCCTTCTCATAGGCTTTTGGATTTATCCAGGAGTAAGGGTTCTATTTTAGAGCTCTGAACTGTGACGTGCAAGTTTGAGGTTGATTTTTCCATTTCCGGATTATTTTCAATTGCTATGAGTGTGCCGGTGATTGCGTTGATTCTAGAACTTGTCCTGGTTGATCGTTCCATGTTATTTATCAGAAGAGGCAAATTTAGGATAAAACCATTTGTTCTTTGTATGTTCACCCCTTGTTTTGTAAAAATTTGTTATGTGCATGTTTTGTTAATGTGCTTAGTAGCTAACTACACTGGTTAGTCAACAACCTGTTAAACCCTTATGTTGCACTCACTTTTAGTGCAAGAAACAATAGAAAACTTGTTGTCATTAGCCTGTTCTTTGGTATTAAATCCACCTTAAATATACACCTTTCCTAGCCATACCGATAGTCGAAGTCCTGGTGGGTCATTGGTTGCCTATGCTAGTGGATGGTTTGGGGTTGTCCTTTATGTCGGGTTGGGATATTCTCGGTTACTGAGAATAGATTGATTTCGTCATGTTTGTTTGGATAAAGTCTGGATCGTTCATTTTAGCATATGAGTATATGATTTGTCACTGTTTCTACATTATTAGAGAATACCAATTAGTCAGAGTAAAAGTAGCTCACAAAAAAAAAAAGAGAAAAGAATAAAAGAATTGAAAAACAGAAAAAAAGAAAAAAAAAGAAAAAAAATGAAAGAAAAGAGCTTGGGCTGTCAGTTGGTATTACTCATTTTTGGTCAAATCATTTTTATTAGTTGGTTCGTCAATTATAACCAACAAAAGGATCTTGGAATGTTATAATTTTAAGTTGTTATTGGCGGGTTGGCACGTTTGTTAAAGCCAACATGGTTAGATTTGGTTGATTGAGTTGTTTAATGTCATACACCACAATGGTGTCGGTTTTTAATCGTCTATTGGGGTATTGTCTGGACAACTTCTAGGGTTTTGGACCGTTGGCAACTGATGACATGGGATTTAATGGATTAGACTATTATGTGAAACTTTGTTAAATGTTGTGTTATTTTCTTTTTAACACCATTTGTTATCCCAAATTTCCATTCCCTTTTAAATACCTTGTTTAGCCTCAGAAGTTCATTACAACCCTTGAAAGACCTCTTCTGATAGACGTTGTGGTGCTTGCGCCATGGCGGTGAAGGAACGAACCTAGTACAAGCCTATGGTAAAAGATTATGCATCACGACTAGGCATTGAGTGATTATTCAAATATTCAACCCAAAAGTAAGTTAGTTGGAGTAGGATAGACGAGATATCACTGATTCGATTCTTTTGTGCTTAGTCGTGTTATCGAGGCTTGTGAATCACTCAAGTTCAAACATTCCGGTTTTCATTTAAGATTAAAACTACCTAACCATTTCTTTTCATTTCAATTATGGTTGAGCTTCTTTTTGATTACTGAAATGTGGTTTCCATGATGTACCAAGGTAATTTATGTTTTTCAGTTTGGAATTGCTTGAGGACAAGCAAAGCTTAAGTGTGGGGGATTTGATATGTCGTATTTTATACCCATTTCCCACATCGGATTTAGTCGCTTTTGCATGGTTTATGAGTCGTTTTAGTATACATTTGGTGCGTTTATGGTATTTGTTAGTGTTTCAGGGAAATAACAGGTACTTGAGCGTATCTCTGGAAGAAACGACATTTTTGGGGCAAAAGAAGTGTTTACAGAAGTTGTACGAGTCCCGAGGCTGCGTTTGGAGCAAAGTCAACAAAAGTCAAAGATGGCAAAAGAAGCATTGCGCAGCAACTAGCTGTTGCGCCGCAACCAGAAAACAGAGAATTGAGTTGCGCCGCAACTCCACTAGTTGTGCCGTAACACCTCTAGATCCTATCCAGCTCCAGTCAACGAAAGTCAAATAGTCAACATCAGTCATACCTGGTTGCGCCGCAACTGGGGGCCGGATCTGAGCAAATTTTAGGGTTACTATATAAGCTTGCAAAAACATTCTTTTTAAAAACCTTACTTTCTCCAGCCGATTTTTGCATCTTTAGAAGAGGGTTTTCATCAGTTTATTCATCTTTGAAGATCAAGAACACGATTGGATTATTTCATCATTCCGTATTCAATTTCTAGTCATTCTGTGAACGATTTCAACATTCGGTACAATATGTCTTCATATATTATTGTTTGTATTTATCTTTTCATTATGAGAGGCTAAATCTCTCAGCACCCGCTTGGGTAGTGAACATGTCATAGGGATTGTTTGATGTTACTTGCAATTGTTGAACACGATTTCTATGTTTAATCGAAGAACCATATTTATTTGAGTTTAAATATTGTTTTTATCTTTTATATTTATTGATTGATAATTGTAATTAGAAGTTCGGAAGAAATCTATGTCATTGTCAATTAGTTTATGAAACGGTTAATCGGTCTATAATTAACCTAAAGTCGTTAGAGTTCGGGAGAAACTAGCGATAAAGATTTTAAACAATTAAATTCATTTTGAGTGTGTAAACGTCTATGATAGAGGGATCTGATTAGGCGAATAAGCAGTTCGAGAGAAAGCTTTTAAAGATTAAATCATAAAATCAACTTAGGTTCTTAATGCTTAATTGTTTTGAGTAGAAATTATTCGCGGGAGCGATAACTATATTTCGAGCAATTAAAGTTTCAAGTATAACGTGAGTTCATCTTGACTACCTTTTAAGTCGTTCAACAATGCAAGTAATGTTTAGGCCCGATGATTGACATGTAAGCTGATCCAAGTAGGTGCCTTTTTAATATTATTGTCATAAAATCATTTTTACTTTCGTCTTCCGACGAATCCTGCCCCGGTCATACCGGATTTAATTTATTTACTTTTATTCTTGCAAAGTGACAATTCGGTCACAAAACCCCCATTTTTACTGAACTGCTTTATTTTAACAATTACTTTACTGAGTCCTTGTGATCGACCTCGGATTTACCGAATTTACTATACTGCATGCGATCAGGTTCACTGCATGTGAGTGTGTTGTAGACAGTCTTTTGGTAACTCGTGTTTATAAATTTTATTACTCGATTTCACATCAGTAACCTAAAAAAAAGACAAAGTCAAACAAAACAAAAACAATCTAAGTAACTTTTATCCATATGTCTTCCTCTCTTAGGCCATGTCCCCTAGCAGGCAAAAACTCTTTTGTGAAGATATACATGCATGTTTATTTTCATATTCATTTAGAGGTAAAAACAAAGTAACATTGTGTCATGATATTCTGATATTCTTACAAAAAGTCTTATTCGAGCCTTTCTAAGGTAGTAAAAATTAATTGGGAAGGTTAGTTATAAAGTTCAGAAATAATTATTTGGATATTTCAAGGGGGAAGTGAACGAGTAAAATATTGCTCACACTTTAATTTTTTAATATTTTTTCAAAATCAACATAATCTGTATTATTTTTTTGTTTTAATTTATTCAAAAAGATTTTTTAAAAATAGTGTCTGAAGGGTATTTCACCCAAATTAGATGTGTAACAACACCATCATCACTTTTCCTATACTTTAATTAGACCATATGCATCTAAGCTGAAAGTTCACTGCCGCAATTCGAATAACCGGCCTGATAGAACAAAATTCTAATCGTTTTGTCAATTAATATGTGCAAAAATGTGCTATCTAGATGTATCATGCATTGAAAAATTACATATAGATAAATCAGGTCGAAGAGTTGGGTAAAATATGATGCGGATACAAGAGTCAAGTAATGGCAGGTTATGTTGATAACTGATCCAAGGAAGGGTTAAGGGGACAATCACTTTTAACATGTGCCTGCTTACCTCCTGCATGTCTGCATCACTGGCTTTGCCTCAATACCTACCCTTCACACTCATCAGTCATCCCCAATCTTTATCTATATATTTTATTTGATTTATACATAACACCATATATATAATATATGGAGCAGTGGCGGCTTAAGGTTTTTAGAGGTCTCAAATGAGGTCAGTTTTAAGGGCCTAGTTCATTAACGTATAACTTAAAGTAAAAAAAATAGCTTGACTTATATTATTGAACTAGTAGTAATAAAAAGATGATGATATATGTTGAAGCAAAACCAATAAAAGTGTTATTGTAATGCAAATTATATATTGATACTTAATCCAAAGTCCAAACATTAAGTTTACTATACAAAATATTGAGGCCCTACATTTTTAGGGGCCTAAAGCGATCGCTTAGTTTTATAGTACTGTTGAGCCACCTATGACAGAGTCGGTGTCTGAATTTTGTATGGTAAAATAATACTTCAAACAACTATAGAACTTTTCAAATATCAGATAATCTGAAGTATAAATGAATAGTCGGTTTATGATAAACTATGCATACATACAATTGAGGCCAAAAAAAAAAAAAAATGCAAGTCGAATTATGTCTACAAGAAAAATTGTTGGTCTTCATATATAAATGATAAATCCACAAATGGAATGGAAGCCGTTTGAGTGAACGTACTACAAACGCAACCCCTACCTATAATAGTAGCTACTATGAGTTGGCTAAAATATTTTTTCATCTTCGATCATGTTACATCACGACATCAGTTTTCTCCATCTTTCGTGTTATGATTTTTATTTTAATAGTTTAAATAAGAAATCAAAAAATTCTAAAAAAGCTTACTATTAACTAAAGGGTATTGATAATCGTACCACAACTTTTAATAAATCTACCACTATAATGCATTATATGGTTGTACTGTTTCTTATATCAGTTGTACAGTGTGGTAGATTAATCAAAAGTTGTGGTACAAGTATGTGCTCCCTTAACTAAATGTATCAATTTCTAACCCTCAATTGTATACAATCCTCCCAATTCAGGGTGTTAATGCTAATCCGGCAATGTGAATGTTTTAAAGGTGGGTATTGGATTGGGGATGTATTAGTTTTAATAAAGTTCTATTTCTCGTCTTGTACCAACTTGAAAAGATTTATTATACGAGTAACTTTATAAGCACACCCGAAACAGGAATGCAAATAATATATACAAGGCCAATAAGACAAATAAAAGCTTTAGAAAGTTAATAATAAAGATTGTTTTAGAATTTCTTCTCAATGTATTTCGGTATTTCCTACGTCAATAGAAGAAGAGACAAGCTAGGAAAGAGATGGTTTGGTATCTTTCTACAATTAATGGTCAATCTTACTTAGATGGTTTGGTATCTTTCTACAATTAATGGTCAATCTTACTTAGATGGTTTGGTATCTTTCTACAATTAATGGTCAATCTTACTTAGATGCTTTTCTTTTCATAATCATGCGAGGTGAATATATATGTGTACTTCAGTACTTGACATTATATGTTTGTATTCTTGTATATGTAACTACATAACTTTCTCAAGATACAATATTAGTTTTCTTTCAAATTAAAATTAAAAACAAACAACATTGCTAATTGCTTTAAGACTAAAGTATTTGAACAAATAATAAATCTCAATTTATAACCAGAACTTCTAATCTATTCTCAAATAGATTCGAATCAATCAACCACAAAACCACACTTGCTAATCAAGTATGATTCACTCAACTATTTGTTGAATGTTCTATTACAAACAATAATCAAAACCTAGATTATTATTACAATTATTAAGCAGATATATATATATTTGTATATATATATATATCGAACAAGGAGAGAGTGAAAATAAACAATCGAGAGTTTTTCTACATAACCCTAATCTGACCATAAAAGAGTATATATACAACCCCTCTTTGGCATAAAGACACTTTTAGTCCTTGTACTTGTATCTTCTCCCAACTTGACATCTTTAGCCCTTCTCTCTTAAGTATCAACATATCAAGTCCTACCTGCACAACTAATCATACAATAAGCTAAATAATAACAAAGCATTATATGATAAGTGATAAGCAATTCATGAGAATGAGATTATAAATTCAACATCCCCCCTTAATCTTATTCTCAAACAAGTTAACAAGCTTAAGCTTTTTACAAATGATCTCATGAGTTTTTGTATCAAACCCTTTAGTTAGAATATCTGCAACATTTAGTGCAGAATCTATTTTCTCAGTTTTAATAACACCAGCAAGTATCTTTTCTCTAACAAAATGTAGATCAATTTCAAGATGCTTTGTTCGTTCATGGAAAACAGGGTTGGAAGCAATCTTAATTGCAGATTTATTGTCACAAAACAATTTAACAGGCAATACATTAGTAACTTGTAAATCCTGCAAGATTTTCACAATCCAAATTATTTCACAAGTAACAGAAGCCATTGCCCTATATTCACCTTCAGTAGATGACTTAGATATAGTGTTTTGTTTCTTACTCTTCCAAGAGACCAAAGAACCACAAAAATAAACAAAGTAACCAGTAACTGACCTCCTGCTTGAAATGCATTTTGCCCAGTCAGAGTCAACATAAGCTTCTAGATTAAAAGAATCAAACCTGCTGATCAAGATACCTTTTCCAGGTGCACCTTTTAAGTATCTCAATACTCTAAGTGCAACTTTAAGATGTGAAGCAAGAGGTTTATGCATAAACTGGCTTAAGCAATGTATAGTATATGCAATATCAGGCCTAGTATGAGTCAAATAAATAAGCTTCCCAATCAACTTTTGATATTCTGTTATATTTTCAAGAATAGGATCATCAATTGACTCACAACTAGACAATTGAACATTAGGATTCAAAGGTACACTGACATGCTTCCCAGCCAGAAGGCCAAATTCTGATAAAAGATCTAAGCAATATTTTCTTTGGTTTAAACATAAACCATCATTAGTGTCAACAACTTCAATGCCTAAAAAATATTTAAGCTTCCCCAAATCTTTTATCAGAAATTTGGTTTTAAGATAAGACTTAAACTTATCAATTTCAACCTCATTATTGCCAGTAATAATAATATCATCAACATATACTAACAAGGCAATAAAAACATCATTACCAGTCTTAGTAAAAAGTGAGTAATCACTTTTACTCTGCATAAAACCATCACCAATTAAAGCTTCAGTAAGCTTAGCATTCCATTGTCTAGGAGCTTGTTTTAAGCCATAAAGAGACTTATTTAACTTGCAAACTCTAGTATCATTCTTGTCAAAAAAACCTTCAGGCAGTTTCATATACACAGTTTCTTCAAGGTCACCATACAAGAAAGCATTATTTATATCAAGTTGATATAAACACCAATTATTTTGAACAGCTAAACCTATTAAGCATCTAACAGTGACAATCTTAACTACAGGTGAAAAAGTTTCATCAAAATCTACACCTTCCTTTTGACTATAGCCCTTAGCAACCAATCTAGCTTTATATCTTTCTATTTCACCATTGGATTTATACTTAATCTTATATATCCACTTACATCCAATTGGTTCTCTTCCTTCAGGAAGATTAGTTAATTCCCATGTATTATTTCTATAAAGAGCTTCCATCTCAAGATTCATAGCATCTACCCAATGTTTTTCTTTACAAGCAACACTATATCTATTAGGTTCAGTGCTTTTATTAAGCTCAGAAATAAAGGAAACACAATTTGGATGTAAATTAGAATAACAAACAAACTGTTCAATGCCATATTTAACACTACTATTAATGACAAAGTCTTTATATTTGTTAGCAGGAAACACAGAAACTCTTTCAGACCTTCTAAGAATCTGATCAGGATTATTATCAACAACATTATTGTTATTTTCATTTTGAAAAACATTGATTTGTTGATTCTGCATATGAGCATCTTCATTATTGATGACATAATCATCACCCTCAGAATTATTTTCATTCAAATCATTAGCAGCAGCATCCAGATTCTCATTAGTAGAGCTGGAAGAAGCACTGCCAGAATGAGAATGGTTGCTACCATCACTTACCTCATGTCCTCTCACTTCATCATTGGAAATAGAAGGCTGCTCATATAAATCAAAAAAGTTTTCTTGAATTAAAACTTGTCCAGAATCTTTAACTTGTTGTTTATGTTTTAAAGGAAAAATGTTTTCAAAAAACTTAACATCTCTAGAAAAAAATATTTTGTTATCATTGAGAGAAAGAAGTTTGTATCCCTTTTTTGAATTAGAATAACCAATTAAGACACATTTAGAAGACCTGCTTTGAAATTTATCCAAGACATTTAAATTTTTTGAAAAACATAAGCAACCAAAGGATCTTAAGTGAGAGAAAAAAGGAGGTTTATTAAAAACCATCTCATAAGGAGTTTTTCCATTTAGCACAGAGGAAGGTAATCTGTTAATAATATAACAAGCAGTCAGAACACACTCAGTCCATAAATTTAAGGGAATACCCCCTTGAAACAAAAGAGCTCTAGCAACATTAAGAATATGTCTATGTTTTCTTTCAACTATCCCATTCTGTTGAGGAGTATGAGGAATAGAAGTTTGATGCACAATACCATTTGTCTCAACAAAATTAGTAAAAGATTTATTAACAAATTCAGTCCCATTGTCACTTCTTAAAGTCTTAATGGTTTTATTAAATTGATTTTTTAACAAGTTATAAAAAACAACAGTGTTCTCAAACACTTCATCTTTAGATTTTAACAAAATATACCCAGACAGCTCTGGTGTAATCATCAACAATAGTTAAAAAATATCTATAACCATCTCTGCTAGTCATCCTATAAGGACCCCAAACATCTAAATGTATAAGTTGACCTAATTCAGTAGATTTATGATCACTTTGAGGAAAAACATCTCTAGTTTGTTTAGCCTGATGACAAATTTCACAAACAAAATCTTTACATTGTTTAAAATGCAAATCAGACTGAAGTTTATTTAGAACAGATTCAGAAGGATGACCTAATCTATGATGCCAAACAGTTTTAGACACATTGCAAGTAATAGAAGGGGCGGAAGAGAAGGATGACCTAATCTATGATGCCAAACAGTTTTAGACACATTGCAAGTAATCATTCTATCAATACCTTCTAAACATTCATCAATATAGTACAATCCATCTTCTTGTCTACCAGTCCCTAGAACTTTCATTGTATTCAAATCCTGAGCCATAACATAGCACATAGTATCATCAAAAGCAATAAGATATTTACTATGCTTAGCAACTTTATGAACAGATAACAGGCTGACACAATATTCAGGAACAACAAGAACATCAAAAAGAGTCAAATAAGGAGTTAATTGTAAATTCCCAATTTTCTGAACATAAGCAAAAGTTCCATTTGGGTGACCAACTTTGATTTTTAAAGCAGAAACATCCAAAACATCAACAAGATTAGAATCAGAATGAGTAATATGATGATTGGCTCCAGAATCATTGATCCAACCCTTTTTCACAATTTTTTGTCTCATATTAGAATTTGAACAAAAAAATTGATTAAAATATTTATGAAATATCTTACTTTTATTGAATAACACACCTGCCATGTTGGCATTCACATTTTGAGATGATTCAGAACTATCTTTCAACAAGTTTAGAATTCTGCTCAGCTGCTCATCAGAAAAATTAGTAGTACTAGAAGTAGAAGTATTATTACTAGAAAATTTCTTTTGACCATTCTGAAAATTTCCAGACTTTCTTTTACCAAAATCAGGAGGATATCCAATCAATTTGAAGCACTTATCAACAGTATGACCATTAAACCCACAATTTTCACATATCACAGAAGGACCTTTAGAGGCTAATGAACCAATATTTCTAGAATTCTTAGCAAAGTTATTCACAGAAGGCATATTTCTAGCATTATTAATCTTAGACACAAAAACAGAAGATTGTGACTTGGCATTAGAAGTAACAGTTAACCCTCTATGTGACTCATCCCTAGATATAATAGAATATGCAGTTTTTAAGTCAGGTAAAGGATCTCTAGTTAAGATATTACTTCTAACACTCATATAAACATCATCAAGACCCATCAAGAACTGCATCAGTTTAATCAATTGAGTATGTTTAGAGAAATCTTGAGCAGCATGGCAAGTACACCTAGGTAACTGAACTAAAGCATCAAATTGTTTCCACAAAGCATTCAGTTTATGATAATAATCAGATAAAGGCATACCATTCTGACATAAAGAGTTAATCTTATGATGTAAATTAAAAATCACAGAACCATCCACTTTATCATAAGTTTCTTTTAATTCTTGCCATATAAGAGAAGCTTTTCTAGAAAATATCTGACCAAGATATAACTCTTCAGAAATAGAATTCAGAATCCAAGAAATAACCACAGCATTACATCTATCCCATTGTTTCCCTAGAACTTCATCTATATTAGATCTTCTGCAACTACCATCAATAAAACCAACTTTGTTTTTAGCCTCTAAAGCAAGAAGCATAGCACAACTCCATACTTGATAATTTTCAGTACCTTTTAATTTTATTGACACAATAGACAAAGTACTAGAATCATTAGGATGCAAATGTAAAGGACTTCCTAAATCCAATTGACTTATTCTAGTGACACTATCATCACTTCCATTTTCAGACTCATAATCAAAGCCACGAATATTATCATCATCCATATTTAGCAAACAGAATCAAATAATCACAAGTAAACAATTAACAGTTAATATCAATTAACAACCAGTAAAAAAACAAGCAATATTAAACGAAAAAAAATATATATATATGTAAAATATCTTTCTCTCACAAACGTGCCAGGGACAGGATTCCACACCTCTCAAGGAGATAGGTCAAGTTTAACACGAATGTTTTTACGAGAGAAAGTAAAAAAACAATTCTGATAAAAAACTTTTAATAAAAGAGGAAGAAGGATGCAAACAGTGCTTTAGGATGAAACAGCGGAAGACAAGAACTACTTTTCAATCGATTCACTTAGTCGATTGAAGAACATGGCCAAGAAGATTTCAGATCTGATCCAGAAAACCCTGATTTATTAAATTGATTTAGGGTTTTGAACGCACAACCAGAAAAATCACCAGATCTATACGCCAAACCTTCAGAGAATGGAGATTAAACCGGAAATCACCCAATCAAACCACACAGAAACCCTAACCCTAATTTTCTAAAAAATTAGGGTTTTTCTTCAAACGAAACAAACAGACAAATCAGATCGGTGATCGAAAGATCATACGCCGCTCTGATACCATGAACAAATAATAAATCTCAATTTATAACCAGAACTTCTAATCTATTCTCAAATAGATTCGAATCAATCAACCACAAAACCACACTTGCTAATCAAGTATGATTCACTCAACTATTTGTTGAATGTTCTATTACAAACAATAATCAAAACCTAGATTATTATTACAATTATTAAGCAGATATATATATATTTGTATATATATATATATATCGAACAAGGAGAGAGTGAAAATAAACAATCGAGAGTTTTTCTACATAACCCTAATCTGACCATAAAAGAGTATATATACAACCCCTCTTTGGCATAAAGACACTTTTAGTCCTTGTACTTGTATCTTCTCCCAACTTGACATCTTTAGCCCTTCTCTCTTAAGTATCAACATATCAAGTCCTACCTGCACAACTAATCATACAATAAGCTAAATAATAACAAAGCATTATATGATAAGTGATAAGCAATTCATGAGAATGAGATTATAAATTCTAACAGTATTGGATATAGCCTTCTGGTCTATTTGCATCATTCTTCTTCCGCAAATACTTTGTGAGGTCACTATATGTAAAAGGGTCAGTTGAATCCAAACCATCAATTCTAGGTTTCTCCACCAATTTGAACCTTTTGCTAGAAAGCCTACCTAGAGTATTGGTATCATTAATTATCAATCATACACATACATTGTAGTAGGCTTTGGTCTAGCTGTGTATGAAAAAGTAGGCTATAATATATAACAGTTTACGACATATAATTTGGATAAACATCTCAATATAATTATGAAGTACAACACTGTGTAAAATTTAGAGCAACACTGTGATTGACGATATCAACCTGTATTATTATTTATTACCGAAAATTTACACCATGAATACTTGAATATACCTGGTCCGGTAATAGTTTACCTCTAATTCAGTTATTTGTATATATTCAGGCCCAGCCCACCAAATGGGTGCCCGCTCTGGCGCTGTATAACAAGTTGAGTCTAGCCCATAGTATTTATATATGGGCCGGAGTAGTTTTTGTATCATCAATAATAATGATTCCTACAGTCCTACACTCCTACGTACATACCAAATTTGATAAAACGATCGCTCTATATAAACCATAATAAGGACACTGTATCTTCATGTCTTTTCGAGTTCTTTTTGTTTTAGAAACAAAAACATCTCCTATAGAGATCTGATTTATGAAAAATTTAGATAAACTATAACACCAAGTTTAATTAGCATATCTAGTAGTCATCATCATCATGAAAATCCGACGGAAAAGTGGACCACTACATTGTTGTATAGGTCGTGACGACTATATTATATATGTGTATTTTTAGCCTCATGACGAACTGAAATTGAAAAATAACCTGCCACTTTTAGAATACCAAAAACAAGATAAATGACGATCAAAATCAGGTTCTTAACTTAAATACAAAGTATTAATTCTAACAAAATTGATCCATAATTCGGTTGTGGAATTTTTGAGAATAACCCTAAGTAAGCACATTAGAAATTCTTGATGTCTTCCCTTTGCATCCTTTGATGAACAAGTACCTCCCACTAGAATATGATCTTTTCATCATATAATCACCACAATTTGAATGATACATGTTATCTATCAATTAACATGAAAAGCATGACTACATTTAGGCAAAAGTCTAAGCTTTTCATCTTCTTGAAATTCTCCTAAACAAACCGGGCAATCTGTACCAGAAATGAGACTATCTCCTTTCTTGTACTTGCAAGCCTTAATCGAATTAATCGTACGTTCATCCAAGCCTTTACTAGGAACATGCCAAGGCCCGAGATTCAAAGGGTCATCTTCCATGTTAAAATCATTATCATCATCCATTTCCAAATCTTGTGTTTCTTGATTCTGAATCCCTCTTCTTCTTCTTAAAGATCCAGAGGAATCATTATTATTGATGATACAAAGTCGCGAGATTATAACATAGTAACTAATCAAAAGGCAAGCACTCCCGAAAACGCCAATGATTGTGATCACAAGAGGCGAGAGGGCCGCACCGCCCGAATCATCGTCAGAAAATCCGACAGGTGGTGGAGGAGAAGGTAGGACAAGGCTGTTACACCACTGAGGACAATATAAGTTGCAAATCTTTTGGGAACAATCTTGATTGCTGTTCATGTAAGGCACCCATGTTGTTGGACTATCCCCAGACCCCATAAATATTTGGAAATCTTGTAAGCAATAATAATACTTGTATAACAAGTATGTAGGCTAGGAGAATACCATGCAAATTAAGAAAAACAACATATATAGTGAAGATATATGGATTTTTAACTTCAAGAAGCCTTGAAATCCTGCAGTTATGTAGATAAATAATGTACAAGAATCAAATGAATATTGGAGAAATAGAAGTGAACTAGTGAAGTAAAGCATAGGGAAGATGAAAACTTGATCAAATGTGAGATTGATCAGTCTCATCCCTATCACCATTTAAAAAACAGAGAAAGCATATATTGGAATATAATTGGAAAAAAAAAAAAGAAAAAAGAAAGAGAGACTTGGTTGGAAAGTGGATTAAAGCAAAGAATGTGCTTTTGATGTGGGGATATATGGAGGTGACTTTTTCTCATCAAGTTAATTCTCTTCTCCTTTTGTTTGGTTACCTTTTCTTCTTGTTCTCTTGTAGTCTTGTCGTCACATTTTTTATTATTTTCATGCCAAATATTGTCTCTTGATTAAAGTTGGTGATTTGCAAGCTAGTGTTTTTAGGTGGGGTCTATCAAAGGTATAAAGCATTTTCTTACTTTCTGTTGTTCAATAGAATTTTGTTAAAGATACTGGACAACCATATCTGATAAGGTTACAATATATGAAAAGAAAGGTTGAATATTTTTTTCAAATTCAAACTTAATACTCCCCGTCCATTTTGGTTGTCCACAGTTGACTTTTAAAGTCTTTTTGTCTCGACTTTGACCGCAAATATTTTTGTTATATTCTATAACACTTGATATAAAATATATAAATAAATTTGATTTTAAACGAACTTTTCAATGATATAACTTTCATCAAGTATTATATAATACAAACAAAAATATTTATGGTCAAAGTTGAAGCAAAAAGACTTTGAAAGTCAACAGTGGACAACTAAAATGGGACGGAGGGGGTACTATTTGGTAACACAAAGTTGTGCATGGAAGCCTAAAGTTACTCATTCCCAATTTCATATTTGAGCATTTCTAATGAACTTTCAATATGTGGACGTACACTAGAAAATATACTCTAGCTCTATGTGATTTCGTATGTCCTTCTAAAAAGTTTCACTCTTGATTTTGATAATGTTATTAGCCAAACTGATGGCTATACTCATCTAATTTTGGAGAATGCTACTTCTTCTTAAGAATTGATAGTTTGATGTAAACTCGCAACTAATCTAATTAAAATCCATATGCATTGGCGTACATTTTGATACATAGTGTATAGATTAATTATACATTTAATTAAAAAACCTCCAAAAATCTAATAGCCTGGTTAGAAAACTTAAGGAATCTAGTTTTGGAGAATTAGGAATTATTGTTTGAACTAAAAATGGGGACGTGTAGGCCGACCACCCCATATGATACCGTTTGACAAATCTGTGTTTGATAAATAAAAACGGAACATCTATTCAATATCTCAAAAAAGCATAATCTTTCATATAGGGAATTAAAATCTTCTAGCTAGGCTTTACAGAATGAGAGATCCATCGAGGAAATGACATGATAATTTTGCATTTCATACACGCCTTACTCGTTAAAGTAATCGACACTTTCGTAATTATAATTATAAAAATTTTATATTGTATGATAGTTCAGATAAAACTAAAGCTCAAGGTAATATATGTTTAATGAGTTGAATTAGTTGAAAAAGAAAGGAGGGGGCATAAAGGAGGATGAGAATATATATATAAGTGCGGCATACTTATGAGAGGCTAATGTTTAATATTATAAAAGGTTAAATATACTAAGCGAGTAGATCTATCAAGATAATGATGTTATTGTGTGGTTCCAACATATCATGTGCCAACAAAGCAGAAATATCACTTTCAAAACAAAAATTTAGAATATGTTCAATAAACTTATGGATAGATCGATATTTGATATAATTGTATTCATTCCTAAGAATTGGGTTTTAGAAAGAAAAAAATGGTGAAGATTGTTGTGTTTTGAAAGGAACGTAGGAAACAAGGAGTCAAAAGAAAAAGCGAATGTGATAGGAGTTGACCTGGTCAATATAGTCGCATTTTATGGTCGACATTATGAGTGAGGTGAATGGATTATAGGTTTTTTCAAAAAATAAGATTGTTTGGTGAGCCTTACTACTTATGTTATCAACCACCTTGAATTTTTCGCTTTAGATTTACAATTAGTTATACATATATGAAGGCTTCAGACGGCCGTTTAAGAGTGTTATGAAAACTCCTAAAACGGAAGAGATTTCTGTATCCTTGAAATCATGCAACACGCCATATTTAGGCTCGTTGGACTTGTTAAGCTCGAATAGCTTGTTTGACTCGAAGATAACAAATCGAGCTATCCATAATTTAAGTTGGCTCCTGAAGGTACGTACCTTAGCTCCCCAATGGCATATGAAGGTTAAGTTGAGTGAAGGCATTCTCCTAGGTGGTTCAAGCTGGACTCTTTAACTAATTGAGTCATACGAGTACAAGCTTCAGTTAAAGTTACTAGTTCCTTGCTCATCTCATAAAAAAACCGTTAAATTCTAACTAAACCAAAAACAAAGAATCAATAATCTGAAAAAGACCAAAAGCAAAAGATAGTAATTTTTGGTTAGGTTCATATACTAATTTTTGGTTAGGTTCATATACTTAATGTCAATTCTCCCCGAGTCAAATTAGATTTAGTTACTGCAAGATAAATAGGCCACGTAACAATGAACTTACTTCCATTCTGCTAGGTCACCCATTCGTTGTCTAGTAAGCAGAATATTTTTTGAACATCACGTGGATGCCAAGTTTAAGTTGATACGTAATCGTCCACAATGCAGTTTGACAAACCACCGTTCTGTTAAAAAAAATCAACCCCACAATAATCTCCACCTCTTAAATATTTGTTATTATCCATGTCTTGCCGTTTGACAATGTAGAATCTGATCGTGGATACACATACTGTACTAGATACAGGAGGGAAGGCCCCTACTATATTTTGTGCCAAGTTATATTTTGGGTAACTTAATATATAGTTTTGAACCGATTGCAAAGTGGTGCAAGTGAGCGAAGATTCTACAAAGACAACCTAAAAAAACAGAATGTTACTAATTCCTTATAAACACTTGATCAATCTGGTTAATCTCCTGTAAGCTCAATAACCCTTCTAAATTTTGAACAATGACATCAAGAAGATATGTATAGATACAGTCACTTGAAGAACATGTTGAAGAAAAACACATTTTTCATACCTTCTTTCATTTGTTGAGTGACAAAATCGTTATAATTATTTTCTGCTGCCAGTTTGTAGTCTACTACATAAACATAGTGTGACAAGCTATGATTCAGCATCATGATGTTCCTCTGAATGGTTTTTGTTTTCCTCATTAACATCAGATTTATCGGTAGATTTTTCACTAAACTTTAAACTAATCGGCCTCCCAAGCAATTCCTGCAGAAAAGAGAGATCCATTAAATCATCAATACCGTTACAACTCAACTACATTTTTATTATAAAACCAATGTGTTACCTTCTCGTTCAAGGCCAATAATGCAGCATCTGCTTCTTCTTTTGAGGCAAATGAGATGAACCCATAGCCGGCAGAGCTTCCTGAAGGGCTAAAAACAACCCTGGTAGAAACAGGATTGAAATCCGCAAAGAACTGTTTAAGATTGGTAGTCCTTACTTTCCATGCAAGATTTGACACAAACAACTTATGCCGCGTCTCGTTCCAACGCAGTGAAGTTGGAGAACGAGGAGTGGGTTTCTTGAATTTCTTTGCATATTCAACCTTTAAAATCCTACCTGAAAGTTCCTGCAACTTATAGAAAAACAGACTATGGTATAACCCTTTTATATCAGTTTCTTGATCATTCTCTTGAACCTTAACTGTGGGGTATAATGTTTGCTCTGTAACGCGAGAGCCAAGAGCCAGCAAGAATAGATGGATCTTTTTGCGGTTTACATTGTTATAAAATAATCATTCACAAATCAAGTATTTGACAAATTTTATAGTTTGACTTTTGAAGTCAATCAGAGAACATTGCAGAATGTGATTTCTGATTTAGATTGGTCGCCTTACTACCCACAATCGATGCACACTGATTAGAATTTAGTAACAACAAGTGCTATAGATTTAATGACAACTACACATGATGTGATTTAGAAAGAATAAGTGGAAAGTTATCACAAAACCAAAAATTTTGGTTATGTGGTTTGGGATTTTTATCTAGGAAATGTCGAGAAAGCAAATATTGAAGAAGAATTAACAAGATAGGTTATTGTTGTGATCTGTAACTGAAGGGAACGATACTGCCAAAAACTTTAGAAAAGCATTGTATAGCCACGAACAAGAGATCGATTATGAAGGGAGGTGAAAGTGTTTTCTTTGGGCAAAAGGGTTTTACCATGGTAAGATTAGGTATGAAAGTGTTGGGCACCACCAAAAGCACAACTATTAGCATGGCAAACTAATAGATACGCTATCGATGAGAAGTGTCCTAGCCAAAAGAAACATAATACAAGTGAACCAACTATCTGGTATTTTATTATTCACTAAAAAGGAAAATTGAGTCAACGTCATCTAGAACTCGACAACCATCTTATTGGGTGTTAACACATCATATCCATGAAATTGTAGACCTTTCTTTTTATATGAACTATCTGCTATTTTGTGGAATTACCACATATAGTTTGTTGTCCCAATATCATATTAAATTTTTCTATATACCAAAAATCAACAAAAAAAAACTTCATGGAATAAGTGATAACACAGCCTAAAGACTACCTACTAAGCATAATAAAACAAAATAACATTGAACTATATTTATCTTAAAGTATAAAACAAATATAGATAAATACTAGTCATATGCCCGTGTGATGCGGAGGTGACAGGTGGCAGTGGCAGTGGCAGCGGTAGCGGTGTTGTTATAAACGTAAAAGTCATTGATGTAAAAAGGGTAGTGTAGTTATTTAAGAGTTTAAAAGATAGGAAAAGATATCTTTTATTCACTGCCACCACCGCCTCCGTCACTACACCGTCATTAAGGGTATTATGGGTATTCCAAGTAGATATTATAGGTATTTCAGTGGGGATCTTTAAAATAGTGAATAAAAAAGGAGGGGCATTTTAAGTTTATTGACAACTTAGTCGAAACAAATGGAGGGAACTAAATGCTTTATAATGTAGTATAGATATAGGGGAAAAAATGGGAAAAAAAAACTTACATGAGAATTGAATCTATTGACTACATCCAAAGCCTCTTCACCAGAAGACATTGTAACAAATGCAAATCCTCTCTTCCCATCCTCCCTCTTAATTATCTATCACCAAATAGAAAAAATGTTACACACTTATAATAACCGCCTCCTAGGTGAACTAGTGGATAATATCTTTGGGATTTTTACGGGAGGTATTAGGGTTGCAGTCGAACCCCACTAGGTACAATCTTGAGGGTGGTCGTGGAAACACCACATGATACAATTGGACCAATATTACATGACACCTAATCATTAAAAGTAATAAGTTGGACAATATTACATGGCACGAAAATCAAAAAATAAAATAAAAAATTGATCTTAGGTTTCCAGAAATATTCACATAAATCGCTCAACTTTTCCTGTATATAGTAAAGTCATTGTAAGTTAAACCGTGTACAGATTGACATTACCAATACTAGTTGGTCATTTTAATACCATTGGTGTCCTAATTACAAGCTTTGGCGAAACTAAAAGTAGTGCTTTACCCATTTGCTCACTTGTGTCTTAGTCTTACCACTAAAAATCGGAAAAGGCTCCTCTTGCACTATGGATGGTGTCAAGGTTTAATCCAAGGGAAAGTTGAAATACTAATGACACTTCCTGTTGTTCAAGGGTTAATGGTCGGGCCCATAAATCCCACAAAACAGATAAATACACCGACAAAATTGTTTATTTCTATAATTTAATTTTAAAGTTAGCGACTTATTTCTTTAGAGGTTACTCTTTTCTTTTCTTTTTTTCGACGATTTCCAAAAAATAAGAATATAAAAATAAATGTATTAGATGAATTAGACCTCAACATCTGCAACCGTCCCACATTCACCGAAGAAGTTCTTAACATCAGAAACAGTGAAAGACCACGGAAGACCAACTACAAAAAGCTTCCTTTTGTTATCTTCTTTCTGGGTTTCATCTTCTTCATCTTGTTCTTGTTCTGCTACTTTTCGGATTGTTGATAATGAGCATAAATTTAACTTTCTTGAAATTGGGGCAAAAGGGGTTTTCAAGAAAACTTTGGGGGTTAAAGTGGGAACTTTAACTGAAAGTTTTGATTTTGTGAAAAAATGTAATTTGGGAGTTGGAGAAGATGATGAGATATGGAAGTATGAAATTGAGAGGTTGAGTGATTCAAGTGCAGACATTCTTGTTTAACACTGGATAAAGGAAATAAACAAATAATCTTCTTGCATCGGCGTGTTATCATTAAAATTGTACTGGATTTGATATGGGCTATGGCCCAAATGGCGTTACGTGGGCTTGTTAGTGTAACACTTAAAAACACAAGCCCATTTGCTTCTAAAATCTCTAAAGTTATTTATACTTTCCTTTTTATATGAGGTATGATATGGTAATTGATTCCATCCATACAAAAACCTACTTTTCAAACACAATTATAGTATTTTCTTCATTTTTCAAAAGTGAAAAGTAAAGTGATTAGAAATTGTGCCAAAAACTCAAAAGAACCACTTTTAAAGACACATTCTAAATCTTTCTTTACTAGCTAGCTTTCATACATTCAAGGTAAGGAACAAAAACAAACCATTTGTGTTCTAAACCCTCTTAATTAGTAGCTTTCCACTTTTACATCACAAACATGGCAATGAGCAACAATGTAATCGGAGGCATCAACTTCATAGCCATGTTGCTTTCCATCCCAGTCATTGGAGCCGGGATCTGGCTAGCAACGGAGACCGACAACTCTTGTATCCAAATCCTACAATGGCCGGTCATAATCTTAGGGGTCTTGATCTTGGTTGTAGCCATAACCGGCTTCATTGGAGGGTTTTGGCGGATCTCGTGGCTCCTCGTGTTCTATCTCATTGCCATGCTTGTGCTTATCATCTTGCTTGCGTGTTTGGTGATATTTGTGTATATGGTAACCGCTAGAGGTTCAGGTCATCCTGAACCTAGCCGGTCGTTCTTGGAATACAAGTTGGATGATTACTCGGGCTTCCTAAAACGAAGAGTTAGAAGCCATTATAAATGGGATAGGATAAGAAGTTGTTTGACTTCTACTAGTGTTTGTTCTGAATTAAACCAAACCTATCGCATGGCTCAAGATTTCTTCGATTCACACATTTCTCCGTTACAGGTACATTACAGCCACATATTCACTTTTCTTTTATATATAGCAATATATATCAAAATGATAATACTGTTTTTGACATTCTTAATAACTTCTTTTTCTAATTAATGATGTATCATAAATATATATACAGTCTGGATGTTGTAAGCCTCCAACACAATGTGGGTATACATTTGTGAACCCGACATATTGGATAAGTCCGATAAATAATGCGGCGGATATGGACTGTCTCAACTGGAGCAACGACCAAACAAGCCTTTGCTATGCATGTGATTCGTGTAAGGCCGGGTTGCTTGAGAATTTGAAGAAGGAATGGAGGAGAGCCAACATAATATTGATCATAACCCTTGTGGCTTTGATCTGTGTCTATTTGATCGGTTGTTGTGCTTTTAGGAATGCAAAGACCGAAGATCTCTTTCGTAAATACAAGCAAGGTTACACGTGATGATCCATCGATTGATCGAAGGCAACAAGTTTGGCGTAAGGTGTAACTTTGTTGATCGAAGAGGTTTGAAATTTAGTTATACCGAACTTGAGGACGAAGAGATATATCTAGATGCACGTAGTGTAGCTAGTACTCTTAAGCAATATTATGATCATTGTATAATTAATTAGTACTCGGTAGCAACTAATTAATTAAGGTTTGGATTCAATTGAGATGAGCTTGCATGTGTCAATGAGATTGATTGTTGTCTTTCCCCTAACAAGAATTTCATATAGATTTGTAAAGTTCATTTACAAAAAACGATTCAAGTAGAAAAAAAAATGACTAATTAAAAAGGATGTACATAAAATTGGTTTTTAACATATGATTAATTAATGACTGACTACCTTTACGTTATAAATTTTTCGACGATTGATCTAAAATTCTTCTTGTTGGTAGCAACTAGCAATACACTACTTCTGAAGATGCATAACTAGCTAAGTAATACGAGTATATGTTGACCAATATATGTGCTGTTCTTAAAAATAAAATAAAAAATTGATATATTTTTTAGAAGTAGAGTTTATGCTTTCCAAGGAATGTTTGAAAATATAATTTACATTCTTTATAGATAAATGGAACATTTTTTGTTCTAACTTTATTTTTGAAAAATGAACTATAGTGGTTTCAATTTTCTTAATTATTATAAAGTTATAGCTAAGGTTTATTTAGATCTAAAACACACAAAGTAGTTTTAAAATTATGGGTGACACATCGAGTTATGCGATTGAATTGAGAGTTAAAGAAAGGAATAAAAAGCGGAAACAAGAAAGCATAAAGTAACGTGAATTGAGGAGAGCACCGAAAGTAAAACTAGCATAATTGTAATTGTGAACCTGAATATATGTGAGCATGAATGTAACACTCTGTATTAGTGTATTTCTTTGTTTCGGTTTTTCGGTTTGATTATTTCTATGAATTAAATTTTTAATTATAAATCTCATATACACACAAAGTCACAAACTAATTTAGCTTGTTATAAATTTCTGGCTTGTTAATTATAAATTTCTAGCTTGTTATAAATTTTCGGCTCTATCATCCATAGGTTTTGGGCTTGACTCTCGGCCGGAGTAACAAACTTGTGGCTTTTTTTTTTTAATTTCCTGCAATTACATCCTACTCGAATTGTGCTCAGGGTCTGATAGACTCTAAGGATCGATGTTAAAAGAAAAATAATTCTGGCTCTATCGACTATTGGTGTATCTTGCTTAAATATTGAACCATCTAATTTAGTACTGATGTAGCTTGATAACTATAAGCTATGAACAAACCCCCATTTTTACATTATTAATATAAAAATAAAACATAAAAGTTATTTCTAAAACTGATTAAAATACTCCCACATCTCTTTATAAATGTGAGATAAAAAATTCTTTTTTAATTATGACTATCGGTTAAAGCGTGATATAATGTTGTATACATGAACTAATGTGACACACGATCACATTATTTGTAACTGAATGTATGATTTGTTGTTATAATGAATTCATCGGGGTAGCTTTTTACCAAATAAAATGCCAGTTAAAAATTATATTTTGTTATGTATTAATTGTAGTAATTTATATGATTTTGATTAGCATAATCTTCAGAAATAACTGTTCTTCTTGTTAGTCAAACTTCTCTAACTTACAAACTTTCGGCCAATTTGAATTCTGAAAAAACAAAAATAGATCACCAATAAAAGGCCCACCTGTAATAGGCCCCTTAGCTCATTTATATGCTATACTAAATTATATATATGACAAAAAAAAAGGGCCCCTTAGCTCACTAAATTTTTGTAATATGACAACAACAAAAAAAAGGCCCGCCCTAAATTATATGTTGTTTCATTCAGGTGGCACTATGGTAGTGTGGGCGTGTGGCACTCAACAGAAAGCCCATTCTAGTTTATATGATTGTTATGCTTCTACCGAATACCGATTCTGACATAGTTACATTCGGAAATCGGAATACATGAATAAGGTGAAAAGGTGTTATTGATTGAAGGAGTGTTCTTCGAGGTGTATTGGGTGATGTAGCGCTAATGTGACAATGGAGATGTGGTGAATAAGAGATCATTGTTAAGAGAAGTATTACCTGAAATAATTACTGGTGCACTGATGTGCTTTTTTATGTGTGACGTTACACCATAAACTTATTATTAATATATGTTCTATACAAATTTTTAAAACTTGTATATGGTTAGTACTTGGTGACTTGTTGACCAGTTCAACGAATTACATAAGTGTATAAATTTTAAAATTTTATAAGATACTTAGATACACATGTCAACTAAAAAATTTATGATGCAAACTTGTACAAATAGAAAATTACGTTGATACACAAGTAATTAAATTATAATTAATTGGCAAGTTATTGGGTATTCTTTCTCTACGTATACTTTTCTTTACTATTTTTTTTAATGTTTTTAAATTTTCAGTATGAGGTAGCTAGTATACAAAAACCAACTACAAAACTTAATTAAAAAATCACACAAATTTGTCACTTCAAAGAGTCGAACCAAAGTTCTGTGGGTAAACCAAGAAAACTCACAGTTTTAAGGCATTTGCAGTTGATCCGTGTCTCATTGGCACTATTTTTTTCATTTTTTGTTAATATGTACTTTGCAGTTACTACCATAAGTGTTATTAGTTGCTATGTTATATAGTTTAACATTGTTGATATTATACTTTGATGATAATATGATGGATTGATTGATGTTGGCTTATTGCCGAGCAAATTATAGTGATGGAGCTATGTGGTGGTCAAAGATGACCATGACAATCCCACCACGATGTTTATAAACTGTTTTCATATATTAATTTGTTTAGTTTTAAAGGTAATTTTGGCAAATCAAACCGGTATATTTTAATTTTGTAGTTTTATATTACGTTTATTAGTATCATAAAAACTGTTCGACGACCCCGAATGAAAATCATGACTCCCTTAAGAATAACATATCAATAAAGACAAGAAATGTGATTTTTAATTTTTATATTTTCATTACAAAAGAATGATCCAACTAGGATGAAAACAAATAATGTACACAAACTGGCTAATGAATCTGAAGCCAAAGTTTACTACTCAACCATCATCCCATTAGAAGTGGAATGGGGTATTGGATTTGCATCTAACCCACTGATTATTTTTTTTTTATTCTATTATTACTACTGCTATATTATTCTTATTGCTTTTTTAGTGGGAGGCTATAAATAGTGATTTAAACTTAGTCACTTGTAATTTTTCCTATAAGTTAGACAAATATTCTTTATTACGAGTAGTAATCAGTATATTACAAATAGTAGTTGTCACAAACAAAGATTAGATAATTAGAATATGATTTCACAGGATCAAAAATGTTAAAGCTAAGGAGTTTGTATTAGGTTAATTAATTAATAATGTGTTGCTTTTTTATAGTTCTTATCTCCTTAAACACATGGGTACCCACAGGTAAGTGGAAATTGAAAAGATATGGATGCCCATCGAAGTGATGTGTTTTAGACCAATCTAGAAGTTGATACCAAAATCATACACCGATTGGTTCCTATGCAAGTCCAAACCCGGCCCCTGTGAAAGAGACAACAATTATAATTTAGAGTAAGTTACAATTTTGGTCCTTGTCGTGTGTCAAAAGTTACCGTTTTCATCCCTAGGTTTCATAAATTACTATTTTAGTCCAAATAAGTTTGCACCGTCAACAAGTTTGGTCCAAATTCAAAACGGACGTTAACTTACCCATCACATGACTTGCACGTGATGGGTATTTTAGTCTTTTTGTCTCACAAGGACCAAAACTGTAATTAACTCAATAAGCCATCCCTTACCCTTCCCTTCCCTGTCGCTATACTGTATACATACACATTTCCAGATCAAAATTCATCATCAACAACAAAAATAAATACAAATTCATCATCAACAATAAAATAAATACAAACCAATAAATAAACAAAAGAAAAAATTACATTTTTGTCCCTCAAGTTGGCAAGATTCACAGTTATTGCCCTTAAGTGAATTAATTACAAAAAAACCCCGGAAGTTGGTCAAATTTTTCACTTTTCACTCCGCAACTAAACGTCGTTTATTTGGTCCGTTAAGTAAGGGGCAAATTCGATATTTCACCATCTTCTTCTTCTTCATCTTCTCCTTCTTTTTCTCCTTCTTTTAAGAGATAAACCCAATCATGAACCATTTCCCCGGATCTAATTTCCTCTTCAATCACTTAACAAAAAAAAAACACATATTTACATGATATTTCTCGATCACAATCCATATATTTATCATTTTAGTTAAAAAAGTCTGTATCATTCATCCATCACAAATTGCTTTTTCTCAAACATAATCACAATCCAATCCATACATTTTGAACCCTAAACACAACCACACACACCTCTGCTTCCTGTACGAATCTATCACCAGATTCCGACCAGCTAGCCGCTGCCATCAATCATGAAACACCTTCTGCCGCCATCTTTCCCATTTGTTTAATGCTAAAATAGATAAATACAATATAATTAAAATTCTAAAGCAAATGGTGTTCTAAAACAAATTAATCTTCTAGACCTGGAAGATGTGGCTAGATCTGAAAGTGGTGGTGGTCACGGAGGAGGCCGTCCACACATAGAGATGGTCGTCAGAAGAAGCGGCGTTGTCATGCCCTACCCATCGCTGCTGCCATTGCTATATGTATGTGACTAATCTGAAATTGTGGGGTTTTTTTTTCTTCTTCTTGTTGGTCACGAACAACAAGTTTTCTAAACATGCCATCACTTTATTGGGTTTTTATTACACAATGGGTTACACACAGTAGGTGTGTGCGTGTTTGAGAACAGATAAGAAAGCAAGAGAGCTTTGGATCTTTAGTAATGTGAGGTGATTTTATTGTTTCTCTCACTTAATTGTTACCATTACTTTCTTTGTTCCTTTACTGCTTTCTTTTTCCCTTTTCTTACTTTTTGGATGTGAGCAACACCATCAGTAACAAATTGAAGTTTAAAGGGTGTTTTTTTAGGTATAAAAGTGTATGACATTTTAGCATAGACGATTTCTTATGGAAAAAATTAATGACTTTAGTTTGAGTGCACGACATTTTTCATATGGATAATTTTTTATTTTACAAAAAGGAGAATAAGAAGGAGAAGATGAAGAAGAAGATGGTGAAATGACGAATTTGCCCCTTACTTAACGGACCAAATACAAGGATTCAAGACGAACCCGTCCTACTCTTCCGCTGCTGCTGCTTCTTTCTGCCCCGCAGCGAAAAAGGCTGCTTTCTCCTCGCCATCTAGTATTGCCGTGTGAGATGCTCTAAAAAATATGCATGTATATATACTAGTATCTACTGAGAATTGCATGCATGGCTGACTGCTATTTTTGTCGCGACATTCGAACCCGGTATTGGGAAAACCAGGTTCGCAGGCAATAGTCACATCAAGTCAATCAAGCTGCATGTTTACTGTTCTTCTGAAAAGTAGTGTACGTCGTTCGAGACTGGTCTTGCTAGTACCGGTTTCAAATTGCTTTTTTTGAACCCGGTTTTGCGAATATCGGGTTCGGGCCAAAATATTGAAACCGGTACTCCCAGTACCGGATTAACTGGTTTCACAAAAAAAAATTGCAAAAACTTGTTTGACAAAACACCTTAAAAAACGTCCATTTCAAAAAAAAATTCGGCCAATCATATCACAGGAAAATAATAGTTATCGAATTACTCTTAATTATTTCATACAAGTATATTAATCAACTTTGACAAAAAAGAAAAAATCAGCATCTACCCACACAATGGGAAATTAAATAACAACTTTTTAATGGAAAATATATTGGTCTAATACAAATTTATGTCGTTAAATATATTTTCATGCAAAGATAATTAACGAAATCCTCTGTAGCACAAATCCTTAATCAACTAGCATGATTTCGGCTCCTCTTAAATGGGAGTCCTAGGTTCAAGTCCTGTTTAGAATTATTTTGTTTCATTTTTTTAACAAGTTCTGTACATACAATCCGCCCAAACTCTCCAAATTAAGCAAACCCTTCACTTTTGTAATGTCAGTTTGCTAATCAGTAGGAATGCCATCAGTTGTGTTGGTGACGTACTTACGTGTGCTAAGAAAGGATCCGGTTGCAGAAAATTTTTCTCCAACGGCATCATCACATACAGCCCAAACATAGGTAACAAACAAACCCGAAAGGTAAAGTGAACAAGATATGTGCTATGTATGGCAACTGTAACATTGAAACGCACTCAGCAGTCACATTGTGACCGCTACCAGCCTGTTCTTTCACTGTTCGTACGTTCTCGATTAAATCGATATGGGAGAGGATTGTGGAATCCTAATTTGGGATGATCAATAACATGCCTAAATATAGTTTAAAATATATACTATTTAGTTATGTTTTTCGGACTACATATGAATACGCCCTACTTTTCAGTTCGGAGTAAAAGTTGCATACTGCATTACAAAGCATTTGTTGAATATGGTAACCAAAAACAGAGTCTGCTATAAACATCCTGCAAAATTTAAATAGAATAGAAACTAGCCAATCACTTAAATGGAATATTATGACCGGATTCTTCTGATTTTAATCCAAACCAATTCGTGTAATCTGAACAATAAATATGATATCTGAATTATAATCCCGAATCCGATTAACTCAGTCCGTTTAATGTAAATCACATTTGAATCGGATGGATTATTTGGATTCGGATATAAGAGACACCTCTAGACGTCTAGACCAGTTTTAGACAACCCGTAATCCAGTGAGAAAGTACCCCTTTTATTCCATCCCAAAAACAAGAAAATTACAATCAATGGAATCAAAATCTTAGTTGAAATATTACTTCATTGACAATCAATAAAATTAAAGAGTCAAAAAATCTTTTAGAGTACAATGGTTTTGAGGACAACGGCAACACAAAAACGAGTTTTATTTCGTTGAAGGATGAAAATTGAAGTAAAATTAGTTTATAACCGTGTCACTTATGTTTTAAAATAATTTGGTTGCGAAAATAAAAAACAATGTAGCATAGTTGATAAACAAATCAAACTAAGAAGAAAAATATGTTTACTTGTTTCTACTTTCCGCTCCTCTTCAGTGGGAGCCCATGTTCGAGTCTTGACAGCGGTTCTTTTCTTTTTCTATTATTATAAAATTTTCTTTTTCACAATCTTGGCTGAGCAAATGATTTACATTTTCATATTTTTTTCAATCTGAAAAATTAACTGATCATTTGTTTCATGGCAGCACAAAGCATGACATTGTGTTGAACAATATTATAAAAAATTGTACATAGATTTAGATGTCAAATATACGATTAACAACATTATCTCTCTATATTTATAAAAGAATTTTACAACATATTTTTACATTATAATGTTATTTTTTTTTATATGTGTGTTGTTTTTTCTTGGGAAACACATTATTTTCTTATTCTTACTCCATCTAAAATTAAAAACAACTTTTCTAATGGGCTAATTACTTAAAAAGTCCCTCAACTTGTCACTGAAACCTTTTCTGAGGCTCGAACAAAAAAAAGTTCTATTCGGGGGAAAGAAACCGGCTAAAACATCTTTTGTGGGGCTCTGACCTGCTTTTGCTTATGTGGATTTTAATTAGCCGGTTATATCCTAAATTATTCCACCTGGCAGCCATGTAGATATAGTGAACAATTTATGTTAATTATAAAATAATGTCTGGGTGTTTGTTCCCTTCTTCTTCAGATATCAGGATTCACTTTTCACGCCACCACATAACAATTAACCCAATGAACATCAACATCAACATCAAACATATACACACAAGAAACTCACATATCTGCCATTCATCAACATATGGCAATCAAAAAACTCAACTATAAAAATCTGCCATTCATATACACATACGCATAGATCTATACACACACATACATAGATCTATACATATTTCTATTCATATACACATACATATACATATGTAGAAATAATCATCGCCGGAAATGAAGCTGAACCAAAACTCACATATCTATATATCTATTTGTGTTTAATTGATGCAAATGTTGTTAATCGCTCATTAATTAAGCTGCCTGCGGCGGATGTTTCTTGTTGGTGGCTGCCCCCTTCTTGCTTCTTGTTGTTGGGGATCTAAGTCCGATCACCCCTGCCAAAAATGGAGACAACCCGACGGTGTAGATGGCCGGAAAAAGCAAAAAGGTAGTTTTTTGACCGGAATTTACTTGGCCGGAAATCGGTAGAACCTCTTAATTGGTCGAATAAACAAGCAAAACCCTAAATTTAATATGCACCCCCGTCAACAACAAACGTCGTCCACCACCGGCGTGTTCCTCAGTCACCGGAATCTCATCGGTTCATTTTTCTGATTCTTTTTCTCACACTTAATCACTCAATGAATCCATTTTTTTCTTGTTTTGTATATATGTGTGTATTGGGGTTTGATCTGATGGTGGTTTGGCTGGATCTGTTGTGTTGTATACATAGATATCGATATATGTTTTGTATATATGATGATAATGATGGCCAGATGGTTTTTACAGAGTAACTAATTAGCCCATATATCTATGATGGTGGAATATCTATGTGGAAATGAGACAATGAATAAATGATGTGTAATATCCATGTAATCAAGAAATAAGTTTAAAAAAAAAAAATGAGTTTTAAAAATATTTTTAACTGGCTACTTGTATGGAACCCCATAAAAGATGTTTTAGCCGGTTTCTTTCCCCCGAATAGAACTTATTTTTGTTTCTTTCCCCCGAATAGAACTTTTTTTTGTTTGAGCCTCAGAAAAGGTTTCAGTGACAAGTTGAGGGACTTTTCAAGTAATTAGCCCTTTTCTAATCTTTGTTTCTTAAGAGAAATATCAATGATGGTTTAGAGTTGCCATACGACTTGAGAGAAAAGTTGTTTGCTGAAAAGTTATTTTTGGGAGATGGGTTGGGTTGCATTTTAAAAACTATTTTTCTAATAATATTTAAGGCTTTTCAAAGTTATAAAGCAGAAGTAAATATACAACTAGGCTTGAGTCGGCCCGCCCTGCTTCAATCGACCCATTCAACGTGTATTGCTATTACCCAACCGGACATGGCGCAACATGTAGTAGATGTTTACCCATTCAAATACAAACCCATCTTGACCCATTGTCCAACTTGCCAAGTCCACTTAATGACCTTGCAACAACTTTTCGGTTCTATAGTTGCCACGAGTTGGTCAAGTAAACGAGACAAACACACCCACTCAGATTCTGTATGTACAATCTACTCTAACTCTCCAAAGCAAAATGGCTTCACTTTAGTGTTGTCAGTTTGATTAGTAAGAATGCCATCAATTGTATCGGTGACGTTTCATAAGAAAAGAAAGAAAAAGCTCAAGTATAATCCTTCTTCAACGACATTAAGAAAAGGCTGTGAATAAACATTTGGATATAATCCTTCTGCAACGACATCATTACATACAGCTCAAGTAAAGAGAACAAACTGGAAAGGAAAGTGAATAAATTTGCAAAATGGGCAGGTTTTATACATTACTTGGCAACCTCCCCTGCTCTTGTTACTTACATATTTGAATAACCTTAACTGTTTACCTACCCTTATTCCAACCTAGACCGCCAAAACATTCATATGCACTCCACTCGATGTCTCGCTGTCCCATTTGTGACAACAACATTGAGACCGCTACGAGCCTGTTCTTGATAAAAAGTTAAATATTTGGGAGACGATGGTGGAATTTGGCTAATCCTATTTTGGGCTCAACAAATGACCTTTTCTCTTGGCACGGTACTCCCTCAATCAATCCTTCGAGTATGAAGAAGTTTGACATAGTTATCCATACTGCAACTAGCTTGGGTCATTTGGAAGAATCACAACGTACTGGGTTTGCTTTGAAAACATAAAGCTAAATATACCACTTTGTATCATTTAACCTATTTGACCCGTTTCCTTTTAAGCTATACTTTCATTTAACCATTTGACCCGTTAGATACAAGATTTACACTAATCTTACATGTGATATGGATAACCAGTTAAATTGCCCGTAGCTGGAGAACTCGGATTAATGTAGTCAGATGATCAGGATGCAGAGCGACTAAAGGGAAACCAGAGTGGATTAGTATCTCCAGATTTTTAAAACCCTACATTATAACCTATTGAAATCCGGTGTTTTCATCTTGTTCACGGAAGGAAGTAACCTCTTAAAAATTACCTGTAAATTTCATATGATCATAATCCTAAAACAAGTAGAGAGAGGGTTTCAGGAGCTAGGGTGTGGGTCATGTCGAATTTTGCTATTAGTATCTCGAAAACAAAAAAATAAGTGCTTCAACTTCAGGAACCAAATTAAAGAGCTAGTGTCAAAACTCAAAACCGTTATCAAGGTAATTTACATTCCATACGTGCTTTCAAGTGGCCGGTTTGAATCTGTAGAGTCCTATATCCCTGAAATGAGCTTGAAGGAATCACTACGCTTTGCTGGTTATTGCAAAATCTGGAGACGATATACTTCAAAAAAACTTTAATTTCCTGATAACATGTTCTTTTAACTTTATATCGGCATGCCAAGATCAATGAGTCAAAATATTCGCTATTGAAGGATTTCGTGTTGGAACCACGTTAGTGTGACCGTCACTGATCATCTATCCTTCCTGATATGATAATTGACGATAACTGAAATCCCTATGTCTAGTAAATATTCGATGGACGTATTTACTCTTAAAGACGTATTATAGGGTTTCCCATTAGGTGATTGGACTTAAGAGGACTAATGAGGCACGAATTAAACACCAGAGGGACTAAATGTGAAAATACGCTCCTTATATAAATAGAGAGTAATTAACCTAATTTTAGGTTAATCAACACACATAATCACAGCCTCCCTCATATCTAATTTCGTTCTCCTTCCTCTGTTGAATTCATCAAAACCGAATTCATCATTCCATCCTAATTCAATCATCTTATTTTGGGAACCCGAATCAATGGCATCAATGTTTAATGCCCTCACAGGTTCCTCAGGATCAACCGGTACGTGTTTATTACGAATTGAATCATGTTATATTCCAACATGTGGTATCAGAGCCTCGTTACGAATTTATCCCATTGATTTGATCCGTTTTCGTACCCTAAATCGCGAACTAAAAAAATGCAGAAGTTTAAGTTCGTATGCTTCTTACGAACTTAAAGTTCGTTTGAACTCTAAATTCGTTTGAACTCTAAATTCGTTTGAACTCTAAATTCGTTTGAACTCTAAATTCGTTTGAACTCTAAGTTCGTAAGGCTTAACTGTGTACGAAACTTCTGCTCATCTTCGCACTTACTTCCTCACGAACTTACCTTATTTTCGTAAGCTATCTTCGTTGCCTATTTTCGTAAGCTATCTTCGTTGCTTATGTTCGTAAGCTATCTTCGTAAGTTACTTACGAAGATAGTTAACTACTTACGAAGTTACTTTTATTACGAAGTTAATTACTACTTACGAAGTTAATTACTACTTACGAAGTTAATTACTACTTACGAAGTTAATCCTTATTACGAACTTAACTATCTTCGTACCGTGCTTATTTTTCATGGATTACTGATTAACTTAGTTGATTATCAAGTTCGTGCTTATGTTTTACCTTAAAGTTTAAATGGAAAAAATGACCCTTATTTTCAGAAAATAATTTTTTCTGAGGCGTTTTTACCACAGCACTTTAAGGGAAATAAAAAATTTCCAAGCTCGACCCCAGCCAGGGGCTCTGCCCCTTGGACCCCGCCAGGGGCTGCCGCCCCTTGGACCCCGCTTTCCAGGGGCGCTGCCCCCGGACCCCCGTAATGTGTGGGGGCTTCGCACTAATGTACATGGTTTCATCATTTGCGCCCAAAGGTCAAATGTGATTCTCATGTTGCGCTCTTTTCTCTTTTGCATAATTAACACTTAGTATATTAATTCTGCCCAAAGGTGATTTAATATGTTTTGTGTAGCAAAGGGATTCTTTTCATGCCTAAAATACACGATTCTTAATTTTGTGCCCAAAGGTCAAAAGATAAGCGTTGTATTGCATGACCTAATGCTCATGTTTGCTTAGATCTTAGTTACTTCTGCCCAAAGGTGATGTAACATCTAAGTAGAGCCTTACTTTAGCTTATTGTTTTGGTGTTTACAATAGGCTTACTTATCACTAGCTTCATTACTATAATGGTCATAGTCTTATTACTCTAAGGAACAGTACTAATAGGCCTACTTATTTTAGTCATTACTTTAGTTCCATTACTCTAGAGACATTACTTAGGCTGCCTTAGATAACTTATCATCTCTCTATTACTATTGGGCCTACTTATTCTAGGCATTACTTTAGAAGAGATTACTTAGGCTGCCTTATATAACTTATCATCTCTCTATTATTATTGAGCCTACTTATTTTAGGCATTACTTTAGGAGAGATTACCTTGTCTGCATAACACGGCTGATAATGTCACTATTACTATTGGGCCTACTTATTTTAGGCATTACTATAATAATCTTCTATCGCTTATGCCCTAAATGTACATCCTTCTTATTTCCACAGTAGTTCCTAACCTTGGCCTTATGACGCTCAATGGTACGAACTATGCTTCATGGAAAAGTCACTTAGATCTGACTTTGGGAATGTATGACCTTGACTGCGCTATTCGTCATGATGAACCCGCTGCCCTTACTGCTGAATCCACTGCTGATCAGAAGGCGAACTTTGAAAAGTGGGAGAAGTCGAATCGCCTGTCGCTAATGTTAGTCAAGAATTCCATTGATCTGACTATTAGAGGAGCCATCCCTGACTCTGAAAAAGTCAAGGATTACCTCAAATCTGTTGAGGACCACTTCAAGGGATCATCTAAAGCGCATGCAAGTGGCTTGATGTTGCAGATGCTTACATTGAAGTATGAAGGAACTAGCGGTGTCCGTGAGCATATTATGAAGATGACGGACATGGCCAATAAGCTTAAGACTCTGGAGATGGAAGTCTCCGATAACTTTCTGGTGCACTTCATCATGACCTCCCTGCCTGCTCGTTTTGACACCTTCAAGGTTAACTACAATGCTTTGAAGGATAAATGGTCAATGAGTGAACTTATTGGGCACTGTGTTAATGAGGAGGAGCGTCTTAAGCTGGCTCAACCTGAAGCTGTTCACCTGACCACCACCGCTAACTCCAAGAAGAGGAAGGGAAACAACGGTAAACAAACTGCGAACAAAGTCCAAAAGACTAATCATGGTGCAGTTGCCTCTGGCTCTAATTCCTCGACTGGCAAACTTAAATGCAACTTCTGTCGTGACAAAGGACACCGTCAGAAGGATTGCCCTAAGTTCAAGGAGTGGCTAGCTAAGAAAGGTAACGTACTTTATGTAATATTTGATTCCTTTACTACTGATGTACCTGTTAATACATGGTGGGGTGACTCTGGTTCTATGGTTCATGTAACCAACTCATTACAGGGGTTCCTTACAATCCAGAAGCTACCAAAGGGCCAAAGAAAGCTTAGAGTTGGAAGTGGTGATCTCTTAAATGTCGAAGCCATTGGAACTTATGTTTTACATATGAGCACCGGAAAAGGCATTAGACTAATAGATACCTTATTTGTACCGAGAATTACTCGGAACCTTGTATCTATTTCTAGACTAGACCTTGAAGGTTATGTAACGATTCATGGTTTCGGCAAGATTGCCATAACTCGTAATAATGAATTGCTTGGTCGTGGTTTTTTGGATGGATTGCTGTATAAGTTAGAACTAGATCATAATTTCTCACATTCTTTGTTATCTCTTAATGTTGATGATATAACTAAAACAAAGACAAAATCACCTAAACGAGAGAATTCCTCCATGTTGTGGCATAAACGTCTTGGCCACATCTCACGAAATCGCATGACACGACTCGTAAAGGATGGAATCTTACCCTCTCTTGATTTTAGTGATTTTGAAACATGTATACAGTGCCTCAAAGGGAAGATGGCTAAAGGGAATAAGAAAGGAGCCACAAGAAGTTCCAACTTGTTGGAAATAATTCATACTGACATAAGTGGCCCTATCCCGCATCCATCACGGGACATACATCATTTATTACATTCATTGACGATTATTCTCGTTACATGCACCTGTATTTGATCAAAGAAAAATCTGAATCCTTACAAACTTTTGCTGATTTTAAAACTTTGGTTGAAAACCAACTTAATCGTAAAATAAAAGTTGTGAGATCAGATAGAGGAGGTGAGTATTATGGTAGACATACTGACATTGGTCAAGCTCCTGGTCCTTTCCATAATTTTTGTAAGGAACATGGCATTATTAACCAATACACCATGCCTGGTTCTCCTCAACAAAATGGTGTTGCTGAAAGGAGAAACCGAACCTTAATGGACATGGTGAGAAGTATGCTTGCCAACACTAACCTACCTACCTTTCTTTGGACTGAGGCCTTAAAAAACAGCCGTTCATATACTCAATAGGGTTCCATCAAAATCTGTCCCTAAAACTCCTCATGAGATCTGGACAGGTAAGAAACCGAGTCTAAAATATATGAAAGTATGGGGCTGCCCTGCCGAAGCAAAAGTCTATAACCCTAACTTAAAGAAACTGGATCCTAAAACGATTTCATGTTCCTTTATCGGTTATCCTGATAACTCAAAAGGTTATCGGTTTTACTGTCCTTCCCATACTACTACCATCGTTGACACGCAGCATGCGACGTTTCTCGAGAACTCAGAGATCAGTGAGAGCACAACAAATCCTAACTTCGATTTGCATGAAGTACAAGAAGCAGGGGGGAACCACTCGTCGATTCCTCCGATAATTCCTCTTGTACACGATGCTGCTCCTGATGTCACTGATCCAAATCCTCCTAATCAAAACCATGAAGAACCTCAAAACCAAGAAGCACCTCATGTTGCCGAGCCTCACGTTGCTCAACCCCAAAATCAACTCAGGAGATCATCAACGGAACGCAGGGCCACTAATTTTGATGATTTCATAACTTATCTGACTGAAGTTGAGGACATTGGAAAGCTTGTTGATCCCACCTCTTATCGAGAAGCCATTAATAGTGATCAGGCCACTCAATGGAATGAGGCTATGATTGAGGAGCTAAATTCCATGCAGCATAATGACGTTTGGGAATTGGTTGAACTTCCTGAAGGATCCACAACTGTCGGTTGTAAATGGGTCTTCAAAACCAAATTAGACCCAAAAGGAAACGTCGAACGCTATAAGGCCAGATTGGTTGCGAAGGGCTATACTCAAAAGGCTGGAATTGATTATCAAGAGACCTTTTCTCCTGTCTCTCGTAAAGATTCCCTAAGGATTGTTATGGCACTTGTAGCTCACTTTGATCTTGAGTTACATCAGATGGATGTCAAAACTACTTTCTTAAATGGAGACTTGCATGAAGACGTATACATGCGGCAACCTGAAGGATTCATTCCTAAAGGTAAAGAGCATATGGTCTGCAAGTTGAAGAAGTCCATATATGGGTTGAAGCAAGCCTCACGGCAATGGTACCTTAAGTTTGATGAAGTCATGAAAGAACAAGACTTCTTAAAGAATCAAGTGGATCAATGCACCTATCTCAAGATCAGTGGGAGTAACTTTATAATCCTTGTTTTGTATGTGGATGACATTCTGCTTGCAAGTAACAACTTGGATATGCTGCATGAGTCGAAGCGAATGTTTTCGCAGAATTTTGACATGAAAGATCTCGGTGATGCCTCTTATGTCATAGGTATCGAAATACACCGGGATAGGCGTAATGGTGTTCTGGGTCTTTCTCAAAGGGCCTACATTGACCGCATCTTAGAACGCTATAAAATGCAATCATGCGCACCCACTGTAGCTCCAGTAGTTAAAGGAGACGTGTTTGGTACTTTCCAAAGTCCAAGCACTGAAGTTGAGAAGGAGCAAATGAGGATGATACCTTACTCGTCTGTAGTTAGGAGCATTATGTACGCTCAGGTCTGTACTCGACCAGATATCGCTTATATCGCCGGTATGCTTGGGCGTTACTTATCTAACCCAGGATTAGCACACTGGAAAGCGGCTAAAAGGTTCTACGATATCTGCAAGGGACCAAAGACTACAAACTAACGTATAGAAGAAGTGACAATCTAGAAGTAGTAGGTTACTCTGATTCCGACTTTGCTAAAAGCAAGGAAGATAAGAAATCTACTTCTGGGTATATTTTTATGTTAGCTGGCGGACCTATCTCTTGGCGGAGTCATAAGCAGAAACTGACTGCAACGTCCACCATGATGGCTGAATATATTGCTGTTTACAATGCCACTTGTCATGGGATGTTGATAAGGAACCTGGTCGGTGGACTCAAAATCGTCAACTCTATTTCTAGACCATTGAAGCTTTACTGTGATAACTCAGCTGCCGTAACTTTCTCGAACAGTAACAGTTCGACTGGCGCTGGTCTGTATCTCGATACAAAGTATCTGTTTGTACGCGAACGAGTTGAGGAAATGTTCTTTGTATTGAGTACATAAGTACAAATGATATGCTAGCGGATCCAATGACCAAAGGTCTTCCTCCTAATGTCTTCGTAGGACACGTATCGAAGATGGGGCTTACTAAGGACTTAATTTAATAGCATATTGTACTTTTACTGGTCATTATTATTATTATTATTATGTTAATGAAAATTTTCCTCCTTATTCAGATTTTGTTTGTCTATTAGTTACACTTTGAGCTCATAATAGTGTAAAGACGTTATATAACAAAATTTGTCTTAGTCAATTGATCATTGCTTATTAGTTTTAAATTTGAGTCATAGTTTGACTAGTGGGGGTCCTGAGTTGATGTTCTTCTCTACGACTGTACTTATTGGCTATGATTTCGGTTTAAAACAAAATGAGTATTATCCCGGCCGGACTTATTAAATGCTCATAGATAAATGATCGCTTGGTCAAGTGGGAGAATGTTGGAACCACGTTAGTGTGACCGTCACTGATCATCTATCCTTCCTGATATGATAATTGACGATAACTGAAATCCCTATGTCTAGTAAATATTCGATGGACGTATTTACTCTTAAAGACGTATTATAGGGTTTCCCATTAGGTGATTGGACTTAAGAGGACTAATGAGGCACGAATTAAACACCAGAGGGACTAAATGTGAAAATACGCTCCTTATATAAATAGAGAGTAATTAACCTAATTTTAGGTTAATCAACACACATAATCACAGCCTCCCTCATATCTAATTTCGTTCTCCTTCCTCTGTTGAATTCATCAAAACCGAATTCATCATTCCATCCTAATTCAATCATCTTATTTTGGGAACCCGAATCAATGGCATCAATGTTTAATGCCCTCACAGGTTCATCAGGATCAACCGGTACGTGTTTATTACGAATTGAATCATGTTATATTCCAACATTTCGACCTGCTTGTATTCGATCCCGAGTGTCACAAGGGAGGGTTTATGGGCTTGCTCGTTCTGAGGTTGGAACTTAGGACAATAGGCAGGTATCGAATAACCAATTCCATTCACGTTGATAAAAGTTAAATTTTGCTAGAAATTTGAAATTATCTTTAGCATAGAAATCTGTTACTATTATATGTTTAAGTAAAATTGTATGTAAAGATACAAAAGATCCGCTGTAGCATAATGCATGGCATTTGATACAAGCATAGTTGAATCAATTGAATGCCTCCTCTAGCGGAATTAATATTTTTTTTTGTTGTCCAATTATTATTATACTCGTATATATAGTACAGTAAAATACGTAGTTGTTATCGAATTTATTACATTTGAGATTAATCAGAGAAGTTTTTAATGGAAAAGATATTGGTCTAATACAAATTTACATAAACATCCATGTCATTATTATAATCAAGCAATATTCTAAATTTTTACAAACTACTGTACTACGTAATAAGAAGGGATTTTCTAACTTATGCCCTAAGGGCACACCTAAAATGCATTAATTATATGAATCTTCTTATTGAAACTAACAATTTATATTAATTTTATTAATCTTTTTCTTTCTACCATATCTACCCTTATATTATTCCCTCCTAATTTTTTCCCTCTACTAATTAAATATCTAAAATTCCCTCTAAAATTATCCCAATTCACTGATAATTTGCCGCCACTTAAAAAATCCATCCATATGTAAAGTCGACCATCCTTATATGTAATTTTTTATTTACATAGTAACTAAATACTTTTTAACTCCATCCTTATATGTAATTTTTTATTTTTATTACAGATGAGTGGGCATATTTTTTTTGATCTAAATGAGCTTCCTGTTGAAGAAGATGCTATTGGAGAACAAAGTCTAAACAATAATACAATTTTTGAAGAACCATTTGTTGGTCAATGTTTTCTAAGTGAAGAAGAGGCTCTTGTCTTTTATCAAAGTTATGCGAAAAAGAATGGGTTTTCTGTTCGAAAAGGGAGGTTCGTGAACAAGAAAGGAGAAAGGAAAAGACGTGATTTTTTTTGTCATCGAGAAGGAAAAGCCGAGCCTAAGAAAGACTACACCAAAAAAACAAGAAACAGAGGCTATGTAAGATGTGAATGCAAGGCCCACATACGTATAACATTGAGAAGAATTAACGAAATTTTTCCGGAAGAATGGCAAGTCACTAAGTTTGTTGCGGAGCACAATCATGTTTTGTTGTCTACTCAAGAGGTTCGATTTCTTCCATCTTACCGTAATATTACATTAGAAGATGAGAAACGTATACTTTTATTAAAAGAGGCAGGTTTGTCCGTTAGACAAATTATGCGGGTGATGGAGCTTGAAAGGAATGTGAGACATGGTGAGCTTTCTTTTCTTAATAAGGATGTCTATAATCTTTTTACCAAAAATTTTAGACTACAATCACAAAATGATGCGAGAGAGCTTTTGGAGTATTGTAAAAATGCTAAAACTGAAAACCTTAACTTCCAATATGCATTTACACTAGATAGTGAGAATAGGCTAGAGCATATTTTTTGGTGTCATGCTCACTGTTTTGAATTGTACCAAAAGTATGGAGATGTGGTGGTATTTGATACTACATATAAGGTGAATTCATATGACATGCCATTCGGCATATTTGTTGGTATGGACAATCATGGAAGAACCATATTGTTTGGGTGTGCACTTCTACGTAACGAGAAACTAAACACATTCGAATGGCTCTTTAAGGTAACTATATTCTTGTTTGAATTTTAATACTTGTTGGTATTATATCTTGACTTTCAATTTCTTATACTTGCTTTCTTTTTTTCCCCAGAATTTTACTAAATTGATGAAAAAATCACCGAAAACAATATTGACCGATCAAGATCCTTGGATGAAACAAGCAATTGAAACGGAGATGCCTTATACTAAACACGCGTTTTGCATATGGCATATCACTACTAAGTTTAGTAGTTGGTTTACTTCAGTGTTAAGAAGTGAGTATTTAAATTGGTGCACCGAGTTTTACAACTTATACAAATTAGACTCGGTTGAAGAATTTGAGCAACAATGGCCATTAGTAATTGACAAATACAATCTCAAGGAGAATAAGCATGTCACGGCACTGTATCAAATTAAAACATTTTGGGTTCCAAGTTATCTTCATCGCTTTTTCTTTGGTGGCATGACGACTACCGGAAGATCGGAGAGTATAAACTCGTTTATAAAGATGTTTATATCTTCTCGTACATGTTTAAGCGAGTTTATTAGACAAGTAAGTGTTAGTATATCTTCTCGTACATGTTCACTAAAGTTTAGTTCAAATCTAATTTAATTAATCTTTTTCTCATAATTTTATAGGTTAATCTTGCCATTGAAAATGTTGGGCAGAAGCAAATGCATGATAGTATGGTGGCAAAGTATCAAGAGTTGCATTTGAGATCATTGTCACCGTTGGAAAAACAAGGTTACCAAGTTTTGACTCCATATGCATTTAAAAAGTTTCAAGATCAATTTTCTCAAGCGATGCAATATTCTGCTTCCAAAGAAAATGACACAAGTTTTATCGTCAAACATTACAAAGCAGCTCGATGGCATAAGGTGGTTTGGGATGGTAAGATGGCTGAATGCACTTGCAAAAACTTTGAATTTGTTGGGATACTTTGTCGTCATGTTTTGAGTGTTCTTCTCCATACGGGTTGCTTTGAAATTCCTTCTACTTATTGGTTATCACGGTGGAGTCGAGAAGAGGTTCAACTTGATGAAGTCTCTCATCTACAGCAACAAAGAACTTTGGATGTTTCATCATCTTTTGCAGAAAATACTGATCCCATAACTAATGCAATTGAGTTGGTTCAATGCCCTGTTATCTCGAAAACAAAGGGCCGACCTAAGCAAAAACGGATGAAAGGTGGAAAGGAATTAGCGATACAAGTAAAACGTTGTAGACTTTGTAAGTCTTCTACTCACAACTTCAGCAAGTGTCCGGAACGACATGTTTCTAATGATGCTAATAATGGTCAACCAGTGGCTAAAAGAGGAAAAGTCGATATGCAGAGTGAACTGAATTGTAATCCCATTCTTCATTTTAAATGTTGAAAATGCTTTTTTTTGTTATGCATAATCCCATTTTCCTAACTTGGTGTACTTTTGTTATCAAAAAGCCGATGTCAATTTACATATGGATGGATTTTTTAAGTGGCGGCAAATTATCAGTGAATTGGGATAATTTTAGAGGGAATTTTAGATATTTAATTAGTAGAGGGAAAAAATTAGGAGGGAATAACATAAGGGTAGATATGGTAGAAAGAAAAAGATTAATAAAATTAATATAAATTGTTAGTTTCAATAAGAAGATTCATATAATTAATGCATTTTAGGTGTGCCCTTAGGGCATAAGTTAGAAAATCCCATAAAGAAAAACAAGGGATAATTAATCCAACCGCACCACGCCATTGGCGTAGCCGCGTAGGTTTCCCAGCAACCTAGCTTTTATAATGTGTTAAATAGTTAAATACAAATTCATGCAAACAAAATAAACAAATTCCGTTGTAGCACAAATACTCAAATCACTTCTTATGATTTCGGCTCCCCCATAAGAGGAGTTCCAGGTTCAAGTCCTGGCAGTGGATAAATAATTCTTTTTGGACTATTTATTATTATTATTTTTAAATCAGCTTCTGTACATACAATCCGCTCAAACTCTTCAAATTAAACAAACTGGGCTTCACCTTGAATTGCCGGTTTGATCATTACAAATGCCATCTGTTGTATGGGTGACCCGGCTTTATCACATACAGCTCAAATATAGATAACATACAAACCTGATAGCTAAAGTGAATAAGATATATGTTATGTATAGGAACTGTAACATTGAAACGAACTCAGCAGTCACATTTGTAACAACATTGAGACCGCTAGCAGCCTGTTCATGCACTGTTTGTACGTTCTCGATTGAAACAATTTGGAGACGATGGTAGAATCCTAATTTGGGATGATCAATAGATGGCCTCCTTTCTTGGCACTGTTCAATTCCTAATTTGGGCTCAATCAGTCCTTGAATTATCAACAAGATTGACGCATATTGCAACTTAAGTTATTTGTAAGAATTACAACTGGGTTTGTTTTGAACACGTACATAAAGCCAAATATAGTACTTCGAATAGGATTGATTGGGTTGTTTGTAGTTGAAGCTATATATACATGTTAGATATAAGATCGAGCTAATGTCAAAACTATTTGAATCTGCAGCAGGATCCCCTGGAAAGTAGCGGCTGGTGACCACTGGGCTATTACCCAATGGTAGGGATAACCAATTCCATACACGTTGATAAAAGTTAAATTTTGCTACGAATTTAAGAATAGCTTGGGCGTAGAAATCTGTTACTAATATATGTTTAAATAAAATTGTATGCAAAGATATACATAAGATCCGCTATAGCATAATTAGTCATGCATGGATACAATCATAATTTGGATCAGTTGAATGTCTCCTCCAATTTAAGAGGTCGAGGTTCAAGTCCTAACAGCAGAATTATTCTTTTTGGTTTTATACAAAACTATCTTCTATACGATTATAATCAAGCAATATCCTAAATCTACAAAATACTATTAAATTAAAAAAGGGGGGATAAGTAATCGACTCGCCCCACACCACACCATCAGTTCATGTATCGGTGCCTGAGCTTTAGTTGATTGGTCATCAGGAAGTGGGATAGAGCCCTAGATGTGTATACATCACGGGTTCGAATCTTCCAAGCAGAAGTTTTTTTTCCAATTATTTGGGTTTCCTCCTGAAAAGTATTTGGAGATGATCACGCGCGTGCTGACACTGATTGCAAAAAGTGGTGCCGTGAATGATCCGAATTGCATTTCAAAAAAAAAAAAGTTTAATGTTAATAATTTGTTTCTTGAGTTAATTGCAGGATTCGTCCCTGTGGTTTACACACTTTCGTGGATTACATCCCCCCCTGAAATATTTAGTCAAATACACCCAAACTATCAAGATTAGTTGCGCTTTTCGTCCAAACTATCAAGATTAGTTGCGCTTTTCGTCCCTGTGGTTTACACACTTTCGTGGATTACATCCCTCCCTGAAATATGGAGAGGGACGTAAAGCGCAACTAATCTTGATAGTTTGGGTGTATTTGACTAAATATTTCAGGGGGGGATGTAATCCACGAAAGTGTGTAAACCACAGGGACGAATCCTGCAATTAACTCTTGTTTCTTTTATAAACTGGTCACTAAGTTTCAATACTACAGTATAATATAATTCTATTCTAGTACTCTTAAATTAAATTTAATGAATAATTCCTTTTATTGAGTGATAGAGCTAAGAACTAAATCAAACTAGTAATGTCAATTCCATTGGTGTAAATTAATGTTCAAAAAAAAGTTCCATTGGTGTCGGTTTTCCGCAACCTTGTTTTTATTATGTGTTAAATATAATTTCATGAAAGGTAAATCAACACCTGTAGCACAAATGCTCAATCAAAAGTATGATTTCGGCTCCTACTCGTTGGGAGTCCCAGGTTCAAGTCCTGGCAGCGGAAGAAAACCTTTTGTATGAAAAGTGTTTATTTTATGCAAATATAATTAAGTAGTTTATTACTGTATGAAATTAAGAAGTGTAGCAATTATGCGAGTGTTTTTAAAAAAAATAATAATAAAGTAATAATTTATGCTGATTGTTTTTCTTTTCCACAATTTGAAGTAAGTTTTTTCGGTTCTATAGTTGCCATGATCAAGTTGGTCGAGTAAACGAGACACACATAGTCGTAAACTGAAATGGCTGTGAATATACACTCAAAGTCATAAAAGCAAACTGGATGTCACTTCCGTACTGTCAATTTGATCGGTAAGAATGCCATCAGTTGTATCGGTGACGTGTACTAAGACAAGGCTGTGAATAACAACCGCTTGCAGAAAAAAAAATGTTAGTTATGGCAACTGTAACAATGAAATCTGGTTTCTTCATCCTATTCAAGGAAGGAAATAACATCTTCAAAATCACATGTTAATTTCATATGATCATTGCACAATCTTAAAAGAAGTAGAGGATTTCAGGAGGGTGGATGCCGACTTTAGTTATTATTCCTTCTACTGATATAGATATCAAACCGGAAAGGTAAAGTGAATAAGATATGTTAGGAATGGTTACCAAAATAATTAATCAATCCACAAGAATAAAAGTTGCAAAATGGGTCATTCGGAAGAATCACAACTGGGTTTGTTTTGAAAACATAAAATACCACTTCGTATAATATTTAACCTATCCTTGCTCACTTTCTGGGAGCAACCTGGGTTCGAATCTTGCCAGAGGCAGAATTGAATTTAAGTGGTTGACTTACCTTGACACTATCCTTGCTGGGGGTTATGTGGGTACCAATTCGGTACATGGGATCAAGCGGTTCCCATCAATCTACCGTTTTTTTATAGAATATTTAACCTATTTGACCCGTTTCCTTTTTAGCTATACTTTCGTCTAACAATTTGACCTTGTAATTAGATATAGATGTACGTTAAGCTGGATAACTCGGATTGATGCAGAGCTACTATTTAAAGGGAAACCAGAGTGGATTAGTATCTACAGATTTTAAAAACTCTACATGCTAGCGGTATAAGTGGCATCCGCAAAAAAAAAATGGTTTTTTTAGGCTATGCCTTGTGAAACAGTATCCATGACTACTGAAGTAGATTACACATATTAATTAGCTGTCGAAATATTGTTTTTTCATCTTGTTCAAGGAAGGAAGTAACCTCTTAAAGATTATCTGTCATATGATCATAATCTTCGCTATTAGTATGTGCTTTCAAGCGGGTTGAATCTGCAGAGCCCCACGGGTCCCTGTAATGACCGAGCTTGAATGTGTCAGGAATCACTACGCTTTGCTGATTGCAAAATCTGGAGACGGCATACTTAAAAAAAAAAACTTTCTCTAGTAAAATGTTCATTTAACTTTATATCGACATGCCAAAATCGATGAGTCAATATAATCTCTATTGAATAGTAACTACACGAGTACAGGGACCACAAATAAGTTCTGTAGGGAAATCCACCAACAAAATGTTAGTATTCATAACTATTATCACAAGTAATTACACGAGTACGCAGCGAAAAGAATCATATGCTATATAATAATTAACACGACTGAACTGGTAGAAGCATAATTAACCCAAGGTTAAATGGTACGTCTCCTCTTAACTGAGGAGGCCCAGGTTCGAGTCCTGCCGGCGGAATTATATTTTAAACTTTTATTTTTTCAAATCTTCTATACAAGCATAGCTGGCCAATTATATTACGTTAACATCATAGTTACTAAATTATTATTTCATATTGATATTAATCAGCTTTGACCAAAGATAAAAAAAAATCAGCTTACAGAACTTTTTTAATGGAAAATATATTGATCTTATACAAATTATCATTCTATTCTATACTATATATTAAAGTTGAACCCAATGAACACTATCATACATGCTGTGGTATTGTTTTGAATCCGCCTCATGACATCTTGTACCATTGTTCGGATTTTATTATGCCGCTTTTTTTTCTATGTTCTTTTCTTGATTTTAACGTGTCTCTATTTTAAACTTCATATATGAAAGATCAAACTAAAAAAAAAGATATTGTATATTTAAAATTTTAAAGTTTAGATTTTAAACTTTAAATGACTTGTATAAAATTTCAAAAAAATCATTAAGAAAAATGGGTTTGTGAGCCGAGCTAATGACGTAGGAGTCCAGCCAAAATCCAACCTGTGAATATCAGGTTGGCAGGTTGATAGGTTGCCGGATTGACGGGTTAGGGGTACACGATGCATAATCTAGGTTTTGTTTAAGTCATCTCAAATTAAGTCGAGTATTTTCAACCCTAATTTACGAATATAGAAGATTTATAAATAAACTTTAGAACTTATTCCATTTGACGCAAGTTTAATCAATTAACTTATCGTATCAAATAAATTCATAGGGGAATGGACTCGTGGAGCTAAAAAGTATGGATAAGCATGACTACCAAGGACTGTCTTCTTGTTGTATCTCCACCAAAACGAATTGTTTGGTTTGGATTCTATTATTAAATTTTTTAAATTTTTTAATGCTTCAAATTTTCTATTCAAGATTGATTGGGGAAAAAATCAAACCATGAAGATTTATTGATTAAGAAAAAAGGTGGAGATGGAAAAATACTGAATGAATTGGAGATGGAAAAAAAGGTGGAGATGGAAAAATACTGAATGTGAATTGGAGATGGAAAAAATCTTACCATGAAAGTGAACTTGTGAAACACATTTTAGAAAATAACTGCAAGAAAGGGGTTTTATACAGTAGACTGGTAGATGGTAATAATCTTTATTTTTATCTTTATCTTTATATATACTAAAAGATAATTGAGATAATAGCTTATTAACCAATCATAACTCTTAATTTTATCAAATTGGAATGCTGATGTCATTACTAATTTAATTATAAATTAAAAATCCTAATACACATTATCCAAATATATTAGTATATTAATATTTATATTAGTATTTGTAAATGTCACTAATTTACATTTTTTTATTTTCCATCAATAATTTATATTTTTAGCCTCACTAAATACTAATTTATAATTATTTACATTTTTTAGCCTCATTAAATACTAAATTTATAACTAATTTACATTTTTTAGCCTCACTAAATACTAAATTTATAACTATTACAATTTGTAGTTTCAACTTGAGAATTTTGTTTTAGAATTTCATCATTTAATTAATTAAAAAAAATTTCAACATATTAATTCTAATTCTTTTCTTTCATAAAATATTAAACTATATGTTAACTTATTGTAACATCCCAAACTTTTCGAGTTTGACCATTTGACTATTTCGTTAGTTAACGTTAGGTTCGTCAAGTTTATGTGCCTTAATTGGTTTTTGTGTGATTAATGTGCTATATGTGTAAGGTTTTAATGCCTTAATGATTCATGTGTTAATGTATTTAAGATGATTAAATGTGTTTAAAGTGTTAGTAAGTATTCCCGTTAGGTCGTTTGAGCCATAAACGTAAAGAAGTAAAGTCGAGGGGCCTAAGTGTGTGCTAAGGAAAGTTGTTCCAGAAGGTTAAGGGGTCATTAGGGTTAATCAAAACACAATTTCAGTTCTCATTCTTCCCTTTCCAAGCCCTAGGCCGCCTCCTCCCTTCCCTTGATCAATTCTTGCGTGTTACGATCGTTTCTTGGTGATTTGAAGAGGCTTTGATCCATAGTTTGCATCCTTTGTGTAATCTCTAGGTATTTGAGGTATTATTACATTGATTTCATGTCCCTTCAATCCCTTGATTCGTTTCATAACTGATCTAGGTCTTTAGAGGGTTGATTGGAGTCATAATCGTGTGTTTTAATCGATTCGGTAACCTAAAACGTTTGTTATTGTGATGCAAATCAAGTAGGGATTAATCAATGATTTCATTGCATCATTATGGTCTTAAAATGATGAATTTTGAGGCATAAAAGTCGTTCATAAGGTTTGGGATCGTTTGGGTTGTGTTTGGTTAAGTTTTGGAGGTTAAACAATGAGGTTTGTGCAGATTCGGGGTCAGTTGCGACGCAATACCTAAGTTGCGACGCAACTAGAATACAGTGACTTAAGTTGCGACGCAATTTGTCCATTGCGACGCAATAACGACAGAATTTTTAAATGGCCATAACTTTTGATCCGTAACTCCGTTTTTGACAAATGGTAATGCTTTCAAAAGTTGATTATGATGTCAAGTTTCCTGAAAGGTTAATTTAGTGAGTGAATGCTGAGTTTCGTCGAGTTATGTAAGCTCTAAAGTATTAAACTAACCTCCGATGCATCAAGCATTGTCGTGGGTCATATTTATAGGTATTTAGACATGATTCATGACCATAAGTAAGTGGGTATTTGTTTAGCTCATCTATTGGTCGTTTAATGATTATAGGTAGTCGGGAATACTTGCAAAGCTCGGTAACTTACGTTATCACTTGTTGTGCTCTTCAGCGAGGTAAGATAACATCTTTTGTCACCTGATGGTACAACAAAACCCGTTTTCATAAGTTAAACCTTCCAAATGTTTATGATGCTTAAAAGTAAGTTAAAGGGTGCTTATGGGAGGTTGTTACGGGATATGTGGCTTATCATTTTTTTGGTGTAATGGGATACCCCTATGAATTATATTTCACAACACTGAAATGTTTAGGTACAAGTGGATTGACAGAATGTCAACCAATTCATATATATGACAGGCCATATATATGTTAACAAGCTAGAAAGCAAAACAATTTAAACAATGGAAAAACCTACACACTAGTAGTAACAAACATAACTAATGTGTTGTATCTAGAAAAGACTGAAGGATGATTTGCAGCGCCTATCTGAGATTTACCACTAAATGGCGTGGAACCTTCCATTCTTCCAACAAACAATCGACTGCAGGCGTATGCTTGAACCGAATGGTAACCAATTTAAATCTGACCGTGGTTGCAATGAGCTCAACAATCTGGTCAGGAGGTCAAGCATGGTTAGAAAATAACCGATTGTTCCTCTCTTGCCATATGAAGTAAGCTGTGGCTGCCACCAGTAATCTTCCAATTATATTCTTTGCTGATCTTGAATTAGACTTCACAATAAGCCATTGGAGTATGTCAACCCATGAATCAGTCATATCAGGAACTTTTGCCATAGCTTTAATCCGCTTCCATACCTGTGAAGAATAATTACATTCAAAAAACAAATGTGAGTGGGAATCCGGTCCTTGTTTGCACAAGGAACAACAAAGAAGCTGGTAATTTGTGTTGCCGCTCGACCGACTCCATTGCATCATTTTGTCGGGTTTTGAGTTTCTCTCGTGTAATCAGCCATACCAAAAACGCATGTCTAGGGATACTATGCGAATTCCATATAACTTTTTCCCAAGTAACCTCGTTGCCCCTCATCCTAATCGAGTTCCAAACCACTCTAGAGGAAAACACATTCTCCCTTCCATCCAAATCCTTCCAAACAATAGTATCCATCTGATTTGCATGTAAATTGATAGGTGGAAGGTTAATTAAAACAGGAAAAAGATCTAGCCAAGCAGTTGGCCATTTCCACTCACCATTCTGAATTACATCAGCAACATTTGAGTTCAAAGAGAGGCCGGCTTGTGCAATCTGCCTAGGAGATATGTGGCTTATCATTTATGATGTATGATATGCATTTGCAGGTTGCAAAGGTAAGATGTAAGTTTTTATGAAATGAAATGTTGGCATGATATTGTTATACGATTATGAAATGCAAATGTTTTCAAATATGTGTTATCTTACTTAGCTAATTTATTAGCTAACACTTGTTCTTTTGAAAATGTTGTGCCTTCAGGATAAGCAAGCTTGAGCTAGGAAAGGATTAGCTCGGTGAGATGGGTAGAAGTAATAAAGAAGATTAGCAAAGACTTTTGAATGCTTAGACTTCCCATTAGCCTTATGTTTTGGCTATCTCATTTACGTTTAAAGACTTGTAATAATGTGGCATTTATGTTGGTGCCAAGACTTGGATTTACTTTTATTATTTTGATGATGCTTATTAGTAACACCATTTATAAAGGTACCATCTGTTACGGATGGGGCAGATTTTAAAGTGATCTTTTCCGCTACATTTTAAACGCCGTTTTGGCAAAGTTTTTGAAAATCCAGGTTTTTAAATGACGGGTGTTACATGGTGGTATCAGAGAAATGGTTTAAGTGAACCAAAAACCGACCAAAGCCATAGGATTTTGGACTTAAACCGTATGAGAAATGATAGGCTTAAGTAGTGATGCTTTAGCTTTATGAAGAAATGATGTTAGGACGGGTTGGGATGAGTGAGAGTGTAGGTTAAGGCTTATGTTATGTTTTATGCTTAATGTATGTTCATGTTAATTAGCCTTATTCCTCAATTTCTCGCTTCCTCCGTCGATAAATGTCCTTGTTGCTACGATAGACGATTTCCTAAGGTAATGTGCAAATTTCCCGGTCAGAATTGGACAAACTGGTACAATCGAATTGTGTGCAACGTATTGCCAATGAAATTGATCCACTACGCCTTACTATGCGATTTATGCTAAGAGTTGCGATTGGAAGTGAAGTGTTTTGAGAGATAAATTTGCTAAATTGGTCCAATGTTAGAGACAAGGACCATAAAGGAAAAGAAGTTAGAGATGTCATGTATGTGATGGAAGTTGTAGTGGTTCAAGTTGAGAAGTGTTTGTAAATGTTGATGAAACAAAGTTCGTGTTCGAAAGGAAGAACACGGAAGTTCAAGATGGGAGAAGGGGTTCAAGGTTGATAGAATGTTGAAGGGTCGATGTTTTGGTTGCAAGCTGGCTCATATTAGTCCATGTTTAGATAAGACCCGTAGATGTGATACTTGTGGTGGTACGGGTCATGCTACTTCAGAATGCAAGGACAAGCCAAAGTGTTACAGGTGTCACCAAGGTGGTCATTTCATCAAGGATTGCCCGCAAGGAAAAGATGATGTAAAGAAGATATCAAAGACTTTTGAATGCTTAGACTTCCCATTAGCCTTATGTTTTGGCTATCTCATTTACGTTTAAAGACTTGTAATAATGTGGCATTTATGTTGGTGCCAAGACTTGGATTTACTTTTATTATTTTGATGATGCTTATTAGTAACACCATTTATAAAGGTACCATCTGTTACGGATGGGGCAGATTTTAAAGTGATCTTTTCCGCTACATTTTAAACGCCGTTTTGGCAAAGTTTTTGAAAATCCAGGTTTTTAAATGACGGGTGTTACATGGTGGTATCAGAGAAATGGTTTAAGTGAACCAAAAACCGACCAAAGCCATAGGATTTTGGACTTAAACCGTATGAGAAATGATAGGCTTAAGTAGTGATGCTTTAGCTTTATGAAGAAATGATGTTAGGACGGGTTGGGATGAGTGAGAGTGTAGGTTAAGGCTTATGTTATGTTTTATGCTTAATGTATGTTCATGTTAATTAGCCTTATTCCTCAATTTCTCGCTTCCTCCGTCGATAAATGTCCTTGTTGCTACGATAGACGATTTCCTAAGGTAATGTGCAAATTTCCCGGTCAGAATTGGACAAACTGGTACAATCGAATTGTGTGCAACGTATTGCCAATGAAATTGATCCACTACGCCTTACTATGCGATTTATGCTAAGAGTTGCGATTGGAAGTGAAGTGTTTTGAGAGATAAATTTGCTAAATTGGTCCAATGTTAGAGACAAGGACCATAAAGGAAAAGAAGTTAGAGATGTCATGTATGTGATGGAAGTTGTAGTGGTTCAAGTTGAGAAGTGTTTGTAAATGTTGATGAAACAAAGTTCGTGTTCGAAAGGAAGAACACGGAAGTTCAAGATGGGAGAAGGGGTTCAAGGTTGATAGAATGTTGAAGGGTCGATGTTTTGGTTGCAAGCTGGCTCATATTAGTCCATGTTTAGATAAGACCCGTAGATGTGATACTTGTGGTGGTACGGGTCATGCTACTTCAGAATGCAAGGACAAGCCAAAGTGTTACAGGTGTCACCAAGGTGGTCATTTCATCAAGGATTGCCCGCAAGGAAAAGATGATGTAAAGAAGACGGCTGCTCCAAAGCCTAAGGTTCGAGATCTTCAGATGACAGTTGAAGCTGCCAAAGATAACGATGAGGTAGTAAGCGGTACTTTCCTTGTTAATTCAAAACCCGCTTCTGTTCTTTTTGATTCGGGTGCAAATAGGTCTTTTGTGTCTACTTTATTTGCCCCTAAGCTCGATAAAGTTACTACTCGCCTAGATTGTTCTATAGAAGTTGAAGTTGCTAACGGTACTATTAGTGACATTCAAGAGGGTTATGATGATTGTTCCATTGAGATAGAAGGTCGTTTCCTTCCCGGTTCAGTTATTGCCCACTACTCTTGCTGGATTTGATGTAGTGATTGGTATGGACTGGTTATCTCAACAAGATGCTAACATTTTGGGTTCCAAAAAGATGGTGCGTTTCTCTACTCCGGATGGTCATGTTGTTTCGGTTTATGGAGATAAGAAGAAAGGGAGTTTAAAGATCATTAACATGATGAAAGCTCTCAAATGTATACGACAGAATAAGAACCACTTCCTTGCTTATGTTATTGATGCACGAAAAGAAAAGTCTCCTATTTCAGATGTTGATGTGGTTTTTGATTTTTTTGATGTCTTTCCTGATGATCTTCCCGGTATTCCTCCCGACCGTGAGGTCACTTTTCAGATTGATCTTGTACCCGGTGCTACTCCTGTTGCAAAAGCACCATATCGTTTGGCTCCTTCAGAAATGAAAGAGCTTATGTCTCAGCTCCAAGAGCTACTTGACAAAGGTTTCATACGTCCAAGTTCCTCGCCTTGGGGAGCTCCTGTTCTCTTTGTCAAAAAGAAAGATGGTTCTATGTGTATGTGCATAGACTACCGTGAGCTTAATAAGCGAACGGTTAACAATAAGTATCCTCTCCCACTCATTGATGATCTCTTTGATCAGCTCCATGGTGCTTCTTACTTCTCAAAGATCGATTTGCGGTCCGGCTATCATCAATTAAAAGTCAAAAAGGAAGATGTGGTCAAGACAACTTTTCGTACACGTTATGGCCACTAGGAGTTTCTTTTCATGTCGTTTGGGTTGACAAATGCTCCTGCCGTTTTTATGGATTTAATGAATCGGGTATGTCTCCTATTCTTAGATCATTATGTGATTGTCTTCATTGACGATATTCCTATCTACTCTAAGTCTGAAGCTGAGCACCGTGAGCACTTAAGAGCCGTTCTTGAGGTTCTTAGGGAGAAGAAGCTTTATGCAAAGTTCTCCAAGTGTGAGTTCTGGCTTCGAGAAGTTCAATTTCTCGGGCATGTCATTTCTTCTGAAGGTATTAAAGTTGATCCCGCAAAGATTGAAGCTGTCTCTAAATGGGAGCACCCAAAGACACCCACAGAAATCAAGAGTTTTATTAGCTTAGCGGGCTATTATAGAAGGTTTATTCAAGATTTCTCCCGAATAGCTAAGCCTATGACTGAATTGACAAAGAAAGGGGTGAAGTTTGTGTGGACTGAAGCTCAAGAAAAGGCCTTTCAAACGTTAAAGACAAAGTTATGTGAAGCTCCTGTCCTAGCCTTACCCGAAGGTACCGATGATCTTGTTCTTTATAGTGAAGCTTCTATTTCAGGTTTGGGTTGTGTTCTAATGCAAAGGGACAAAGTTATTGCGTATGCTTCACGTCAGTTGAAGCCTCATGAAAAGAACTACCCGACTCATGATCTTGAGTTAGCTGCTGTGGTGTTTGCATTGAAGCTATGGAGGCATTACTTATATGGCACTAAGTGTACATTGTACACCGACCATAAAAGCTTGCAATATGTGTTTACACAAAAGGAAATGAATGTAAGACAACGGAGATGGATGGAACTTCTGAAAGATTATGATTGTGAAATCAAGTATCATCCCGGTAAAGCCAATGTTGTTGCGGATGCATTAAGTCGAAAAGTGCAGAATTCTTCTTGTAAGTTGATGAGTATGGTTGTCCAAGCTAAGTCTGGGTTACTTGAACGAATCAAGGAAGCCCAAGCTAAAGCTCTTTTGAAAGAAAATGTTGATAAAGGAAGTATCGGCAAGAAGAAGCGACTTGCTATGGAAATGAATAGCCGTGGATTTCAGACCTATAAAGGCCGGATTTGGGTACCATTGCTTGATGGTAACCGTGAGCTAATTCTTGAAGAAGCTCATAGGTAAAGGTATTCAATTCACCCCGGTGCTACAAAGATGTATGCAGATTTAAGGCCCATCTGTTGGTGGCCGAATATTAAAGGAGAAGTTGCTCACTTTGTTGAAAGATGTTTGACTTGTGCACGTGTAAAAGCTGATCACAAAAAGCCATATGGAATGTTGCACCAATTGGAGATTCCGGAATGGAAATGGGATCATATTACTATGGATTTTGTGACCAAGCTACCTAGGACACCAAATGGAAATGATATGGTATGGGTTATTGTGGATAGGTTGACGAAAAGTGCTCATTTCTTAGCGACACGTCAAGATGTACCATTGACCAAGATGGAGAATTGTACATAGATGAAATTGTTTCAAAGCATGGTGTTCCTTTGTCTATTGTCTCAGATCGAGACACGAGGTATGTATCTAGCTTTTGGAAAAGTATTCAACGAGAGTTAGGTACTAGAGTAAACCTGAGCACTGCTTATCATCCCCAAAATGATGGTCAAAGTGAAAGGACGATTCAAACCTTAGAAGATATGTTAAGAGCTTGTGTTTTAGAGTATGGTGGAGCATGGGATGATCATTTGAAATTGATTGAATTTGCTTATAATAACAGCTATCATGCAAGTATTGGAATGCCACCGTTTGAAATGCTTTACGGTAGGAGATGTAGGACTCCAAGTTGTTGGTTGGAGCCCGGTGAAAAGCAGTTTACGGGTCCTGAAATCATTGAGATCACAGCTGAAAAAGTTAACATTGCTAAAGAAGCACTTCGTGTAGCTAGAGAACGTCAGAAAACCTATGCCGATAAGAAAAGAAGACCGGTTGAGTTCAAAGTTGGGGATATGGTGATGCTGAAAGTTTCTCCATGGAAAGGAGTTATTCGTTTTGGGAAGAAAGGAAAGCTAAGCCCACGTTTCATTGGACCTTTCAAGATTTTGAAGCGTATCAAAGATCTAGCATATCAGTTGGAATTGCCTCCAGAATTGGATGGAATTCACAACACATTTCATGTTTCATATTTGAGGAAGTGCTTGGCTGAGGAGTCTAGTGTTATTCCAATTGAAGATGTGAGTATTGATCCAAAGAAAAGAATGGTTGATGAACCGGTAGCAATACTCGGGAGAAAGCAAAAGAAGCTTCACTGGAAGGTGATTGATCTCGTGATGATCAAATGGAAGCATAATCATGGTAAAAGTCTAACTTGGGAGACCGAATCCGTGATGAAGGAGAAGTATCCAGAGTTGTTCATTTCTGAAGAGATTCCGAGGACGGAATCCTTTTAAGGGGGAGGTAATTGTAACATCCCAAACTTTTCGAGTTTGACCATTTGACTATTTTGTTAGTTAACGTTAGGTTCGTCAAGTTTATGTGCCTTAATTGGTTTATGTGTGATTAATGTGCTATATGTGTAAGGTTTTAATGCCTTAATGATTCATGTGTTAATGTATTTAAGATGATTAAATGTGTTTAAAGTGTTAGTAAGTATTCCCGTTAGGTCGTCTGAGCCATAAACGTAAAGAAGTAAAGTCAAGGGGCCTAAGTGTGTGCTAAGGAACGTTGTTCCAGCAGGTTAAGGGGTCATTGGTGTTAATCAAAACACAATTTCAGTTCTCATTCTTCCCTTTCCAAGCCCTAGGCCGCCTCCTCCCTTCCCTTGATCAATTCTTGCGTGTTACGATCGTTTCTTGGTGATTTGAAGAGGCTTTGATCCATAGTTTGCATCCTTTGTGTAATCTCCAGGTATTTGAGGTATTATTACATTGATTTCATGTCCCTTCAATCCCTTGATTCATTTCATAACTGATCTAGGTCTTTAGAGGGTTGATTGGAGTCATAATCATGTGTTTTAATCGATTCGGTAACCTAAAACGTTTGTTATTGTGATGCAAATCAAGTAGGGATTAATCAATGATTTCATTCCATCATTATGGTCTTAAAATGATGAATTTTGAGGTACAAAAGTCGTTCATAAGGTTTGGGATCGTTTGGGTTGTGTTTGGTTAAGTTTTGGAGGTTAAACAATGAGGTTTGTGCAGATTCGGGGTCAGTTGCGACGCAATACCTAAGTTGCGACGCAACTAGAATACAGTGACTTAAGTTGCGACGCAATTTGTCCATTGCGACGCAATAGCGACAGAATTTTAAATGGCCATAACTTTTGAACCGTAACTCCGTTTTTGACAAATAAGCTATCCACGGAATCGTGAGAGAGTCTACTTTCTAATGGTAATGCTTTCAAAAAGATGATTATGATGTCAAGTTTCCTGAAAGGTTAATTTAATGAGTGAATGCCGAGTTCCGTCGAGTTATGTAAGCTCTAAAGTATTAAACTAACCTCTGATGCATCAAGCATTGTCGTGGGTCATATTTATAGGTATTTAGACATGATTCATGACCATAAGTAAGTGGGTATTTGTTTAGCTCATATATTGGTCGTTTAATGATTATAGGTAGTCGGGAATACTTGCAAAGCTCGGTAACTTACGTTATCACTTGTTGTGCTCTTCAGCGAGGTAAGATAACATCTTTTGTCACCTGATGGTACAACAAAACCCGTTTTCATAAGTTAAACCTTCCAAATGTTTATGATGCTTAAAAGTAAGTTAAAGGGTGCTTATGGGAGGTTGTTACGGGATATGTGGCTTATCATTTATGATGTATGATATGCATTTGCAGGTTGCAAAGGTAAGATGTAAGTTTTTATGAAATGAAATGTTGGCATGATATTGTTATACGATTATGAAATGATGATGTGCTTATGTTATATGTTGTATGCATGGCTTGAACACCTAGTCACTAGACTTATGATTAGGATTGCCATGTTCACGTGCACGTTAAGGGCCCTAAAGTAAAAGATGAATTATGTGATTAGTTTAGGTGAAAGTGTAGCCTAAGCTAATATGATTAAGAAGTCTCGAGCATATGTAAAGTCTTGTGTTAAGCTTAACCCGTGTTAGCTCTAAGGAGCTAGTGCGTACGTGGTCACGTGGTTTAGGAATCATGATACCTCCCGTGGCATAGTTACGTTTGAGTATTCCGGGTGGAGTAACTAACCACTATTGTATAAAGGCATTAACGGTTTATTCAGTTGGAAATGACTTTGTCAATTCCTTAACGACGCCGATGGACCACCCTATGGTTTACCCATCAAGTCGGGTGTGAGGACTCCATATATGGTCTAAGACCGCCTACACACAACCCCACATCCCTAAGATAAGTGGCTTATGTCACTTAGCCTATGTCTAGGCAAAGATACAAAGTAAAGAAAGAAAGAAAGAAAGAAAAGTTAGGCACAATTAGGAGTATGATGAATCCTAATGTGTTATGTTTATGTTGTGTAGGTGATATCTCTATTGTGATATGACATATGTTATGATGATTATGTGATATTAACAGATATGAAATGATTTTGTTAATACATTATGAAATGGCAAATGTTTTCAAATATGTGTTATCTTACTTAGCTAATTTATTAGCTAACACTTGTTCTTTTGAAAATGTTGTGCCTTCAGGATAAGCAAGCTTGAGCTAGGAAAGGATTAGCTCGGTGAGATGGGTAGAAGTAATAAAGAAGATTAGCAAAGACTTTTGAATGCTTAGACTTCCCATTAGCCTTATGTTTTGGCTATCTCATTTACGTTTAAAGACTTGTAATAATGTGGCATTTATGTTGGTGCCAAGACTTGGATTTACTTTTATTATTTTGATAATGCTTATTAGTAACACCATTTATAAAAGTACCATCTGTTACGGATGGGGCAGATTTTAAAGTGATATTTTCCGCTACATTCTAAACGCCGTTTGGAAAAGTTTTTGAAAATCCAGGTTTTTAAATGACGGGTGTTACACTTATATTTTTAATTAGTATATAAATCAGAAATCTATCCTATAACTAAAAGAGGAGGTTGAGGGTAAACTTGGCACCCCTTAAAGCTCTTTTTAGGCCTAAAACTTTCTTCTAATTACTTTAGAGCCTCTCTTTTTTTCTAGATTTTTTATTTTTATTTGCTTATTAAATAGATAATTATATTTAAAACTCTATCATAAATCTTTTTCTATCAAATTTTTTTAAATTTTAAAGATATATAATATCCTTAAAACTCTCCCAATAAATTACAGTATTATATATACAACCTAAATTTTTCATAATTATTCTCATTCGTATTATTCCTCTACTTCCTATCTTTAATAAACAAATCAAGTTCAGTAAATTTCTTAACAAAAAAAATTTTTTTTTTTAAATTTTAAAGATATATAATATCCTTAAAACTCTCCCAATAAATTACAGTATTATATATACAACCTAAATTTTTCATAATTATTCTCATTCGTATTATTCCTCTACTTCCTATCTTTAATAAACAAATCAAGTTCAGTAAATTTCTTAACAAAAAAAAATATACGTATTTTTTTTATATCACTTTAGAATATTTTTTACTTTTTATTTGCTTATTAAATAGATAATTATATTTAAAACTCTATCATAAATCTTTTTCTATCAAATTTTTTTAAATTTTAAAGATATATAATATCCTTAAAACTCTCCCAATAAATTACAGTATTATATATACAACCTAAATTTTTCATAATTATTCTCATTCGTATTATTCCTCTACTTCCTATCTTTAATAAACAAATCAAGTTCAGTAAATTTCTTAACAAAAAAAAATATACGTATTTTTTTTATATCACTTTAATTTTATTTTTGGTATTTTGTTAGTGTTTGTTTATTATTTGAGATTGAATTGTTATGTTATTGTTATATTTCATCTCTTTTAATTTAGTTTGTTGTCAACTGTAGCTTGATTATGGTTTCTTCTTCTACTACAAAAGGGTTTATACTTTTAAATTTGTTTGTTCATGTTTTGTTATTTATATTTTGACATTTACATTTAATATATATATTTTGAGACTATCCGTCCATCAGACGGGCCTGAAGACTAGTATCATATATTTAAAATTGATTCTACTATTTTTACAATTAAATTTACATATTTAACAAGTTATCTTATCTTGAAAACGTTATTAACAAACCGTGTATTTGACACGGGCATAAATCTAGTAGTAGATATATACGATAACCATTAGTTCATGTATCGGTGACGGCTTAAATCTAATACTAATGTTAATAATTCGTTTATGGGAAATGATTAATCCTCCTAACTAAATAGCTTAATAATCCTCCTAATCATGAGATGGTGACAAGTGGAAAAATCAGGGGGCAAGATTAGGAAAGAGAATTAGTGGATACCACATGTCACATTCTTATAGTTTTAGGAGGATTTTTAGGCTAATCTTTAGAATGATTTATCATTTTCCTTCGTTTATTTATAAACTGGTCACTAAGTTTCATTACTAAAATATAATTTTAATCTAGTACTCTTAAATTAAATTAAATGAATCATTCCTTTTATAAACGTTCAATCGTTTTAAGGCCAAATCTAATCGATCTGGCAAACCATTTGCTTCCAGCACTTCTATTGATAAGTCTAATCTTGAATGCTTTAAGTGTGGCAAGAAAGGACATTTCATGAAGGAATGCAGATCTAGTCAGCCTTCATCATCACAATCTGCCCCTAACCATTCTATTTTTCAGAAACCTGATGACAGCTATAAGGCTAAGTACAAGAAGCTGAAAGCCCAAATATCTCTCATGGCTCAAAACAACAAGCAATAATAGTTGTATGATTGCCAAGACTGAAAAATGGGAAGAATCTGATGAATCATCTGATGATCAGGAAGAAGTTAGGGACATGTGTTTCATGGCACGTGAAGATCAAGGTCATTTGGTCAAGTCTGATGTTGAATCTGGTCGTTGGGTGGATATAGTCATGAAAAAGGTTAGTGACTTTGGTTTTGAAAGTGATGAGGAACAAAAACTGGACCTTTTGGTTCTTTTAGAGGCTGACATTTCATTTGTTGAAACTGTGCGTTCAGAAAGCCTAAAAATGTTTGAAAATAATACTTCTGAACTGAACGCCAGTCAGGCTAGACTAAAAGAGCTGAAAGATGTTCATTTGGCTTTAAAAAGTTATCAGTTATGGTTGCCACTTTAGAGTTGGAAAAAGAAGAATTGAAAACCATCCTTGAAAAAGAACAGAAAATAATTAAATCTTGGATGAATGCACCAAACCAGATGCTGCAATTAAAAATACTTTTGCAAATCAAAGAACAACATATGAATCTGGTGATCTTCACATGACATCTATAATCACTGATTTAGATGCACTTCCAAAGGAAATGAAACCTGAAATTATTTTTCCTAAAGTTGGCAAACAGAAAACTGTGACTGATAAGGCCCAGGAACAATCTGAGGGTAAATCTGAAACAGCTCAGACAACTGTTTCAGAAAAGAAGGCTAAAACCAAAAAGCCATCCCCTCAGACTTCATCTAAGGTTCCAAAAGGCCAAAAGAAGAAGAAAAATATCTCCCCCACTGAGCCTTCTACCTCAGATTCAGGTAAGGCTCAGGTGTCTAATGAAGAATCAATTTTGTTAAGGTTAGAGAGTCAATTTCAGTTATTGGCCAGACAAGTGCAGAGTTGTAATGCACGTTTAAAGAATGTTGAAACCACTCCTCTTCAACCTAAACAAAATGCAAAACCTTTTTCCAAACAAATCAAGCAAAAATCTGAGAAGAAAAAGGTTGAGCCCCCCATCAAACCAACTGTTTTTGTGTCATCTGAGATTATGACTGAGATCCCCTTCGATCCTTCAGTTCCTTATGAACCAAAGAAATCTGAGACTGCTAAGGGAGAGTCTAGAGAACCCATCACCAGATGGGTTCCCAAAAAGAACTAATCTTTGTGTTTGTGCAGGGAGACCGAAAGAAGAATATATGGTATCTTGACAGCGCTGCTGGCAGAACCATGACTAGTTATCAAACCCTGCTGGAGGAATATAGGGTGCAAGAGGGGCCCTCAATAACATTTGGAAATGATGAAAATGGAAAAACTGAGGGATATGGTATTGTGAATAATGGACAAGTCAAATTCACACGTGTTGCATATGTGAACGGTTTGAAATATAACCTGATCAGTGTCAGTCAACTGTGTGATGATGGATTCAAGGTATTATTTGATATTTCACAAGGCGCCATATTCAACAGGGATGGAAAGGTAGTTTTGATTGCACCAAGAAAAGGAAACATTTATATCATCGATATGAATAGTTCACCCACTGAACAATGTTTCTACACAAAGGCAGATGAAGACACAAACTGGTTGTGGCACAAGAGATTATCCCATCTGAACTTCAAAAATATTAATAAGTTGTCAAGAAAACAACTTGTTGATAGGATACCCTCAATGTCTTTCAACAAGGACAAGTCATGTCCAGGTTGTGAAATGGGTAAGCAGAAAAGAGCTTCATTCAAGACAAAACAAAGTTTAGTATAACTAAACCTCTTCACATGCTTCACATGGAACTCTTTGGACCTGTGAATGTTCAGACTAGAGCGGGAAAGAAATATACCCTTGTTGTTGACGAATATTCAAGATATTGCTGGGTAATTTTCCTCAGATCCAAGAGTGAAGCTGTTGCTGAAATCATTGCTCTCATCAAACAAATTGAACTCAAGCATAAGCGAAAAGTTTGTCAGCTCAGAAGTGACAATGGCACTGAATTCAGAAATGCCACTCTGGAGTCCTTCTGCACTGAAACTGGCATATCTCAGAACTTCTCCTCAGCCCACACACCAGAGCAGAATGGTGTTGTAGAAAGAAAGAATCGTACGCTGATTGAAGCTGCTAGGAGTATGCTAAATGAATCTGGTCTTCCCAAAAATTTCTGGGCTGAAGCTGTTGCAACTGCTTGCTACACTCAGAACAGCTCTGTCTATGTCAAAAGACACAAGAAGACAGCCTATGAAGTACTCAGAAATAGAAAGCCTAATATTGGATATTTCCATGTATTTGGATGCCCAGTATACATTCTGAATGATTCAAGTCAGCTTGGAAAATTTGATGCAAAAGCTGATGAAGGATACTTCCTAGGATATTCATCAAATCGCAAAGCCTTTAGAGTCTATAACAAGAGACTTGAAAAGGTTGATGAGTCAATTCATGTTACCTTTGATGAATCTAATTCTGTAATCTTTAAGAATTCTTTTCATGTCTAATAAGTTTTGGTGATTCTGATCCTGCAATTCATGTTACCTTTGATGAATCTAATTCTGTAATCTTTAAGAATTCTTTTCATGTCTAATAAGTTTTGGTGATTCTGATCCCAATTCATGTTACCTTTGATGAATCTAATTCTGTAATCTTTAAGAATTCTTTTCATGTCTAATAAGTTTTGGTGATTCTGATCAATTCATGTTACCTTTGATGAATCTAATTCTGTAATCTTTAAGAATTCTTTTCATGTCTAATAAGTTTTGGTGATTCTGATCCCAATTCATGTTACCTTTGATGAATCTAATTCTGTAATCTTTAAGAATTCTTTTCATGTCTAATAAGTTTTGGTGATTCTGATCCTCAATTCATGTTACCTTTGATGAATCTAATTCTGTAATCTTTAAGAATTCTTTTCATGTCTAATAAGTTTTGGTGATTCTGATCAATTCATGTTACCTTTGATGAATCTAATTCTGTAATCTTTAAGAATTCTTTTCATGTCTAATAAGTTTTGGTGATTCTGAGTCAATTCATGTTACCTTTGATGAATCTAATTCTGTAATCTTTAAGAATTCTTTTCATGTCTAATAAGTTTTGGTGATTCTGATCCTCAATTCATGTTACCTTTGATGAATCTAATTCTGTAATCTTTAAGAATTCTTTTCATGTCTAATAAGTTTTGGTGATTCTGATCAATTCATGTTACCTTTGATGAATCTAATTCTGTAATCTTTAAGAATTCTTTTCATGTCTAATAAGTTTTGGTGATTCTGATCAATTCATGTTACCTTTGATGAATCTAATTCTGTAATCTTTAAGAATTCTTTTCATGTCTAATAAGTTTTGGTGATTCTGATCCCAATTCATGTTACCTTTGATGAATCTAATTCTGTAATCTTTAAGAATTCTTTTCATGTCTAATAAGTTTTGGTGATTCTGATCCCAATTCATGTTACCTTTGATGAATCTAATTCTGTAATCTTTAAGAATTCTTTTCATGTCTAATAAGTTTTGGTGATTCTGATCAATTCATGTTACCTTTGATGAATCTAATTCTGTAATCTTTAAGAATTCTTTTCATGTCTAATAAGTTTTGGTGATTCTGATCCCAATTCATGTTACCTTTGATGAATCTAATTCTGTAATCTTTAAGAATTCTTTTCATGTCTAATAAGTTTTGGTGATTCTGATCCTCAATTCATGTTACCTTTGATGAATCTAATTCTGTAATCTTTAAGAATTCTTTTCATGTCTAATAAGTTTTGGTGATTCTGATCAATTCATGTTACCTTTGATGAATCTAATTCTGTAATCTTTAAGAATTCTTTTCATGTCTAATAAGTTTTGGTGATTCTGAGTCAATTCATGTTACCTTTGATGAATCTAATTCTGTAATCTTTAAGAATTCTTTTCATGTCTAATAAGTTTTGGTGATTCTGATCCTCAATTCATGTTACCTTTGATGAATCTAATTCTGTAATCTTTAAGAATTCTTTTCATGTCTAATAAGTTTTGGTGATTCTGATCATGCAGGTTGTAAAATAGATAGGAAAAGTACCACAGGTGGTTGTCATTTCCTAGGTGGCAAATTGGTTAGTTGGACAAGTAAGAAACAGACTGCAGTATCACTCTCCACAGCTGAAGCTGAATATATTTCTGCAGCCAGTTGCTGCGCTCAGATTTTGTGGATGAAGAACCAACTAACTGATTATGGTGTTAAGTATACAAAGACTCCAATATTTTGTGATAACACCAGTGTCATTGCCATCTCTCACAATCCTGTCATGCACTCCAAAACCAAGCATATCGACCTCAGGTATCATTTTATTAGAGATCACATTATTAAAGGTGACATTGAACTTCATTTCATTCCCACTGATAAACAACTCGCTGGTGTTTTTACAAAACCCTTGGATGTCAAAACGTTTAAACATCTCATCAGTGAGTTAGGTATGCTAAATCCTGTATAGCATCACCCCAGGGGGAAGTGTCAAATATATTTTTTTTGGTTAAAAAGAATTTTTCTCTAAGGGGGAACTTTGCTTTCCGAAAAATATTTTGACTGAAATGCCTCAGAATTTCTGAAATGATTTCAGAATAATTGTGTAAACTGAGATGGTTCAGATTCCTTGATTCTGATCATGCTCAGATTTTGTATATTATTTCTGAAATGAGTCTGTCCTTTATAATGTATTTTGGATACTTGGTCGTTGTGTGAACACGTGAAGGTTACTGTTTAACGTTTGAATAATGATGTTTTTGGCTGACGTGTCACACAAGTTGCGCCGTAAAAGGAAAGTAATGATCACTTTTTCTTTAAAGTGTTGAAAAGTTTTGTGAAAATGTGGGGTCATAGCCGTCGTTTCATTAAATGCGGACGTATACCCAAAAATTATTTTCGGACTTCAAACCCGATCAAAACTGATTTCATTAAAATAATATTTCATTTTTGGGTTTGAATTTCAAAATCATTTTATTTTATTTATTTTGGAAAAACCCTTTGTATTCCATCATAAATATAAATACTCTTCCCAAAATAATTCCTTCATTTACTTCTCCTTACATTTACTCCCAATCATCATTCTCTCTCTCTTTTTCTCATTCCTTCATAACTCCAAAACCCTAAATACATCTTTCATATTCAGTTTCCCCTTGTAGAAATAATGGCTAAAGTAGTCAAATCACTCATATCTTTCGAATACAAACCATCTAAGGTTGTCAAGGCCAGTGCACAATGGCCAAAAGGGTTCGAGCCATCGACCCTTCGATTCAATATGAATAATTTCATGGCTGCACTGAACGCCAAAGGCAAAACTCTAATGGGGAGGATAAATAAATTTCTTGAACAATCCCCTCTCCATTACGCCTTGACTGCAAATCCTCAAGTAATGTATCATAGATACTTACTTGAATTCTGGTATACTGCTACTCTGAGCAAGGATGAAAAGTCCATTGCTTTTTCTTTACAAGAAGGCACAAAGCAGTATATCCTTTCACTTGATGGGTTTCGGGAGGCCCTTCATTTGAACTACCTTCCCTCTTCTTCAGCCTATGCAAAAAGGCTTAAAGGAGTTAATTTCAGGGAGGTACTGCAGGCCACTGGTCATAATGACATGGTTGATGCAGACGGCAATCTGAAGACATCTGGACACATCTTTCTGTCTGGATTCGGAAACTGTTGGAGGTATTTTTGGACTCAGATTGTCGAGTGCCTATGGAGGAAATTATGGTGGCTTGGACCAGATTTCCTTGACACAAGTAGAAATAGGGTACTACTTGTGGCATGGGATTGAGGTGGACTTTGCTGAGATACTTTTCTCTCAGCTGGTAGCAAAATTGAAAGGGAAAAGAAGTCCACATATCTCATTCCCTAGATTTCTGAGTGTTTGCTTCATAAACATGCTTGGAGATGCGTATCATTTTGAGGGGCTTGAATCTTCAGCGACGGAGTTCTGCAGGGATCTATCAAAGCTATCTACTTCAGATCCAGAACCAGAACTCTCCGCTGCAATGCTTCAGGTAATTTCTAAAACTGAAACAGCACGACCGGCTGGCTCAGAAAGGTCACCGAGCGGGTCGCAAAAGAATGCGAGACCCATTGGTGCACCTGGTGGTCAAATGTTGAAGTTGTTTAAAACCCCAGCAACTTCTTCTACCCAACCACCAATTCCCTCCTCCACTGACCAACCTGAGGATCTCCCAAAAGATCCCTCAGGATCTCCAAAGGGCGTTTTAAAACGACGTAAATATAAGCAGTCCTCATAGCCCAAGGACATTAGTACCGAAGCAAACCCCTCTGGATCTTCCCAACAAGAACCAGAGGAATCGAGTCTAAAGGGAAACCCACAAGCAGCCATCTCCAAAACTTCTTTAGGAGGAGATGGTGAAGATAATATAAGTGTGTCCGCCCAGCACACAATAGAGTCCGTGTCTGCACGCGCACCCCCTGTAACTTCAAAAATCTCACACTCTACTGCAGCACGAATTGATAAAGTCTTTGGTGTGACACCACCTGAGACTGAGATTCCAGACTCTACGGTCGATGAAGTGATTCTTGATAACGGTACGAGAATCATTAAGGCAATCCCCGTGTCTACTGTCTCTGGCGATGAAGCTATGGCTGAGCCAACCAATAAATCTGGTAACGATGCATCTGCAGTAGCAGTTGTTGAACCAGAAGCTGGTTCAGGTACCAGTGATCTGAACCAGGGCATATCTGATCAGACTGCAGTTTTAACTAACCTATGGGCTTACTGGAGGAGAATCAGTCTTCTGTTTCTGAGCCAACCTTCGGCCTCACAAACGTCCAACCTCCCCAGAAATCCAAAATGTTGAACAACCATATCGCCAACCTGAAACTTCACATCAACATCCATATTTTCCACCCGGCTCTGCACCTGCCTATGTTACTTCACCACGTTTTCAACCACAACTCGAACACTTACACCCACAAATTCACCAAGTGCCAAGGCCCATTAATTATGATGGTGAAACTGAAAAGGAGTTGGACTCTGCCACTGAATCTGAGAGTCCAACTGAAATACAATTGGAGAAGGCATTGAGTTTGACTCTGCCAGCTGATGGATTGAAGCTTTTTGACTTGGTTGTTAAAAGATGAGGGCTTACTGGAGGAGAATCAGTCTTCTGTTTCTGAGCCAACCTTCGGCCTCACAAACGTCCAACCTCCCCAGAAATCCAAAATGTTGAACAACCATATCGCCAACCTGAAACTTCACATCAACATCCATATTTTCCACCCGGCTCTGCACCTGCCTATGTTACTTCACCACGTTTTCAACCACAACTCGAACACTTACACCCACAAATTCACCAAGTGCCAAGGCCCTTTGCTGACTTTGAGTTTGATGAGGGCTTACTGGAGGAGAATCAGTCTTCTGTTTCTGAGCCAACCTTCGGCCTCACAAACGTCCAACCTCCCCAGAAATCCAAAATGTTGAACAACCATATCGCCAACCTGAAACTTCACATCAACATCCATATTTTCCACCCGGCTCTGCACCTGCCTATGTTACTTCACCACGTTTTCAACCACAACTCGAACACTTACACCCACAAATTCACCAAGTGCCAAGGCCCATTAATTATGATGGTGAAACTGAAAAGGAGTTGGACTCTGCCACTGAATCTGAGAGTCCAACTGAAATACAATTGGAGAAGGCATTGGATGGGCTTGGTAAACTTCCCTTTGTGGCTTCTGTTTCTACACAACCACCTCCTCCTTTGAGTGTAGAAGCACAGTTAGAGAAACAAAATGCCGAAGTCCAAAGCCTACTTATCAAGGTTGAGGACTTAACTAAATCTCTAACTACCAATACTACGTCCCTAGCTGAAATGAAGGGTGCTCAGATGTTTATTGGCACTGAGTTCACCAAGGTTGCTGGGAATGAGGGACTAGTAAGTGGGAAGCTAAATGAGCTGGTACATTCATGTAATAAGATATGTTTGGCTATCAGGGAAGCCTTCAGACTGGCCAAAAGAGATGTGCAAGATTCAGTTGTTGCGAACTTGACATCTGGTATTGAATTGATAAAACAAGAAGTTCTGGCAGTCGGGAAGGAGGTGAATGAGTTGGTAAAAAGGCCAAGTGTCAATGAGAAAGAACTTGGGTCTGCTGTTAGTGATAATGTGATTGAGAGGCTGAAGTCTGAGATATCTCAGAATCTTGTTACTCAGATTTCAGCTTCTGTGGCTGAAAAGGTTGAAGAAGGGGTCAGACGGATGGTCTTAGAACTCACTCAAGACACTTCCGAGAAGGTAGACAAAGCTGTTGAAGAAGTTCAGAAATCTGTATCTACTCTCGAAGAAGTTGTTAAAGGCCAGTCCAAGCAGTTAGATAAAATTCTGACCCTGCTTAAAAAGGAAAATGTTGTTGTTCCTCCTCCTCCTTCATTCCCTGAAGAAGATAGGAAATTGCTGAAAGAGCTTACTGAAAAAGAGAATCTGAACCTTAACTCATCATTCAGGTTAAGGGCTCAGTTCTCTACAATGGCAAAAGGCATTTCTGATTGCCTTCTGCAGCAGAGTTGGGAACCTCTGAAGGCCATCCAAACGGCGATTGATGTATATGCAAAGATGCCTTCTGAGGTCCCCAAAGGGGGAAATGTGCCTATTGGTCTGCTTTCAAGTACTCAGGAATTAATAGAAGCAACCAAGAAGCAAGCTGAGGTACCATCTGGTAGTGCCTCAGTTCAGGGGGAACAGGTTCAGAAATCTGAAATGCAAGCTTCTGAACCTGCTAAGAAAGATAAGGGCAAGGCCCCAGTGGTGGATGAACCAACAAAGAAAGATTCTAAGGGTTCTGGTTTGGTGGTTGGTGAGAATGTTGATGAACATGGTTATCCCATTCATGATCCTAATGCTGATAGCAAGAAATTAGAAGCTTTGCAGAAGCAAGTTTCTAATCAATTCATTATGTGGGGGGAAAACAAAGAAAGATTCTAAGGGTTCTGGTTTGGTGGTTGGTGAGAATGTTGATGAACATGGTTATCCCATTCATGATCCTAATGCTGATAGCAAGAAATTAGAAGCTTTGCAGAAGCAAGTTTCTAATCAATTCATTATGTGGGGGGAAAACAAGGAAAGAGAAAGGGTTCAACATCAGAAAATGGGAACCCTTGATCATGTTGATGCTGCAGCTCTTGGTCTCTCTCTGGAAAGATATCTGAAGATCAAAAATGATCCAAGAGTGCAGAAAGCTGTTGTTGATATAATGGAGTATGAGTATGGGGTGAATTATTCTCCCTTAGAACAAAAGCTGGACCATCTCACTTTCAAGATGTCCATTGAGGACTTGGTGAAAAATAGAGAAAAAGAGATGGCAATTAAAAAGAAAGAAATTCTGGCTGGAGTTCTGAAGGTTGAAAAAGAATTGGCTAGGCCACCCACAAAGCCCAAAGTGACTGGACCAAGATCTTCAAGGAAGAATATTCGTGATGCTGACCTATCTACCTTCAAGCCAATGTCTGATGATGCTATTGAAATTGAAAGAAAACATGAAAGGGATCAGTATGAGCATTATATGAAGCATCGATCTCATCCAGCTAAAATAGTTGATATGGAAGTAACAAAAGCTGATGGATTGAAGCTTTTTGACTTGGTTGTTAAAAGAGAAGGAAGGGCAGCTGAAGAATATCATCAGGTGTCAGTGTACGAGTTTGGGATTTCTGAGCATAGGGAGATGATCCAAATACTGAGGGGGAAGCCAAAATCTGCTTTGATTGGTGCATGGTTATCAAGAATACAACAAAAGATGCAGGCCAAGGTAGAGATTGAAGGCAGATTGTTTGGAAAGAAAGATCATTCTCCACTGAAGAGGAAACCTACTGAAGCACTTTCTGGTTCAAGGTCTGCCAAGAAGTAGTTCCTTTTTCAGATTATCATATACTTGTATAAATATTTGCAAATGTAACAAACACTTCAGTTTGTATATATATGTTACATTTTGTAGCTCATAAGTAGATGATAAGTTTAAGTTAGAAAAACCAAGTAAAATTCTGAGACATCAATGATCTATAAGATGTACTTAGAAAATTTTTACAACTTAAACAAAAACTTGCATTTCAGATTTACAAACATGTATAGATAGAAGTCTGAGATGCATGCACTATTTCAGAACAAATAGGGGGAATTTGTTAGGTCGAAATCGACCAAGTATAATTTGTTCAGAAATAGCTGAAGCTCAGTGAAGAATACTTGTATAGAATTCTGAGGTCGCTTAGAATTAGTTCACTGCAGCTTCACTTCAGTTCAGATCAACGTATCAGAATACCGTTCAGAATGAATGTAAGTCCCTACCGTTGAATGGATCGTAAATAAGACGTGATTCGTTATGTCAAGAGTGCTGAATCCTCTTGAGATAACTAGATTGCTACTGCCTTTCGTCGATTAATCAGTAATTAACCAACCTAAGGTCACACACGAAGTGCTAGTTCGTGTTGGAGATCACACGAGCAACAATTCGACTTCTAAGTCCTTAATTCGTTGCGAAACGCTTAAAATTACATGTATTTATACTACTAGGGTTTGTGTTCGTGTAGGCTTGGGCTTCACACGAAGTGAATCGAGCCCGATCCATCAAAATGCTCCTGCCCTCGCGCTGACATCAGCACGAAGACATTATAACGTGCTGATGACGTCAGCACGAGGTGCGTCCTCTTGGATCCTTTATTTTGCATTTACATAACGTTCAGCCATCGTTTAAGTATTCTATGACACTTATAAACCTTGGCTCTACATTTTTGTACCTGCAAAACAATTATATAACACACAAACATAACATGATCATATATTAAAGTTCAAACGTAATCATTAAATACAAACGTAAGTCCTAATGACTTATTATTTAAACGATTACACAGATATTCATAAGAACAAAAACGTTAATCAAATCTACGTTGCTACTGTCACACAAATCTGCATCTACAGACTCCCCCTTGACATTAGCGACTAGATTTCTTTAACAAGTTCTTTAATCTTGAACTTCAAACTCGACCATCAAACAAAAGTCTTATGTTATTTGCATGAATCTTCTCGACCAAACAAAAACCAAGAATATTCTGATAGCGTCTAACTTCTGTTCTCCAAAATCTAACTGCTGAACAAGGTGTCTCAATCAGTCTTCTTTGATCACCTCTTGACAAATTGACAACTTGCATTGGATCATACATGCGTAGCAACATCTGTTTCTTTGAGTCATCAACAAACATCTGTGCTTCGCCTGACTTGATATCTATCTGCCAATAAGTCATGTTTTTCAGCAAGTCTTGATCCCATTTGATAGCAGGAACTTCTTTAACACATTCAATCTTTCTTTGAACAAAATGAACTGTGCCATCTGGTTTTGTAATCTTCTTCATTGGCCTAGGTTTAATCAACCTATTTTCAGGCTTCAAACCTCTTTCACTAAAATGCCAAATTCTTTCTCTTTGGAATCTCTGCCAATAATAATCAGCATTTCCATTCTTCTGAAGATTAACGAACCATCTCCTTCCTAAGTCTATCAAATCAGATTCACTAAGACTTTGGAAATGTCTTGCACTGATTGACATATACTGGCAACCTTCTTTCTCTTGATAACAAATAGCTTAATTCTATGATCATAGAACCAACTCTGTATCACTGAGAAATACGTAGGTGTGTCCTTGTCTGAGATGAACTCCCAAAACATCGACGGTTTATTAAATCACCCATTGGCATACCAGTACATCCTCTATAAACTGGAACCCATCTATTTATACAAAACTGAGGGTCTTGCTCCGCCGGAGGTATAATAAAATTTCTAATATTAAACTCTCGTGTAGCATTTATCTTCCAGCCTAGATCAACAATATATTCATGTTCTTCATGCACTATCTTTGCAAACACTTTGAATCTTAACTTTGCAGCATTTCTTGGATCATCTGGACTTTCTCTGATCGGATTAAGTCTGAAATGTTCCTCTTCAGCTATTGGTTCAACCAGAATGTCTCTATCTTCATTAAAGACACGATTGAAATCATAAGGTTCTTCCATCAACCTTAGTCTATCAGCTTCAGAAACAAATTCTCCTTCTTCCAGATCTTCATCAATGATACTATCAAAGTCATCATCAATATCGTCCAATGCACCTATTTGAAGCTTATCTGCAATTTAACATATTCAAACATACAAAGATAAAAGAACACAAAATATATAAGTCAAGACATAAAAAATAAGTATAAATACATAAAACATGATAAAATAAATAATATTATATCATAAATATAATGTAACAATTACATCAATATTTATCTTATAATCTTTATCTATTTTAACCAACAAAAATTAACAACATTAAGGTTGATAATCTGAGTCTTCAGGATCATCAGAACTAGAACCAGAGACAAACGGTAAACGATTTAAAATCATTAATCGTTTTCTCTCTTTCCTATGACGATCTGTATCTGACCATTGATCACTATCAAGATCAATATTGGCCTGATCAACCTCAAAGTTATGACTTTCCCATACTTTAGCTTCTGCCTCAACTCGAATATGAGGATCATTTCCAAATTTCTCTGCAATCTCCCATTCAATTCTATCTTCTTCTGATCTCACACTCCGTGGATTATGATAATCAGGACATTTACTAGAATTAGAGTTACCTGAATTGGAATCTTCATCATCTGACGAGTTGTCTGAATCTTCAGGATCTGCATCTGGAGCAGCAGCCATCACAGCTTTTCCTTTCTGAGTCCCAGATGTACCAGCAATCTCTGACTCTCTGTCTTGGCGACTCCCCCTGAACATCTGCAGTCTCTGAATTAATCACAGCATCAGTATCTTGACCTTGACCTTGATTCTCTGTCTCACCATCTTTTGGTTGGTTTCGATTTGGATCTTGAGCTAGATCTTGATCTTCATGATCATCATCTCTTTGCTTCTTAGCTAGCTCATCATCCTTACAACCATCTTTATCTCCCCTTTGAGACAAGAATCGGTCAATTTTATCACCAAGAGAATGAACAAGTGCGGTCATAATGTCCATCTCTTCCTGATGTTTTGCA